>ONZH01015657.1:1355000-1937796 GCA_900303285.1 Rhinella marina | reverse complement strand
TTGGTGCTTTGCCTGACCCCTCAACTACTCCAGGAGGAAGCAGCCTGGTTGTTCCCCTGCAGTGAAGTCTAGATACCTGTGCAGAGGTTCAGAGGGTGAATACCAGGAAACTACCAGAACAACGCCCTTAGTTGTGGCCTATAGACAGTTGGCACAATGGGGCCACACCCCCTGCCGGTTACATTGGCACAGTATACGTCGGCATCTAGGTGCTCCGACACTGGTAAATGTGGGCCGGTTCCTGTCTTGTCCGCCCGTTGTGTCCGGTACTGCAGCACAAATTCTTGAATGGTGCCGAGCTGTAATACCAGGTACAGCCTATGACTGAGAGTCCAGAGAGCGGTGCAGAGAGTGCCTGCTCTGAAGCTCTATAATACAGCCCCACCCCTGCTTCTCCATATTGAAATCAATGAGCTTCCACTGGATCTATTAGGCTTAGGGTTGAGCTGGATATGGCTCAGGACTCTAGGTAATGGGTGGGGAGGGGGGGGGGGGTTGTCATAATCAGGCAATCCGGCAGTAACGGCCTCCGTCCATCAATCTAATGGCTGCTTCAATGAGGCTTTGGATGCAGGAACATAAAGCGTAGAAATATCCGGTGCAGATCAGAGTGTGGAGGGGGGGGGGATGAGTTCATCTATCTGAACCGCGGCGGCACAACGCGCCATTTGCTGACCCTGGAGATTGGAATTGCTTTATTTGTAAACCTGATCGGGTGTTCAGCCGTCCGTCTGCATCTACATCATTTCTGCCCCGATTCCCTCACAGCGCAGACACGGCCTCTCCAGCGCCCGATCAGCCTCCGTGGCTCGGCTCCCGCTGCTCACACTACTGTTCCTAAATGACTCGCCCCCGGGCCGCCGCACTGACCTCATTCACAATGCTGAGCAGTCACTGATGTTCCTCTAGGTAAAATGGATACAAGGGCATATGTTCTCCTTCACTATGGGGTCAGCCATTTTGTGGGATGAGCTAATGTAATACAAAGGGCACGCCTACCGCCAAAAAATACGTACCTAGAATTCATATAAAATATTAAAGGGCAGATCTGTACCTATGACACTGGCTGACCTGTTACATGTTCACTTGGCAGCTGAAGACATCTGTGTTGGTCCCATGTTCATATGTGTCTGCATTGCTGAGAACAATTATGTTTTATTATATGCAAATGAGCCTCTAGGAGCAATGTGGGTGTTACCATTACACCTAGAGGCTCTGCTCTCTCTGCAACTGCCGTGCCCTCTGTACTTTCATTGACAGGACCTGGCAGTGAAAACATCATCATGCCTGACACTGCCTAAAGTCACAGTGCAGAGAGAGCAGAGCCTCTAGGTGTAATGGTAACGCCCCTGTTGCTCCTAGAGGCTCATTTGCATATATTAAAACATCATTTTTCTCAGCAATGCGGGCACATAGGAACATGGGACCAACACAGATGTCTTCAGCTGCCAAAGTGCACATGTAACAGGTCAGCCAGTGTCATAGGGACAAAACTGCTGACAGATGCCCTTTAAGGCACTGTGTACTTATCCTGTACTGATCCTGAGTTACATCCTGTATTATACTCCAGAGCTGCACTCACTATTCTGCTGGTGTACTCACTGTGTACATACATTACTTATCCTGTACTGATCCTGAGTTACATCCTGTATTATACTCCAGAGCTGCACTCACTATTCTGCTGGTGCAGTCACTGTGTACATACATTACTTATCCTGTACTGATCCTGAGTTACATCCTGTATTATACTCCAGAGCTGTACTCACTATTCTGCTGGTGCAGTCACTGTGTACATACATTACTTATCCTGTACTGATCCTGAGTTAAATCCTGTATTATACACCAGAGCTGCACTCACTATTCTGCTGGTGCAGTCACTGTGTACATACATTACTTATCCTGTACTAATCCTGAGTTACATCCTGTATTATACCCCAGAGCTGCACTCACTATTCTGCTGGTGCAGTCACTGTGTACATACATTACTTATCCTGTACTGATCCTGAGTTACTTCCTGTATTATACACCAGAGCTGCACTCACTATTCTGCTGGTGCAGTCACTGTGTACATACATTACTTATCCTGTACTGATCCTGAGTTACGTCCTGTATTATACTCCAGAGCTGCACTCACTATTCTGCTGGTGCAGTCACTGTGTACATACATTACTTATCCTGTACTGATCCTGAGTTACATCCTGTATTATACTCCAGAGCTGCACTCACTATTCTGCTGGTGTACTCACTGTGTACATACATTACTTATCCTGTACTGATCCTGAGTTACATCCTGTATTATACTCCAGAGCTGCACTCACTATTCTGCTGGTGCAGTCACTGTGTACATACATTACTTATCCTGTACTGATCCTGAGTTACATCCTGTATTTTGAATATGTCCTTAAGGGAATGCCCACTATTTTGCAGGGTATAATACTTCAGTGCTGCACTCACTATTCTGCTGATTGTTGCAGGAAACAACACTCTCTAACAGTTTATCTAATCTCCCATAATCTCGGGGGCAGTTTCTTTCTTTTACATTAGACTGTACACAGCCTGATGACCACTTGACATGAATGTGAATCACCCCAGTAAGCTTTCTGCAGGACCTCAGCATGCAGGGTATGGTAGGAAGTTCTGCTTTACAGTCTGCAGAGTTGTGAATACAGCTCTGAAGTATAACCGACCATCAGTACTAAAGTTAGAGGTTAGACCCCTACTTAGGCTACTGAAGCTCTTGTCAGGTTGGAGAAGTCGGACCCCTACTGAAGTTAGTGAAGTGGCAGCCATAGTGAGCTCTCCCCAGTCTGGACCATACCACTAATAATCCAGGGGAGGGGAAAGAACTTCCTTACTGCAGTCTGTCTGGTTTGGTTTATCCCTAGTCAGGTGTCAAGGCTCTCTAAAGGGGTCTTCAGGGATTTTGTATATTAATGGTCATCAATATGAGATCAACGGGGTCCAACTCCTTGCACCCCCGCCGATCCTCTGTGCAAAGATATCACATGACCTAGGCGCAGCCTAGTCCCATTCAAGTGGAAAGCGCCAACAGCTGATCATGGGGGTGGTGGGAGTCGGACCCCCGCCCATCTGGTATTGATGACCTATCCTGAGGATAGGCCTTCAAAATAAAAATCCAGGAAAACCCCTATAATGGGTTGGGCACTGACTTACTGTGAAGTACCTACAGGTGGCGCTAGACAGGAAGTGTCTTCCTTCTGGAGGAGAGCTAATTTGCATAGTTTTCCCAGCAACCATTGCTGGATCTGCACCAGGAGAACCAGAGTGGGCGTGTCCCTGGCTGACACTGTGGGGGGCTGATTAGTGGGTGCAATAGCGCCCTCTATGTCAGTGATAGAAGGACAGTGTGAAGAGCTCTTAGTGACAAGTCCCCTTTAAATACAGTGACAACCCTTGTAGGACCCATGTTGCTGGGTTGTCACTCAGCTACCTCCATACAGTTAGGAGAGACATACATGGGGCAATATATGTTTTTTTAATTGCCCCTCGTCTGTAGGTGGGTGGAACATACCCAATGTGCTGTCTCTATGTTCAGTATGTCCCAGTCATTAGCCGCACGACTCTGCTACATCGCTCTTCACTCTGCACTCTGCAGGTGCCCGTCTAATATAATGTTACGACGGTAATGTTAGTGTTACATACTGGACTCTGCTACATACATCTTTGAGACAGCAGTGATAATCTATTTACAAATGACATTGTCTGTAGACAGATGTAGCAGAGCTGAGTGTGTTATTTCATTCTCAAAGGGCTCTGCTCTTTGTGCGTATTTTAGCTGAAATTCCTACATAACGCCACAAAGAATCATGCAAAATTACAAACTCATCTCTGCTACTCTCTGTGCACAATGACCCCAGAGTGAATTCTAGCAGCCATTAGGGGAGGACTACTAGCTACAGGTCTAACTGTCAGTGTGATGCACTGCTGCAAGATATTATCCAGATGTAGCAAGCAGAGCTGAGACAAAAAATACTTGCAAATTCACTACTACAAACTCAGCTCTGCTACATCTGTAAATGGAAAAGAACACAACTCGCCACAACGTAAGACGCAATTACTGACAAGACCGATCCAGAGCGACCCCGGGGGGCGGTGAATTTCAATTATCACCTAGAGATGTATTTCCCCGCAGCTCCAGGGAGGGCGGACAGCAGAGCTGGATATCTTATCTGCTCTGGAGCTCCCAGCGCAGCCGCTGATCAGACGGGGATAAGAAGGAGACCGGCGCTCTATAATACGTTGTCCCCTTCCCCCCGGCTGTGATTGAGGCGGCCATGGCACAGGATGACGTTTGACAGCGGCCGGTGTGAGGGGCTGCCCACTCTGCACTGGAGGGGCTGTGTCAGCCATAGGGACAGTGACAGGAGAGGAACACAGAGAATTAATCCTGTCACTCATCCAAATCCCATATACTGGAGGCCAGATGTCACCCCCGATCCAGGAGAGAGTATACCGCCAGGAGAGAGAGTATACCGCCGGGAGAGAGAGAGAGTATCAGCCGGGAGAGAGTATAGAGAGGAGGGCGGATGAGGTTATTACAGGACCTGTCCCTGTATACCCCCGATGGATAGAAAGAGAGAGAAAGGGAGGGGATGGATGGATGGATGGATAGATAGATAGATAGATAGATAGATAGATAGATAGATAGATAGATAGATAGATAGATAGATAGATATAGATTTGAGATAGATAGATAGATGATAGATAGGAGGGAGATAGATAGATAGATAGATAGATAGATAGATAGATAGGAGATAGATAGATAGATAGATAGATAGATAGATAGATAGATATAGATTTGAGATAGATAGATAGATAGATGATAGATAGGAGGAGATAGATAGATAGATAGATAGATAGAATAGATAGGAATAGGATAGAATAGGATAGATAGAGATAGATAGATAGATAGATAGATAGATAGATAGGAGGGAGATAGATAGATAGGAGGGAGATAGATAGAGAGGTAGATAGATAGATAGGAGATAGAGAGATATGAGATAGAGAGATAGATAGATAGATAGATAGATAGATAGATAGATAGATAGATAGATAGATATGAGATAGATATGAGATAGAGAGATATGAGATAGAGAGATATGAGATAGATATGAGATAGATGCTCACACCTCTGTTCCTCCCGTCAGTCCCGGTGTGCACGGTGTGGCGGTCGCTCGGTCGCTGACTGTACGGTATAAGATGCGGCTCCTGGGTTTCTCCATTGCTGCTCACAGTGACTCCATCAGATCAGGAAATTGCTCGCAGTGCACTTCCCTAATATCCGCTCTATAAAGGCTTCTGGTCATAGATGACTACAGCGGCCTGGTAGGTGGCTCATTATAATGGGCAGCCCACCCCCCTCTTTCACCCCACATCCCCTCCTCCACACTCCCATAGACTGGTAGGGAAGCTATGTGACTACAACACATGGGCCACTGATGCCAATGGAAGGCGAGCTGGCATCTCTACCACCAGTCATGGCTGCAGGGCACTGATCGACCTAGTGGGATGCATAGAACAGAGGGGGCCCTGGAGCGAGAGACAGACTGGGGCGCCAAGCTGTTACTGTCCCATACCACCAGCCAAGGACAGGAGGGTGCAGGAGAGAAGGGTGGCATGGCCCACTGCAGAATCCTGAAACTAGAATGGCATAAAAATGGCATCAAGTGACTCAAGTTTTGCATCGGGCACAGGACGCCATGCATATCAAATCAACAGGTGGCACCTGGAATAACCTGCAAAACCCATGCCTCATCAGATGCCACCCCAGTCCCTGGCAAGGCCTACACAACCTATGCCACCTCAATCCTTGACATGACCTGCACAACTTATGCTTCATTAGATGCCACCTCAGCCTCTGGCATGACCTGCAGAACCTCTGCCTCATCACATGCCACCCCAGTCTATGACATGACTAGCAGAACCTATGCTTCATCAGCTTCCACCCTTGTCCCTGGCATGGCCTGCAGAACCTATGCCTTATCATATGCCACCCCTGTCCCTGGCATGAACAGCAAAACCTATGCCTCATCAGATGCCACCCCAGTGTATGACATGACTAGTAGAACCTATGCCTCATCAGCTGCCACCCCAGTCCTTGGCATGACCAGCACAACCTATGCCTCATCAGACACCACCTCAGTCCCTGGCATGACTAGTAGAACCTATGCCTTATCAGATGCCACCCCATTCTTGGCATGACCAGCACATCAAACGCCACCCCAGTCCCTGGCATGACCTGCACAACCTATGTCTCATCTGCTGCTGCACCTGTCCCTGGCTTGGCTTGCAGAACCTATGCTTCATCAGATGCCACCTCAGTCCCTGGCATGACCAACACAACAGGTGCCTCCCCAGTCCATGGCATGACCTGCAGAACCTCTGCCTCATCATATGCTGCCCCATTATTGGCATGACCAGCACATCAAACACCACCCCAGTCCCTGGCATGGCCTACAGAGCCTGTTCCTTCATCAGATGCCACCTCAGTCCTTGGCATGACCAGCACAACAGGCGCCTCCCCAGGCCATGGCATGACCTGCACAACCTATGCTTCATCAGATGCCACCACAGTCCCTAGCATGACCAGCACAACAGGTGCCTCCCCACCCCATTTTGGCATGATCAGCAAAACCTATTCCTCATCAGATGCCACCACAGTCCCTGGCATGACCAGCAAGCAATACCTTTATCAGGGGGCAGCACCCCAGCAATCTTGGCCAAGTGCCACTGCACCATTGCCCCCCAGCCTGGTGACCAGTGGCCCCTCACCTTGTGCAGCTTCCACATGGCCCCCAGCGCCTTGACCTCGTGGCTGCTGTGCTTGCCCTCCTCCAGGCACTGGTAGCACACCGGCATCTTGCACTGGACGCAGTACATGCTGTGGTTCTCCAGCTCGTGGTCGGTGCAGGTGGAGATCTTGCGGGGGCTCAGCCTCCGGCTCACCCTGCCCTGGGCCGGGGGCAGCAGCCGATGCTTGGCCAGGGGCCCGCGGGGCGGGTGGCAGCGCAGGCGGCAGGGCTCGCAGTAGAAGACGTCGCACTGCTCGCACATCACCGTGGCCTCCTTGGGGCTCTTCTCGCACAGCTGGCACCTCAGGGCGGCCGCCTTGCTCTGCTGGTAGCGCTCGATCACCCCCTCCAGCACCCGGTTCTTGGCGAAGCCCCGCAGACCCCGCTCGTCCAGCAGGAGGGAGCGGTGGCACTGCGGGCAGGTCAGGCACTGGTTGCGGGCGGGCAGGGGAGGCAGCAGCGCCCCGGAGGAGTGATGGTGCGGCAGGTGGGGAGCGGGCATGCTCGGGGGGAACACCCGCACCCCGTTGGGGGATTTCTGGCAGGGGGTGGTGGGGGCGCTGGCGAAGCCTCCGTACGACCCGTAGCCGCTGTCCGCCTCGCTGTACAGACTCATCTTATCCAGGTCCAGGTAGTCGTAGTCGGACAGACCGGACGCCCGGCGGCTCTGTGGGGACTCCGAGTCCGGCGTCTGCACCAAGATGTTGCGGGCACAAGCCAGGCACAAGCTGTGGGAACATGGCAGGATAATGGGCTCCCGGTAGAAGGAGCCGCACACCGGACACTTCAGCTCCTCCTCCATCTCTTCCATAGGTATCCAAACCGTCCGGTGCTGCAGCTGCAGCGACACTGCGGGGAGAAGCAGCCGGGGGGGCGAAGGACACCCCCAAGCTGATCAGCTATTGGCTGGCTACCTCCCCGGCTCTGCTCTCATTGGGTTGGTGCGGAAGAAGGGCGGGGCTAAAGGATGCTCGGCAGAATCAGCCTCCTCTTCAGGAAGGATTATTGGTTCAGCTCGTGTCAATCAAGTCAAAAAGGGGCGTGACTAAAGGATGCTCAGCGTCAGTCCCCGCCCTTCCCCCTTGGCTCCGGCGGCGTCCTCCATCCTCCGGGGCTGGGGCAGTTTCCAGGGTAATGGTCGCCCACACAGAATCTACCGGAGCCGCCGTTAACCCCTGCATGTCCCCTGCCGGGAGTCAGGGGTCTGTCAGCCTCTGAGGGGTTGTCCACGTGACAGCCCACCTCCAGGGATCCCATAGGTTTAATTGCCTCGTGTTCACATATGAAGCCTTTGCATTGTATTTCTCTTGACAGAGCAGCAGTTTGTGCTTCAGAGCTGCAGTACTCAGAGAGTGACAGCCAGCACTGCAGACCCTGGTGCTGGGGTTCCATTCACTTCAGGGGAAAGAGCTCGCTGTAATCATATAGATACTATGTAACACCATGTATGATACAATGTACACACGGGCGGTCACGTGTACATGTCAAATACATATGTGTGTACCGCATACTCTCCTCTCAGATATGCATCTTCTATGCTCTCTGCATACACACGCCTGCACATTAAGGACATGGAAGACCTCACACTGGCAGCAGCGCACATACAACCCCAGTACATACATGTACACACCAAGAGTCTACTGCATACAGCTGAGACTGTATCTTATAGACTGATTCTTATCAATCAGAAGAATAGTGAGTGCAGCTCTGGAGTATAATACAAGATGTAACCCAGGATCAGTACAGGATAAGTAATGTATGTACATAGTGACTGCACCAGCAGAATAGTGAGTGCAGCTCTGGAGTATAATACAAGATGTAACCCAGGATCAGTACAGGATAAGTAATGTATGTACACAGTGACTGCACCAGCAGAATAGTGAGTGCAGCTCTGGAGTATAATACAGGATGTAACTCAGGATCAGTACAGGATAAGTAATGTATGTACATAGTGACTGCACCAGCAGAATAGTGAGTGCAGCTCTGGAGGATAATACAGGATGTAACTCAGGATCAGTACAGGATAAGTAATGTATGTACACAGTGACTGCACCAGCAGAATAGTGAGTGCAGCTCTAGAGTATAATACAAGATGTAACCCAGGATCAGTACAGGATAAGTAATGTATGTACATAGTGACTGCACCAGCAGAATAGTGAGTGGCAGCTCTGGAGGATAATACAGGATGTAACTCAGGATCAGTACAGGATAAGTAATGTATGTACACAGTGACTGCACCAGCAGAATAGTGAGTGCAGCTCTGGAGTATAATACAGGATGTAACTCAGGATCAGTACAGGATAAGTAATGTATGTACACAGTGACTGCACCAGCAGAATAGTGAGTGCAGCTCTGGAGTATAATACAGGATATAACTCAGGATCAGTACAGGATAAGTAATGTATGTACACAGTGACTGCACCAGCAGAATAGTGAGTGCAGCTCTGGAGTATAATACAGGATGTAACTCAGGATCAGTACAGGATAAGTAATGTATGTACACAGTGACTGCACCAGAAGAATAGTGAGTGCAGCTCTGGAGTATAATACAGGATGTAACTCAGGATCAGTACAGGATAAGTAATGTATGTACACAGTGACTGCACCAGCAGAATAGTGAGTGCAGCTCTGGAGTATAATACAGGATGTAACTCAGGATCAGTACAGGATAAGTAATGTATGTACACAGTGACTGAGGGTTTTATGTAGATTCCACTATAATACGCTGTCAGGGTTTGCGGTTCGTTCCCTTAGTGCGTTGCAGTGACTTGGTGAGTGTTTCGCAGTGCACGCTGTTGATATGCTGAGCTCAGGCTTCTATGACCGACACAAAGACTTCATCTTGGAAGTTGAGAATTAACAACAAGCTCTCAATTCCCCTCGAGGCGAGACATTTACGGCTCTTCTATAAAGGTCACGTCTATAATGGAGCCGTGTAGAACACAATGGAGGTAGCCGCACGGTGAACGGCTGAGGTCACGCTCCCAGCGTACAGGTTCTTGGTCAGTTCACATAAAATCGTCCATGGAAACAGACGCTGCATTAAATGGAGGGTGAAACAGCCGAGTAAGAAGACTCTCAGCAGATACCAGGGCGCTGTGCTGCCCGTCTGATGCCCGGCTGACCAGCTGCTTCTCCCCAGCGTCTGCCCATATGTATTTGACCACATATTTCAGGGGTCGGCAACCTCCAGCTATTGTGACGCTACAACTCCCAGCATGCACATTTGCTCAGCTGCTCTCGGAATTCCTGTAGAAGTGAATGGAGCATGTTGGGAGTTGTAGTTTTGCAACAGCTGGAGCCCCAGAGATGATGTAGCGGCATCTCCTTGGTTTGCCTGTGTTGTGGTGGTTGGGGATAAACACTATGTAGTCAATTAGATCATGACAGCAGCAGCAGAGGAGTGTGCTGATGGTGCGGGGGGCAGTGACTAGTCCACCTTGGTTCAGGCTCTAGGCGTACTTTGGGGAAGTTTTGCAAACTCTCCCTGTTGGGCAGACCTGCAAGGGGAAGATTACTTACCTGCTTCCCGATGCTCGCTCCCCGCTCCTTCTCTCCTCGTCCTTGGCTACTCCAATGCGCTCCTAGGATGTCAACTTCTGTTTTGATGCTGCTGCAGCCATCACTGGCTGCAGCGGTGACCTGCCGCTCTGGCATCACATGACGCAAAGGGAGCAGGTCAACGTTGCGGCCAGTGATTGGTTGCAGCTGCATCAAAATGGAAGGTGACATCCTGGGAGCGCAGCCGAGGCCAAGGTGAGGAGGAGCGGGGAAGCAGGTAAGTCGGCTTCCCCCCTCGATACAGCAACTGTTTTAGGGCTCATGCACACAGACATATTTTTTTTGTGTCCTTTCCGTTTTTTGTTTCTTTTTTGGCCCCTATGTAGAACCATTAAAGGGTTATTCTCATCTTGTACAATGGGGGCATATTGCTTGGATATGCCCCCATTGTCTTATAGGTGCGGGTCCCACCTCTTGGACCCGCACCTATATCGAGATCGGAGGGGGGAGCGCTGCTCCTATAGAAATGAGTGGGAGCGCACCGCGCATGCGCGGCCACCGCTCCCATTCATTCCTATGTAGCCGACGGAAATAGTCGACCCAGCGCTAGACTACTTTCACCGGCCCCATAGAAATGAATGGAGGGCGGCTGCGCATGCACAGTGCGCCCTCCTTCAGTTTGGGGGCTCCGTTCTCGATATAGGTGTGGGTCCCAGGGATTGAGAACCGTCTCGCTGGCGCCACCTTTTGGAAGTCACATTCAGACTTTCCTACAAGCCTCGGGACAATAGCCAAGCCACATATCCACCCGTAGACCACTGTTTTTGGGTGCTGTGTATGGAGACGGCCGTATGAATGAGTGCGCATCCGTTCCACAATTTTGCAGAAGGGGTGCGGACCCATTCATTTCAATGGGGCTGCAAAAGATGCAGACAGCACACCGCGTTCTGTCCACATCCGTGGTTCCACTCCGCGGCTCCGCAGAAAAGTCTGCGATTGCGGACAAGAATAAGCATTTTCTATCATGGTTGTGGCCATGTGCAGTCCGCAAATTGCAGAACGCACACAAACGGTATCCGTGTTTTGCGTATCCGCAAAGCACTACGGCCGTCTAAATGGGCCCTTAGTGGCAATGCTCCGTGGGAAGATAATATACAAGGAGGTATCTCTAGAGACTGTGTCCATCACGGCCTTGACTGGAGCATTATGGGAGATGCCATTTGCCATCTTGTCTGGTGGCCGGATCGGAGCGGGGACGTCGGACCTGGCGCGTGCGCTGGTAATTATTTCACAGTGTTTAGAAACCTTGATTTGCTGATAAAATAGGAAAAGTTAATGACCCGCGTGAAATCTCCAGCATCCATTCCACGGCTGTTAATGGTTATAGGACGACGTAATCTCCCCGAGGAGCAATGACGTCGTCCTGCAGCTTCCACGGCTTAAAGGGGTTGTCCCATGTGAGCCACTGCTGGCGTAGCGATGGGATACGCTACCAATGTCAGATAGGAGCAGGACCCACCTCTGAGACCCAGACCTATCTCCAGAACGGGCCCCCGAAAGTGAAGGAGAGCGCACCGCACAGGAGCATTCACCGCTCTATTCACTTCTATGGGACGGCCAGAGATACTGTAGCCGAGCCAGCGCTTGGCTATTTTCAGCAGTCCCATCGAAATGAATAGAGGGCGGCCCCACATGAGGGTCTGCTCTCCGCTCACTTTGGGGGTCCCGTTCTGCAGATAGGTGACCCACATCTATCTGACACCTTTAATACGCTTGAATGACAATCACTCCATTAAAGAGCTATCACTGCAGCATCTTTTCTGAGAACACTACATTGTGCTGTCCCTCTGTTACTCCTCCTGGAATTGTATGACTAAACTGACAGTTAACATTCCCCTCTTCATTGTGGTGTCTGCCTACACCTTTTGATACTGCCCAATCAGTGTTGACAGTTTAAGGGCTCATGCACACAAACGCATTTTCTTTCCATATCCGTTCCGTTTTTTTGTGGGACCATTGAAATGAATGGTTCCGCATACGGTCTGCAAAAAAAATGGAAGTTACTCCGTGTGCATTCCATTTCCGTATGTCCATATTTCCGTTCTGCAAAAAAATAGAACATTTCCTATCATTGTCCGAATTACGGACAAGGATAGGACTGTTCTATTAGGGGCCAGCTGTCCCGTTCCACAAAATATTGAATGCACACGGACGTCATCCGTATTTTTTGCGGACCCGTTTTTTTGCAGACAGCAAAATACATACGGTCATGTGCATGAGCCGTAAGACTGTATAGAAACTCAACCTATTGTTGTAGAGGATGGTAACACCCAGTTGTCAATTTATTTGTACATTTCAAGGAGGAATAAAAGAGGAACAACACAATGCAGAATTCTAAGAAAAGATGCTCCTGAATTGGTATTTCATGGGGGATACAAGTATTTTCTAAAACTGACACATCTGGAGAGCAAAGGGGTCTGAATGTTGTAATACACGACCAGCTCCTTTTTAAAGGGATAGTCTTGTTTAGATAGCATTTTCCATATTATTACCACTATTAGCCATATGGTTGTATTAGAGGGGTGTTCCCTCCACTCAGGGTTCTCTGCAGGTCTTGGCTCATACTCACAGTCCATTGATTTCAGAATGACATCTTAAGTCGCTGTATGAAGCCGATGATGGTCAAATTCACTGACATCAAGCAGAGATCTTGAAATAGGTTTACATTTAAACCAAAGGTCTATTAGAAAGCTGTGTAGATTTTCAGTTTTAAGCTGTTTTTACATCAGGGTGGTCAGATTTTGTCTTACCGCAAGAAGATACCACATCTTGCCGCCACGGGTAGGATACTATTCCCTGCAGGAGCTGTAATGGCAGCCATCTTGGTTGTCACCCAGCTTTCCAGGCATTTTAAAACAAACAAAAAAAAAACTAAATGGGAGATTACTTAAAGGGGTTGTCCACAGTGAGGAGAAAAATCATGGCTGATTTCTTTCAAGAACAGCGCTTCACTTGTCTGGAGCTTGTGTCTGGTTTTCAGTGGATCTGAGTTGCAATACCACACACAACCTGCGTACAGGGGTGGCGCTGTTTTTCTAATCCTGGAAAACCCCTTTAATGCCAGGTGGAGATTCCCTTTAAGGTCCATAGTAACCGTATCCTGATCTACCACACGGTACATTGCTCCCTGACTTGTGTTTGTTGCTGTTATTCCTTTTACTGTCTTTAGGGAACTGCAAAACCTGATTTTATGATTTGTGTCTTGAAGATTCTTGGTTTCTTTATGGGTTTGTTGCGGGGATGAATCATCTCATTAGTCTTCATTCACACCGTATCTCTCATTCCCCCGGCTTAGTGCAAGTATCGGAGTCACACAAATGAGCACTATAATGGCCATGGACGGATTAAAGGGGGTTCTCCGGGAATCTGATATTGATGACCTATCCCCTAACTCCCAGCACCCCCTCCAATCTGCTGGATGAAGGGGCTGCAGAGCTCTGCGAGCGCTTAGGTCTCTTTCCAGATCAGTGATGTCATGTTCATCGGTCACATGACCAAGGCGCAGCTCAGTCCCATTCAAGTAAACGGAGCTGAGCTGCAATACCAAGCACAGCCACTATCCAATGAACGGCGCTGTGCTTGGTAAACTGCGATGAGGTCGCAGCGGACCCCCGCCAATCTGATATTGATATATGACGGGATAAATCTCTGGCTTCTGTTACAATTTTCTTTTCTTAGCAAAGCAAAGCCTTCGAAAATGACTTCTAGTATCTCCTGTTGCTGTCAGGGAACAGAAGCATTTATTTGTCCTAATACTTCAGTACTTGATTGAATTGTATCCAGTCTTGACAATCCTGACTACAGACTGATACATTGTAACAATTATCAGGACAGGAGAGATTTGTGCTGATGTGTTTTGCTGTAGACTGGATACAATTGTAGCAAATAATCACCGGTAAGAAGAGTATTAGGTCTGAACGTGTTTCCAGCCTCTGGACATTTGTCGGGTCTGATTCTGTCACTTTCTGCTGATGTTCTGACTGCCGCGACCTGAGAATCCCACACGTCCTTGTTGGGGGGTGAAAATCAGGATCAGCTTGAATCTACTTCAGATTCGGTGTGACCATAGGGCTCTTAGGAGGCGCCCCACTGCTAAAGCGACTTTATTCAGACTCTTCGGACATATCTTTCACGTCTGCGGCGCTGTGATCCGGCCACCAGTTCCGGCAGAAAATGCCGGGAAGCGTCCAAACACAAACCGCAGTGTGCAGCAGTGTCTGTCCGCCTGATTCTTGGCATATTTGCCGGATTGTGGCCAGATCTCTATCGAACCCTATTATAGTTCATGGGGCCGGTAGGCATTCCAGTTTCATCTGGCACTACCATATCCGGAGAATTCCAGCAGGCTGCATATGTGAAAGTAGCCGAGAGCTGTGTTCACATCACGTCTGAGCCTTCTGTTGGATAAATTCATGGGAAGTATTGCTCACTGTGTACTTCTGACAGAAGGCTTATGGTGGCACACGTGGCCCATTGACTCCTACACTATGTAGATTACTTTTCCTAGTGGTGTGCCTCTGTATGGAAAAGCGTAGTTGACCACATCATATATTGTCCCGACAGAGGCCAAAAAGAGATTGCCATGTGAGTGAAGCCCTGTGGATATGCTTCATGTAAACACTGGGAACATTTTATTATTATTATTTATTATTATTATTATTATTATTATTATTATTATTTATTATTATAGCACCTTTCATTCTACAGCACTGTACATATAATAAGGAGTGTACATACATAATACAGACAATTGCAATAGGCATGAACAAGACAAGTTACAGACAGAAGAAGAGAGGCCTATAATCTATTTCCAGAGGACACCACCAAACAGCTCCTCATATCTCAACTCTACAATGTAAGGACCCCACCAGATAGCTCCTCATATCTCAACTTTACAATGTGAGGACCCCACTATATAACTCCTCATATCTCAACTTTACAATGTGAGGACCCCACCAGATAGCTCCTCATATCTCATCTCTACAATGTGAGGACCCCACCAGATAGCTCCTCATATCTCAACCCTACAATGTAAGGACCCCACCAGATAGCTCTCATATCTCAACTCTACAATGTAAGGACCCACCAGATAGCTCCTCATATCTCAACCCTACAATGTAAGGACCCCACCAGATAGCTCCTCATATCTCAACCTACAATGTAAGGACCGCCACCAGAAGCTCCCTCATTATCCTCATTAGGAGGGCCCCAAGCTCCTATTTCACCAATGTGAGGACCCCACCATGATAGCTCCTCATATCTCATGCTCTACAAGTGGAGGATCCCCACCCAGATAGCATCCTCCATAGTCCATCTCTACATGTGAGGACCCCACCAGATAGCTCCTCATATCTCAACTCTACAGAAGTGAGGACCCCACCAGATGAGGCTCCGTCATATCTCAACTCCTACAATGTGAAGGGACCCCAACCAGATAAGCTCCTCATATCTCAAACTCTACAATGTGAGGACCCCACCAGATAGCTCCTCATATCTCAACTCTACAATGTGAGGACCCCACCAGATAGCTCCTCATATCTCAACTCTACAATGTGAGGACCCCACCAGATAGCTCCTCATATCTCATCTCTACAAAGTGAGGACCCCACCAGATAGCTCCCTCATATCTCATCTCTACAATGTGAGGACCCCACCAGATAGCTCCTCCATATCTCAATCTCTACAATGTGAGGACCCCACCAGATAGCTCCTCATATCTCAACTCTACAATGTGAGGACCCCACCAGATAGCTCCTCATATCTCAACTCTACAATGTGAGGACCCCACCAGATAGCTCCTCATATCTCATCTCTACAATGTGAGGACCCCACCAGATAGCTCCTCATATCTCATCTCTACAATGTGAGGACCCCACCAGATAGCTCCTCATATCTCAACTCTACAATGTGAGGACCCCACCATATAACTCCTCATGTCTCAACTTTACAATGTGAGGACCCCACCATATAACTCCTCATGTCTCAACTCTACAATGTGAGGACCCCACCATATAACTCCTCATGTCTCAACTCTACAATGTGAGGACCCCACCATATAACTCCTCATATCTCAACTTTACAATGTGAGGACCCCACCAGATAGCTCCTCATATCTCAACAAGTCTGTTGGCGAACCTCAGTAATTTATAGGTTAATGAAGGAGTATTGGTAATGATGTGGAGCTGAGCTTCAGACGTTCCATGTAGATAGGTTCCCACGTGCTGCGGAGGTGGCAGCGAGCTTGCTGCAGTGACACATACAATGCCACTCGTTGCCGTCATCTGTAATTATTCTAATAATTCCCGTTCTATACATCACTGTGTATGAGGGAGAGATGTCAGCATGGTGACACATGAGATGTTCAGTACGTGCAGTTACATCAAGACGTCACACAACTTTTTTAGATTACTTTTAGAACCTTAAAACAAAATACAGGAAATACTGAGGCGGCTCCGGCAACTTATATAATAAAAAAGACACACAGGGGAGGGGAAATGGCTAATTGGGCACAATTTGGCCATTTTCACTTAGGGATGTGCTCACTTGTGTTGCCAGTGGTTTAGACATTGATGGCTCTGTGTTGAATTATTTTGAGGGCACATCAAATATACACTGGTATACAAGCTGTACACTGACTACATTACATTGTATCAAAGGGTCAGATCTTCAGTGAAGTCCCAGGAAAAGATAGAATACAATATTTACAAAAATGTGAGGGGTGTACTGACTTCTGTGAGATACTGTATATCTATCTATCTATCTATCTATCTATCTATCTATCTATCTATCTATCTATCTATCTATCTATCATCTTTCAATCTAATATCTAGGTCCCCTTATTAATTACCACAATACGCTCTCATTTCAGTATTGTTCTACGTGGATGAATAGAATTCAGTAATTTATGATAAAACATATCTATCTATTATCTATCCATCCATCCATCTTTTCTTTCTTTGTTTCTTTCTTTCTTTGTTCTCTCTTTCTTTCTTTTTCTCTCTTTTTCTTTCTTTATCTTTCTTTCATCTCTTTTTTCTTTCTTTCTTTCTTTCTTTCTTTCTTTCTATTTCTTTCATCTTTTTTCTTTTTCTTTATCTCTATTTGTTCTTTCTTTCTTTTTCTTTCTTTTTTCTCTTTCATCTTTTTTTTTCTTTCTCTCTCTCTATTTCTCTCTTTCTCTATTTCTTTCTTTCTCTATTTCTTTCTTTCTCTATTTCTTTCTCTCTCTTTCTTTCTTTCTTTCTTTCTCTCTTTTTTCTTTCTATTACTGTATCACCCACCATCTATCTCCTCCTAATAATTCCTTGCTCTCATTTCTGTATTGTTGCACATGAATGCATAGAATTCAGTAATTTATGATAATCCAGAACTAATTATCTTTTCCTATTTGTTGATCGCTCATCATTTGCATTTCCAGTGAACAATGAACTTTCACATCATATCGGGGCCGGCAATTATTTTCTTACACACTTTGTACATTTTTCCTTTCTGTTAGCTGTCAGCGCCTCTCCTGCTGAGCGGACGTGTTCACACCTAGAGTTCTGAACCTCAGTCAAATGACTATTCGGCTGGAAAATGGCCGTATGTCTTCTCCATTGTCCTTTCTCTAAAGTGTTAATCTTGTTTCTAGAAAACTATATGAAATCCAATCCAGTTCTCATCATATGCAAGTGAATGGAGTTTCTGCAAAAATGTTCACATCTTGCAGAAAGTTTCTGTGTTGATTTTCAGCAGATTTCTAATGTCTGGAATGAGATCGTTGTATGGATCTGCAGCCTTGGATTTCCACTGGCGAATCATCTAGAAAATATATGGTGGATTAAAGCCATAGTCACTTTGCCTTGCTCCTGTTCCATGACTTTGCCCTGACCATTGCTCAGTAGAGTCCTTTTCTGGGACATTAGTCACGCTCTACCAGCAGTAATCTTCATTTCTAGAGGCACAAGTCTACAGGAGCACTGGTCAGTGGACAACTACCAGGAGCACTGGTCAGTGGACAACTCTAGAGATCACATCCTGCAATACCAGCCCACAAGGCAGGAGCACTGGTCAGTTGGCACCAACTCATACACAGTCCACATTCCTGCAATACAGCCACAGGCAGGAGCACTGGTTCAGGGACAGCTCTAGAGATCACATCCCTGGCAATACCTAGCCACACACAGGCAGCACTGGTCAGTGGACAACTCTAGAGATCACATCCTGCAATACCAACCACAGACAGGAGCACTGGTCAGTGGACAACTCTACACATCACATCCTGCAATACCAGCCACAGGCAGGAGCACTGGTTAGTGGACAACTCTACACACCATATCCTGCAATACCAGCCACAGACAGGAGCACTGGTCAGTGGTCAACTCTAGAGATCACATTCTGCAATACCAGCCACAGGCAGGAGCACTGGTCAGTGGACAACTCTAGAGATCACATCCTGCAATACCAGCCACAGACAGGAGCACTGGTCAGTGGACAACTCTAGAGATCACATCCTGCAATACCATCCACAGACAGGAGCACTGGTCAGTGGACAACTCTAGAGATCACATTCTGCAAAACCAGCCACAGACAGGAGAAGACAGAAGGAACATCACAGGAGGAATGGTGTGGTCATCAGTTGAACGGCTCTATCTAGCATCCATCAAACACATGATGACCGCCACGGTGGTGACTTCTTCTGTCTTCTCATGTTGGTAATGGTCGGCTCTTGATCTCTTCTTGCTGCCAGGAGGAAATGATACTCCAGACACTTGACTACATGCATCTGGAGGATCCACCTAGAACTTCTTCCAACCCAACTTTTTCAAGTGTTAATATGACAATGCCTTCCAAGTATCACTATCTTCTTGACAGCCATTGAGGCACCTCTTCATTCTTGGACTCTCTATGGACCACCATTTTCAAGATCTTTCTTGCAGGAGCCACAAAAATATTGAAGACCATCCTTCCGTTGACTGTGAGAAGATGGTAGTGTTGCATCCATCTTAAGATCTTCCAAGATGTCCTGTTCCGCACTACATTGCCCAATCCAATGAAGGAGGTCTATATAGTCTGTGGAAATGATGGAGATGAATGGGCTCTGCTACGGACCTCCACTTGAAGGCTTTCCATCTCCATCTCACCTGAGCATCTCCACAGCAGCCATGGCTTATGGACCATCTGATCCAGAGTTGCCTCTGTTATCTTCATCCAATTTTTCATCATGTCTGAAGCTACGTCAGACTTAAGGCTTCTACTGTAGATAACAAGAAACAACAAGACGACAAGAATAATAACGCACTTTATCTAGAAGTGATTTTTAATCCTGTTGTGAAAGTATGTGGTTACCATAGCGACACCTGTAGTCACCAAATAGCGGCTTTTCTTGCCAAACCATTTACATGTCTCAGAAACAGCATTAACCTGGATTCTTAGAATAAGTCTTTGTTCTCCACACCGGTGGCAGTAGCTAAAGTCAGACCTTTTACAAGTTATACTGGGCTGACGCGATGGCTTTGTAGGAGCTAGGGATACAATTCAGGACATTTCAAGGGAGAGTTTATCCTCTACCATCCCCAAAATGACCTGGATTTAGGAATATACCTCCATCCCTGTGGACCTTATCTTGGTCACCAAATCATGGAAGAAGTGGTGGTGCACAATGATATGGACCTCCAGCCTTTCCCTTATGAAGAAAGTAGACTGTCCAGGTCCAGATGTGGAGATCCAGATGTATCACCTGCTCTATCCAGAGTCCACCACTAGGCAATTGTTACGATTGTCACCAGAGGACTGGGACAGGACTGCCAAACTTTCCCCATTCTTTGGCTTTAACCTTACAGGAAGTTTGGCCTTTACCAGTCAGGTATGGACTTTACCGGACTTTACCCGAAATACAGTCCCCGGAGTAGCCACCGATTGGACGTGTGAAAACTGCTAGGAGTGTCTGGAGTGGAAACAGAGAACAAGTTGAGATTGACGCCAAGGGGTCATACCCAGAGTGTGGTCAAGATGCTTCCAATCAGAAAAAGATCAGTAGATGAGTCAGGGTTGGGCTATCAGTCACAAATCCAAGGAGCAAGACAAAGATATAGTCCAGAGGCCAGGTTATAGTCACTCTTAGGATCCGAGATAGGACTGAACGTAAGTCAACTAGCTCAAATGGGAGTACCTTATTCCAGGTTATTATTATCAGGGTACACCGGTTGCCATGGGAACCCGACAACCAGTGATTGGAAGAAGAGAAGCCATGGCCATCATTGCTAGCCTCCCCTGCATGGTAAATATGAATTACCAAATAGGATCTCTTTGGCGTTGACACTGGTAAACCTAACCCATTAATGAGGAACAGCTCTATGGTTAGTATCTAGCCAGGCCTCAACACATGACCGGGCCTATGTATAGGGGCCCCAAGATGAGCACCTAAAGACCTCCAAGGGGCCTTCAGTTACTTCACCCCTGACAGTGGTGCCTACTATCTTCACTCTGCTATGTCTGCAGCTACATTGGGGAGGTTAACATGATAGAAACAGCCACATAAAAGCCCCGCATGACCACCTGAAGCCAGTAATAAACTCAGTGCCTTAAAGGGGTTGTGCCACGAAAAATATTCTACATCTTTCAAGCCAGCACCTGAATCTGAATTCTTTTGTAATGGCATGTCATTAAACATTTAGTATAACCAATGAGCTATTCAATAAAACGTATCTGTATAGCGCCACCTGCTGTTTGCCATTTTCCTTATTTCTTGTCCACCTCATTGAAGTGGTCGCACGCGCTCAGTTTAAATAATCAACTGTCACCAGCCATATAGTCTGTTAGACGCTGTGGCAGTGACAGGGAAAGAGCTGCAGCAGAAAGGATACGACCCCTGAGAAAGGACATGCTCCCTGAGAAATTGGAGCAGTGGATGGGGAGATCTCTTAGCTTTGTTAGAAAGAGACTATGTTTTGTACTATATGATGTCTGATTTTCATTTTTTTCATCAATCATGGCACAACTCCTTTAAGGATTTCATTCATTTCAGCGGAAGGAGCATCTAGACAGCGTCCAGCCATAACTAATCTGATGTTTACGTCCCCGGCATAATTATGAGGAGTCATTTTAGCTGTGATGAGTTTACACGCCTGGAACGTGGCCAGAATAAACGCCCGGCGTCTGGTGACCGGGGGCTAAGCATAAAAATTGAAGACAAAGGTAACGTCTCCGTTTGGTACGTTCTGCATCACTTGTCGACGTGATGGACTTAAGGGAGATGTTCTCCGGTGCCCTGTACATTTCTCCGGCTGCCATGGAAACCTGTATAGATTCTGGTCACGGCCTAGTCTGATGTGAATGTGTAGGCTGCAGTGTTACAGCCATGGTAAATATAAAAACAGCCCCGGGATGTTACACAGGCGATGTCTGCCGACCATTTCATCCTTCGCCCTTAAAGGGGTTGTCGAGGATTAGCAAAAAATGACTGCTTTCTTTCAGAAACAGCGCCCCACTTGTCTGTGAAGGGGGTGGTGTTTGTGCAGTGTGAACTTTTACTGGTCCTTTCTGGGACATTCTTGGGTGCAGGACCTAAAAGTCCCAAATTGTGTTAGCAGCTGTTCATATTATGGACAGGAGGGGCGCTGTATTGCACGACGGCAGCCATGTTTTCTAATCCTGTACAACATGTTTAACCGCCTGACTGCAGCATGGACAAGCACGGTCAGATCCCCAGGTTATAGCCCCCACAGCAGTGTGAAAAAGAAGCCATATAATTTCCATTGCGCACAAGTGCATTAGGCCACGCCTCTAATTCTGCCCAAAACATAACTATAAACCTTATGCCACCCAGTCCTCTTAATGCCCCCACATAGTAATTATTCCCCCTTCATGCCACTGAACAGTATTTATGCCCACATTGTGTCTTTACAGAATTATGCCCAGCTGTGCCCACAGTAATATGCCCAGCTGGGCTCCCAGTAATATGCACACATTGTGCCCCCAGTAATATGCACACATTGTGCCCCCAGTGATATGTCCAGCTGTGCCCCCAGTGATATGTCCAGCTGTGCTCCCAGTAATATGCACACATTGTGCCCCCAGTAATATGCTCACATTGTGCCCCCCAGTAATATGCCCTCATTGTGCCCCCCAGTAATATGTCCCCAGTAATATATCCACATTGTGCCCCCAGTAATATGCCCAGCTGGGCTCCCAGTAATATACACACATTGTGCCCCCAGTAATATGCACACATTGTGCCCCCAGTGATATGTCCAGCTGTGCTCCCAGTAATATGCCCTCATTGTGCCCCCAGTAATATGCCCTCATTGTGCCCCCCAGTAATATGCCCACATTATGCCCCCAGTAATATGTCCCCAGTAATATATCCACATTGTGCCCGCAGTAATATGCCCTCATTGTGCCCCCCAGTAATATGCCCACATTATGCCCCCCAGTAATATGTCCCCAGTAATATGTCCCCAGTAATATATCCACATTGTGCCCCCAGTAATATGCCCACAAGAATGTGGACTGGAAACTGAATTACTTAGGGGTCTGGCCTGTGGTCCATTTAATTTAGGGATCTTGGGTTTGATTAATTTAGGGATCTGTTCTGGAATCTGGGGTGTGGCCTGAATTAAGTCCGTATTCTTGTCTGGGGTGTAATGGCAGGGGGTGTGGAACCAATGCGTCAATCAACAAACTTGACTTAGGGCTAATCCTAAGGGCTTAATCCTGGCAGCCCCTGGATTTCACCCTTTAACCTCTATACAGGGATCTGGACTTGGCTGCAGGGGAACCACCAGGTTGCTACTCCTGGAGTAGTCTCTGTGTGATTGACAGCTTACCCAAGGGGGTCAGAGACACCTGTGCAGAGCACCAAGGGGTCAGGCAGGAAGAGTACGAGCAGTCCAATAAACAGTCCAAGGTCAGAGCAGGATCAATACAGAGGTCAGGCACAGGTCAGGCAGTAGACGGTCAACAGCCAGGAATCAGACATAAGTTGGTACAGGGGCAGACACACGAATACAGCGCACCTTAGCATGAACTAGCAAGCTAGGAAACCTATAGCTCAGACACCCTCACACTGGGGAAGGTGTCTGAAGTTCCCCAAGGTTGGCAGCCATTGACTGGTGAAGATTAGGATGCATGCTGGCCCTTTAAGACCCAGAGGTAGTGCATGCGTGTGCACCCTTTGGGTAAAGAAAAGAGGCCAAGCAGGCAGGAGCAGGCCGCGGCTTGCTGGGAAAGACAGCACAGACGAATCTAGTGGTTGGACCTGCTGCAAGAAAGCTGGCTGAGACTGGTGCATCAAGTCCAGTGGAGAGGATGCCGAGGGGTGAATGGAGGAGCACCCCAGCATATCCAAGATGCGGGGAGGGGGGGCATGGGCTGCCAATATTAAATGGCGTCTGAATTAATTTAGTATTATTGTCTTGGGTCTGAATTATTTTCAGTGTCTGGTCTGGGGTCTGTATTATTTCACAGATCTGGTCTTGGATCAAAATTAACGTAGGAGACTAGTCTGGGATGTGAATCAATTTAGGGATATGATCTGGAGTCTGGTCTTGGGTCTAAATTCATTTAGGGATCTGGTCTGTGGCCTGCATTTGCGTTGCTATAGGGGCTAGGTATGGGCTTCAGAAGTGATGGGGCAAGGATTTCTGGGCAGCAAACACTGCAGTGCTCAGGAGAAGTCGTCATGGTAGTCTGGGCCGCATGGAGAAGAAAAAGCAAGTAAATCATAGCTGTCACCAGCGATTACTTGGATGTAGTTATACATTCTGGAAGTGATGGCATCTGATCAGAGCTTCGTCTGCAAAACGCCTGCGTAGAAGTGGTGTCTGACCACTATATGGTCACTGTATGGAGGAATTATTAATTATATTGGCCTGTGTATAGTAACAGTAAAATCTGTGATCCCAATGGAGATGCATTCACTAACAGCAAGCAGAGATTTGAAATGCCATGTATATTAGAAAGCTATGGGTAGCAGTAGAGTTCTGTGGGAAGGGGTAACATGCCGCACCTGGGCACCATCATGGTAAGGCAACTTTTTATCAATACAACTAAAACAGTGCTTTCTTTTTTGGGAGCCGACATAAGGGGCCTGTTGACAGTTTCGCGGAGGGATACACAACAACTGAGACCATGAATCACATCTCTGCACACAGCCTCCTCCTCCCCGGTGCCATCTGCGCTCCTTCTCTGAAACACCTACACAGAATACTGGCAGATCTGCCGCAGCGATATTCGGATCAGTGACTGTACCCTCTGGGGCGGGGGCGGGGAGGGCACCATCCAAATATGAAGTCTGACTCTGATGTGAAGTGACATAACAAGAAGCTCGGGGGCTTCTGTCCCCAGACGGCTGTTTGTATAACAGTGGCAGATAACAATGCCCGGGCCCCCTGGCCCCCCCCAGCGATAAACTCCATCAGCAACTCGCTGTCATTGTGCATTTCCCATCCGGCAGGAGACGATAGCTCTGTCCCTGTGATGTACGGTTTATGCGCTAATTCACCATTAAATCCGGACTAAGGGCTCAGAACGTACGGGTATAACGGGAGGAAACAAGGCCTGGCACAGCGCTGGGGGGCTATTACCTCATGGTGACCCTGTCACGTCCCGTGTAATAATCGGACTGATTACCGTGCTTGGGAGACGTCTGAATATCTCGTGGGATTAGACGATCGGAGAAATTCTTATGACACTAGAAATGTGAAAGAGGATTCCGATTATGAAACACATATTCAGATACGCTGTGAGGGAAATCGGAGTTAATAGACGGGCGGGGGTTACTGGTCAGGTCCACCATCACGGGAGAAGCTATCAGGGCCCCTGGCAGAGCAGCTAACAATGAAGGAAGGTTCTTCTCCTCTCATATGTGCGGTTAGTGATGGACGCTGGGAGGCGTAATATCACGGTTAATATTTCCTCTGATAATAAACACAGTGATGTCACAGTACAGAGATAATAAACACAGTGATGTCACAGTACAGAGATAATAAACACAGTGATGTCACAGTACAGAGATAATAAACACAGTGATGTCACAGTACAGAGATAATAAACACAGTGATGTCACAGTACAGAGATAATAAACTCAGTGATGTCACAGTACAGAGATAATAAACACAGTGATGTCACAGTACAGAGAGAATAAACACAGTGATGTCACAGTACAGAGATAATAAACACAGTGATGTCACAGTACAGAGATAATAAACACAGTGATGTCACAGTACAGGGATAATAAACTCAGTGATGTCACAGTACAGAGATAATAAACACAGTGATGTCACAGTACAGAGATAATAAACACAGTGATGTCACAGTACAGAGATAATAAACACAGTGATGTCACAGTACAGAGATAATAAACACAGTGATGTCACAGTACAGAGATAATAAACACAGTGATGTCACAGTACAGAGATAAATAAAACACAGTGATGTCACAGTACAGAGATAATAAACACAGTGATGTCACAGTACAGAGATAATAAACACAGTGATGTCACAGTACAGGGATAATAAAACACAGTGATTGTCACAGTACAGGATAATAAACACAGTGATGTCACAGTACAGAGATAATAAACACAGTGATGTCACAGTACAGGGATAATAAACACAGTGATGTCACAGTACAGAGATAATAAACACAGTGATGTCACAGTACAGGGATAATAAACACAGTGATGTCACAGTACAGAGATATAAACACAGTGATGTCACAGTACAGGATAATAAACACTGTGATGTCACAGTACAGGGATAATAAACACAGTGATGTCAGTACAGGGATAATAAACACAGTGATGTCACAGTAAGAGATAATAAACACAGTGATGTCACAGTACAGAGATAATAAACACTGTGATGTCACAGTACAGAGATAATAAACACTGTGATGTCACAGTACAGAGATAATAAACACAGTGATGTCACTGTACAGAGATAATAAACACTGTGATGTCACAGTACAGAGATAATAAACACTGTGATGTCACAGTACAGAGATAATAAACACTGTGATGTCACAGTACAGAGATAATAAACACAGTGATGTCACAGTACAGAGATAATAAACACTGTGATGTCACAGTACAGAGATAATAAACACTGTGATGTCACAGTACAGAGATAATAAACACAGTGATGTCACAGTACAGAGATAATAAACACAGTGATGTCACTGTACAGAGATAATAAACACTGTGATGTCACAGTACAGAGATAATAAACACTGTGATGTCACAGTACAGAGATAATAAACACTGTGATGTCACAGTACAGAGATAATAAACACAGTGATGTCACAGTACAGGGATAATAATCACAGTGATGTCACAGTACAGAGATAATAAACACAGTGATGTCACAGTACAGAGATAATAAACACAGTGATGTCACAGTACAGAGATAATAAACACAGTGATGTCACAGTACAGAGAGGAGAACGTTGCCTCTTGTTAGCGGCCCTGACAGTTTCTCCCATGAATGTGGACCTGAACACTCGGCTGCGCACAATCTAGAACATTACCTTGTAATATGTCATAGCCTAGCTGCAAAAAAAAACTAATAAAATGAGTCACATGATATTTATAGACGTCCGGTATCTGCTGTACCTGCAGATGAGAATTTTTATGAAAATACATGAAAGGAAAACTGAGCAATGAGCAGCAATAATCACATTTCATTCATGTATCTGTTAAATTGAATTAGTTTCTGACCACAATTCCATACTTAACAATGAATACAATGCCAGTACATCAGTGAAGACTGACACACTAGCAGATCAGAAGGAGAGAGGTAGCAGGAGACGGTATAATCTCCCTTTGGCTTTAATGACGACTGACTACATATTTGTAAAAGATTCAAGGGACTGGACAGTGAGGTCCCTGCGGTCGGCTGCACAGTCAGTGCCATGAATGTCAATTGGGGCTCATCCATGTGCATGAACCCTTAGGATGTACAGCTGGAGCTCTCCACTACCCTGGTGCTGAAGTAATGGAGCCTACACATCTACTACTTCAGTACTGCCTTGCCAGGGGTCGCCTAGCCTTTCTGCTGCCTGAGGCGAAAACTGAAACAGTGCCCCCCCCTTCCCAATGCCAATTTCCCCTTTCCTTCAGTGCATGGCCCTTTGGCTTCCCCCCTCTTGCCCCTACCTGGTGCTGCCTGAGGCGATCGCCTCACCTGGCCTCATTGTTGGTGCGCCCTTGTGCCTTCCCCTCCTAATTCACCTGGGTAGAGTGCGACGGTGTGAGTATCGTAGTAACATGACTGACGGTAGACAACGTCTTGTTTCCGATTACACTAGGAAGAGCAGCTCTGGAGCACAAACTTCTGCACCAAGAAGTGAAATATTCTGCAAAATGGCGTGGAAAAGGATAGTAGAGGGGGGTTGATGAGTGCTTCCCTGGTGACTAGTGTATTAAAGGGGTTAATTCAATCACCCCTTGTGGTCTTGGACAGATCAGTGCCAGGCAGAGATGTCTCTGTGATCACACAGTGCTCTGGAAGCGGTTAGTCAGGTCTGGCACTTTGTAGTACATGGTGTGTCCCTGTAGAGCACTGCTTGGTGAATACAGTATGCAGAGGGGGTGAAGACTTTCTATAGGTGGATCTCCAGCTGTGGCTAAACTACAACTCCCATCATAATTTGGAAAACCATGATGAAAAAACATACAATTATTCCCAATGATTAGTGAACGCATTAGTAGCATAGTGATCGTCAACCTATGACTCTCCAGCTGCTGAAAACGACATCATCATGGTATGGCAGCCTACAGCTATCAGGGCATAATGAGAGTTGTAGTTCTGCAACAGCTGGCGAGCCACAGGTTGGTGAGCTCCGCTCTGTGCAGCTCGATGTGGGGAGATGAGAAGTGAACAGCTGCGTGTAGTGTGCACAGAACATCTGGGAGGGCAGGATGCCAGGGAGATGCCACCTGCTGTACCCCTGGGCGCCCAGAGCCGTGAATCACTAGACCGAAGTGTTTCCACCCTCGAGGTCAGCCGGGACAGAACTATGTACAGAGATCATCACCGATCCTCGTGGCGTGCTGGCGCTGCGTACATCTGACGGGAGCTTCATGTAGGGATGGAGTTAGTATAGGAGAAGACTGATCTGGGGGAGGCTATGGCACCTGTGGGGGCACCGTGGCTGGCAGTTATGGCACAACTATGGGTATGGAGGAAACTTACAGGGGGCACTGGTTCAGCATTATAGGACATTGCTCTATTATGGGGGAACTGTAGCTGGCATTTATGGAGGAAGCGCAAAACTATGACAAGCAGTTACACAGGCATGGGGCTTTGGCTGGCACTAATGTCGCTGCCAGTGGTCGTCTCATATGGTAGCTTTGTGGTTGCTCTGTTAGACGGGCTCTGTAGCAAGCACTTATGGGGGCACTGTGGCTGGCAGTTGTAGGGGCACTGTGGTCTTTGGCATCAGTGTGGATAGCTTTTATATTACCAATATGGCTGGGATTTGTAGGGGTGGCATGGCTTTTAATTATGGGGGCACAGTGGCTGGCAGTTATGGGGGCACAGGGGCTGGCAGTTATGGGGACACAGTGGCTGGCAGTTATGGGGGCACAGTGGCTGGAAGTTATGGGGGCACTGTGGCTGGCAGTTATGGGGACACAGGGGCTGGCAGTTATGGGGGCACAGTGGCTGGCAGTTATGGGGGCACAGTGGCTGGCAGTTATGGGGGCACAGTGGCTGGCAGTTATGGGGACACAGGCTGGCAGTTATGGGGGCACAGTGGCTGGCAGTTATGGGGGCACTGTGGGTGGCAGTTATGGGGGCACTGTGGGTGGCAGTTATGGGGACACTGTGGGTGGCAGTTATGGGGGCACAGGGGCTGGTAGTCATGGGGGCACTGTGGCTGGCAGTTATGGGGGCACAGGGGCTGGTAGTTATGGGGCACTGTGGCTGGCAGTTATGGGGCACTGTGGCTGGCAGTTATGGGGGCATTGTGGATGGCAGTTATGGAGCACAGTCGATGGCAGTTATGGGGGTACAATGGCTGGCAGTTATTGGGACACAGGGCTGGCAGTTATACAGTTAATGGGGCACAGTTGATGGCAGTTATGGGGGCACAGTGGCTGCCAGTTGTGGCAGATAGTGCCTGTGCATTATAGGGACCACAAATTGCGGTCCCCAATGCACGGAACGGCCGGACAACGGCCATGAGCATGAGCCCTAATAGCATGGTCCCAGTTTTACGTGTGACCTTCACTCTATTCTGGGACACTTCCATCCTGACTTTCTGCTGGGAAAAGTGGCATCCGACCTACATGTACACGGTACATTATATAATAGGTTTTGTTATTGGGGTTTGGCCTATTATGGGCGTGGTTTTAAGATACATTTTCTATTGGCCTCTAATGGACGATATTGAATGTTGATCGTCCAACCACAAGATGGCGCCACCGCACATACAACAACTCGACGGTCCTAACATAGGGAGACGGGAGGTCACGTGACCAGCCGCCAACTTCAAGGTGGCGAGGCGTTGATTGGTCAGCCCTGAGCTCCTCCCCTCGGTCCGCCCGTTTCCTCCCTGCGCTGTGAGAGGCGGGGCCATCAGGTGTCATGGCGCTGTACATTGCCAGCTGCTTCCTGCTCGTTCTCCTCCCGGCTGTGCCGGCCAAGAAGGGGGATGTGATCGAGATCACCGACCACAGCTGGAGGGACGTCCTGCAGGGGGAGTGGATGATCAAATTGTGAGTGTCGCCGTGTCACGTGACACTACAAGTCCCAGCCTGCGTCCAGTGCGCCGCTCCTTGGGCTTGCTGACACTTGTAGTTCAGCTACATCCTGTGGTCTCCCTGCTGCATGTACTCATAGATGTGCTGGGACTTGTAGTCCTACAGTAGCTGCAGCCTTTGGCCTTTTGCTGGGACTTGTAGTCCTACAGTAGCTGCAGCCTGTCCCCCGCTCCTGGGACTTGTGGTTCTGCAGTAGCTACAGCCTTTGGCCTTTCACCTGGACTTGTAGTCCTACAGTAGCTGCAGCCTGTGGCCCGCTCCTGGGACTTGTAGTCCTACGGTAGCTGCAGCCTGTGGCCCGCTCCTGGGACTTGTGGTTCTACAGTAGCTGCAGCCTGTGGCCCGCTCCAGGGACTTGTGGTTCTACAGTAGCTGCAGCCTGTGGCCCGCTCCTGGACTTGTGGTTCTACACAGTAGCTACAGCCTGTGGCCTTCTACTGGGACTTGTGGTTCTACAGTAGCTGTAGCCTGTGGCCCGCTCCTGGGGACTTGTAGTCCTACAGTAGCTGCAGCCTGTCGCCCGCTCCTGGGGACTTGTGGTTCTACCAGTAGCTGCAGCCTGTGGCCCGCTCCTGCGGACTTGTGGTTCTACAGTAGCTGCAGCCTGTGGCCCGCTCCAGGGACTTGTGGTTCTACAGTAGCTGCAGCCTGTGGCCCGCTCCAGGGACTTGTGGTTCTACAGTAGCTGCAGCCTGTGGCCCGCTCCAGGGACTTGTGGTTCTACAGTAGCTGCAGCCTGTGGCCCGCTCCAGGGACTTGTGGTTCTACAGTAGCTGCAGCCTGTGGCCCGCTCCAGGGACTTGTGGTTCTACAGTAGCTGCAGCTGGCCCGCTCCAGGACTTGTGGTTCTACAGTAGCTGCAGCCCTATCGCCCGCTCCTGGGACTTGTGGTCGAACAGTAGCTGCAGCCTGTGGCCCGCTCCTGGGACTTGTGGTCGAACAGTAGCTGCAGCCTGTGGTCCGCTCCTGGGACTTGTGGTTCTACAGTAGCTGCAGCCTGTGGCCCGCTCCTGGGACCTGCGGTTCTGGACTTGCTGGCACTTGTAGTTCCAGAGCATCGTTTCCATCCTGCCAGGTGCCGGCCAGTTTTTAGCACAAGTGACCCCTGTTCTTCTCCTCAGCGGGGGCCCAGCCATCATACGTTACCACTTGACCCCCTGGATGTTGTTGGCCGGCCCCTCCCACTCTGCTTTGATTGACAGGACAAGGCAGAGCTTGGGTGCAACAGGTGCAATGGTGATGCCCTCATTGCACTAAAGGCCTAATTTGCATATTAAGAAAAAATATCATAACATAGGATCTGATCCTCAGATCCACAAAAAGAAAAGCAGTGTTTTAATCAGGGGAACCACAGCGATGCAAACAGGGAGGTCGCTGGTGATTACCTTTTAAGTGATAACCCCATTAAGTTATCCCCCTTTAATAAGTGTTACTCCTCCGCAGTTACGCCCCATGGTGCCCCGCCTGTCAGAAGCTGCAGCCAGAATGGGAGGAGTTTGCAGACTGGGGAGATGATCTCAACGTGAACATCGCTAAAGTGGACGTCACGGCGCAGCCAGGTAATGCCGCTAAACTTCTATATGGAGGCTCCCTTGGTGGCCTTTTGGGCTAGCCTGACCCGTGGAGATGGGTGTCGGGTGCGGAGACCGCGGTAGTCGTCATTCTGCTTCCCTAGATCCACTGCTCCCCTTTACTCAGCCTTTGTACTATGTGGTGATACAGCTCTAGCTTCCATAAGCCTCCACTAGGGGGAGCTCACTGCAGACAAATTTATTATAGAATTTAAGATGATCAATCAGCAGGATCATCCCTATTACACCAGGCATGGAAACTTTTGGGTTGACCCTGCTGTGTGTAGAAAATCCAATTATCCGCACGGACGCTGTTTTCTGGGATTCTCATCTGTTCACCAGAACTCCCCGGCTGTACAGATAACTTCTCCCTTCTCTTCTTCATAGGTCTGAGCGGCCGTTTTATTATCACCGCCCTGCCGACCATATATCAGTGAGTATCCGCGTCCTACTAGGGGTTGGGGAGTGCAGGCAGTCATAAGTACTTAAAGGGGTATTCCCATCTTAGACCATGGGGGTATATCGCTAGGAAATGCCCCCATTGTCTGGGCCCACCGCTGGGAACCCGCACCTATATCGAGAACAGAACGGGGAAATGAATGGAGGACGCACCGCGCATGCGCAGCCGCCCTCCATTCATTTCTATGGGGCCGCCGAAAATAGCCGAGCACTGGCTCCATAGAAATGAGCGGGAGCGGTGGCTGCGCATGCGCTGTGCTCTCCCATTCATTTCTATGGGAGCAGCGGGGGAGCTGCGCCTGGTGGTGGCCAGACCCCGGGAAACCTGGGGTCCTCCAGGCACAGCGCTCCCCGCTCCATTCTCCATATAGCTGGCACCCGCACCTATCAGACAATGGGGGCATATCCTAACGCTATGTCCCCATTGTCTAAGATGGGAATACTCCTTTAAAGGGGTTGTACAGGTTTAGAAAAACCATGTATGCTTGCTTTCAGAAACAGCGCCACCCATGTCCACAGGACCCGCTCGATATTGCAGCTCATCTCCATTCCGTGCATAAAGTTGAGCTGTAATACCACACACAACCTGTAGAAAGGTGTGGCGCTGTTTTTTGGAAGAAAGCAGCCGTCCTGCACTACCCTTGCAGGTATATTGGTTGTCGTGCGGCAGGTGATTTCAGGCTTCCCGTAGACGGACCTCATGGCGGTGAGTGTGGGTGTATACCTCATACCTGTGTCGGCAGTATTCTTCCTGGCACTCTGCCCTCTGGGGCCCATATCTCCAGGAGTATTCGAATTACATGGAGGGTCAGGGCTGTTTGACAAGTTCTGTGTTGTCCAGGAATAGTACAGAAAGCACAGCTGCTTTCCTCCAGCTATAGCGCCGCCCCTGTCCACAGGTTGTATCCGGTATTGACACTTATCTCCATTGAAGTCAATAGAACTGAGCCGCGATATATAATGTGGACAGAGGTGGAAGACAGCAGCCGTGTTTTGCTAATGCTGCATGAACCCTTTAAAGGGCATCTGTCAGCAGTTTTGTCCCTATGACACTGGCTGACCTGTTACATGTGCGCTTGGCAGCTGAAGACATCTGTGTTGGTCCCATGTTCATATGTGTCGGCATTGCTAAGAAAAATGTTTTATTATATGCAAATGAGCCTCTAGGAGCAACGGGGGCGTTACCATTACACCTAGAGGCTCTGCTCTCTCCGCAACTGCTGCGCTCTCTGCACATTGACAGGATCAAACAGTGTAAATGTCACCATCTGCCTGTCAAAGTGCAGAGAGAGCAGAGCCTCTAGGTGTAATGGTAACGCCCCCGTTGCTCCTAGAGGCTCATTTGCATATAATAAAAGATAATTTTTCTCAGCAATGCGGACACATATGAACATGGGACCAACACAGATGTCTTCAGCTGCCAAGTGCACATGTAACAGGTCAGCCAGTGTCATAGGTCTAGCCTTAAAAAGATGACACCGATGAGCTGAGGGTGCGTGGAGCTCTGTATACTACTACATGAATGGGGTCCATTGAGCAGCTGCAGGAGCGCCTCTGCAGGACGGGAGGTTAATGACAGGAAGCGGCTGAGGTCTGTGTTCATTTCCCGTGTCCTGTCTCTTCTGTGTAGCTGTAAAGATGGAGTTTTCCGGAAGTATCAGGGTTCCAGGACGCACAAGGACTTCATCAGCTTCATCAACGAGAAGGAATGGGAGTCGATAGAAGCCGTGTCCTCCTGGTTCAGCCCCGATTCCCTGATGTAAGTAGATCCCGGCTGCCAGAACTAACCTGAGCGCCAGCTCCTCCGCCAATAACACCAAATCATGCAGGGAAATGACCTCCGGGGCCACTGGAGATGAGCTACTCCAAGCTGGGGGCCCCCTTTAGCAAACCAACTGAAAATAAGCTGCACCCCGGCCGTCTGACATGAGATTGCCGGGGCAGGTTTAACCACCTGACTGTTTTGCAGTGTGAAAAGTAGGTAACTGGAGGAGGGAGGGCTGCTTTAGATGGTGATATCTCCTCAATGGTAGCAGCTAGAAACATGCAACTGGTCTTGTCTGAAAGCTGACAGTCCAGGCTTTCATACAAGACCAAACAGCTAAAGTCCAAGAAACAGAGGAGAAATCACTTTTGTTTTCAGCTGCATTCACAGCATCCCGATTTCTATCAGTGATATCTTTCTGTATCCTGAACATATTGCTGTCATTTTGGTCTTGTATGAAAGCCTGGTCTGTCAGCTTTCATACAAGATCAGTTGCGTGTTTCTAGTGTAGCGAGGTAGCAGCCCTCCCCCCTCCAGGTAGCTACTTTTCTCACTGCTGAAGCTCCACTCTGGCAAAACAGGGGGTTAAAGGGACAGTAAGTGAAAATTACATCTTGCCATCTCTGCCCCCGTTCCATCTCCTATCACAGACCAGATGGCGGTAGGAATGGTCTACACACGTCCTGGGGGCACCCTGCAGATTTCGGATTGGGTCAGACCAGTCTTTATCTGGGAGTCTAAAGCTCCTCCCCTTTTCTTATGTCCCCCTGAAAGCTAAAGCTCCGCCCCCACTCCCCGGAATGAAACCTTTACATTCAGTGATGTCTGTATATGTTATGTCTCAGCCAGACGATATATTCCTATAATGTGTCCCTGTGCTTCCCCGCAGGATGAGCGGCATGTCTACCCTGTTCCAGCTGTCGGTGTGGATTCGGGTAGGTGGATCCGGGTTTACCTCAATACTTCAATCTACAATTGAATGACCCTGGCCGTGATGAGCCGAGTCCACCAACAACACCAGTCTCTTCCCCCGTTCTGGGGATTTGCTTCAATGTGTCAGTCTGGAGTCCAGACAGGATTGTCTAGATACATTGAGAAGTATCTGGTCTGCACGGGTTGTCAGCCTCCAGGTGTAAGCATAAATGTTCACATTGACAGCAAGCAGAGATCTTTAACATTTCAAAGAATCGTAGCAGAGCATGTGTTTCAGTTGCAGAACTGCTGGGGGTTGTAGTGTCGGGGAGTCTTTCGTGAGGCTGCGCACGTACTGACCCATTATTTCTCTGCAGTACTGTCACAATTACTTCGTGGAAGACATCGGCCTTCCGGTCTGGGGGTCTTACATCGTTTTTGGATTGATGACCCTGTTTCTTGGCCTGGTCCTGGGGCTGGTAAGTCATTCACAGTGATATCTTTTCTTGTCCTGAACATATTGCTGTCATTCTGATATTGTCTGAAAGCCTGGACGGTCAGCTTTCAAACAAGATCAGTTGCATTTTTCTTGATGCTACCATTTAGGAGGTAGCAGCCTCAAAAGCAGCCCTCCCCCCTCCAGTTAGGTATTTTTCCCACTGCTGGAGCTCCACAAAACAGTTATGGGGTTCAAGGGGATGTCCGGCCTAGGAGCCGTTCCTCGGAAATTGTGCCACTTCCAGTTGGGATCCGAAGGGGCCTACAGCGCTGGAACGGGCACATGTTCTGAAGAATGGGTAAGTTTTCTAGGCAGGACAACCCCCTTTAAAGGTGTTCCGCATCTTAGACAGCCCCTTTCTAAATGTAGCTGCCGAAGGGATCGCTCTTGGTCCTGATCCCAATAACCTCGGCAAATATCTCATCTTGTCGGTACCAGAAACAACCAGTGGGGGGAGGGGTTCTCCAGGTGCAGGTTTTCAACACTTTGAGAACTGCAAGATCCAGGAGACCCCTAACAGCTTGTCATGAGGCCCTCACCCCCATCCATCATGTTATTGTAGCACTTTGCACAGTCACTCATTGAAGCCATGGACAGGACCGCGGCGCCCATTGATTCCGGGGGGGGGGGTCTCGCCAGGGTTGCGGACATCAGGACACGGCTGTACGGATTCATACTGCTCTCCCTTTCTTGCAGGTCCTGGTGTTTATTGCGGATTATCTGTGTCCAGCCAAGAGACAGCGACCTCAAGGCTTCGCCTACCCCAGTGAGTGCTTATGTTTCCTCTCCAGGAGGTGGCGCTCTATCTCGCCAGCTCCAGGAGAAATCTTGGGTGTTTCGGGTCTGGTGTGAATGAGATGTCCTAGGACAGGGGTAGGCAACCTCTGGCTCTCCAGCTGATGGGAAACTACAACCCCCAGCATGCATACTTAATCTGCTTCTCATAAAAATGAATGAAGCATGCTGGGAATTGTAGTTTCACAGCAGCTGTCGTGCCGAAGATTGCTGATCCCTGTCCTAGGAACATGATGAGCCCTGCATGCTGGAAATCCATACTCCCCGGCAGCACAATACTGCGGTTTAATGGGGGATTTCATATATTTTGCAATAATCCAGGAAATTTGATAATCTGGCGCCACTGGACCTAGGAATAGGCACTACTGCCAGAAGTGGCTCAACCCCATCGGATATGGATGACCTGACGTGAAGATAGTCGATCAATATTGAACCCCTTTAAATAGTGATCTATGCTCGGGGTAGGTCATCAGTATCTGATTGGTGAAGGTCTGACTCCAGGCACCCCTGCCATCCGCTGTTGGAAGGGGCTGCAAAGCTTGCACTTCTTCGGTCTATGATGTCATGACCTTTGTGCAGCTCGATCCCATTCAAGTGAATGGGCCTGGGCTGCAGTACCAGGAACGGCCACTGTACAATGTACGGCACTAAAAATAAAAAACATGAAAGGTCGTCTTTAAGGTCGCTAATCACTGCAATCGGTTTTATTTCAGAAAAACTTACTCCTGAAGCCGGCAAAACTACTGAAAGAACTGGAGGAAGAGGAGGATAGGGAAGAGACGGGCGACCGCGACACAAAGGAAAATCTACGGAAGCGAATCGGAAAATCCTAATTTGTAGCGTCGTTTGTAACAGGTAACTCTTAGACCAATAGACTGCGAACAACTGTAACAAACCCTCAGAAGTGAGACGTTTTAAGTTTTTATAGAATTTCAACCTTTGGATGGAACATTACATTTTTATAATTGAGTTCAGTGGGAGCTGTGGAAATCTGTAGTCAGTGAGCTCCCCCTGGTGGTGGCCGCTGTATAAACCTGTAGTCAGTGAGCGCCCCCTGGTGGTGGCGGCTGTATAAACCTGTAGGCAGTGAGCGCCCCCTGGTGGTGGCCGCTGTATAAACCTGTAGGCAGCGAGCGCCCCCTGGTGGCGGCGGCTGTATAAACCTGTAGGCAGCGAGCGCCCCCTGGTGGCGGCGGCTGTATAAACCTGTAGGCAGCGAGCGCCCCCTGGTGGCGGCGGCTGTATAAACCTGTAGGCAGCGAGCGCCCCCTGGTGGCGGCGGCTGTATAAACCTGTAGGCAGCGAGCGCCCCTGGTGGCGGCTGCTGTATAAACCTGTAGGCAGCGAGCGCCCCCTGGTGGCGGCTGCTGTATAAACCTGTAGGCAGCGAGCGCCCCCTGGTGGCGGCTGCTGTATAAACCTGTAGGCAGCGAGCGCCCCCTGGTGGCGGCTGCTGTATAAACCTGTAGGCAGCGAGCGCCCCCTGGTGGTGGCTGCAGGCAGACACAATTTTATAATTTAACTAAATGATAATGTGAAGGAAAGTAGCAGAGTTGTCCCCCTTGTATCAGAATTAAACCTAGCCCTCCGGTTGGGCACACAGTATTAGAGTATAAATTGCACGTTTCTGCATCTGTCCCACTACTGAACCGTATTCAAGAAGCCTTTGTTTTCTGTTTGCAGTCGGAGAAGGACAAGTCCCTGAACCTGGCAATAGAACAGCAGCCGCGGCGCGTTTCATTCCTGTAGGAGACGCTCGCTCCGGTTGTCAGCTCCTGACCTTGTCTTCACGCCCGTCTTCCTGATCAGACTGCACCGATGGCTGCTCTCCTGTGTGCTGTATCTGTCACTGTAGCTATATACAACCCCCGGGGGCTCCTGTACACAGCGTATTGAGCCCTTCTGGCTTCTACCTACCCTCGGTAGGCCTCCATAGACAATGACCCTTTATGCCTGGTTTGTGGTCCACCTAATGGGAGTTGTAGTTTCACAGGTATACAGGGGAGCAGCTTGGATGCTTCACCCTCCATTATATCTAATCACATAGAAGCTGTACCGTCTGTAATCTCTTCCTTGGTGCAGGGAGAGAACTCCAGGGACGTTGCGCTGCTCTTCTAAGGTGTCGGGGTCCTGGTTGCCGTCTGTGCAGCCCCTGCGCTACTGCTTTCTTTCCTATGTACGTTTTGGGTTCAGATTTGTTTTTTTCCATTAACTAGTTTTCCATTAACTGTATGTCAGTGTTATATGAAGGTAAAGAGACAGATGGGGGTATTCCCGGCTGGAAGGTTTTGGCTTATCTGTAGGGTATACTATAAATGCTCAATAGTCCACCTCTGGGACCAGCTCAGAAACGAGGCCCTGAAGTGAATGAAGAGCAAGCTGCGCATGCGCCACATCCTTTATTTACCTCTGAGCACTGGCTTGGCGACTTTTAGAGGCCCCATTGCAGTGAGTAGAGAGGTGTGGTCGTTGTCAGTGGTGGAGCGCCATTCAGAGGTTGGACCTGGAACTTTCGGACATGTATTGTATAACCTTCCAATATGCCATAAATGTCTAGCTGGGACAACCCCTTTAAAGGCTGTGGACACCTTTGGGGGCAATTTTTCTTATTATTATTGCATTATACTTATTTTGACCTAAAAATTACTTTTTCCATTGGTCTTTATTAACAATATGGAGTCCTTTTCTCTGTACAGACCTGAGATGCTCTACTAGCTGCCTGTGGATTTTTTCTCAATTCCGTCATCTGAGGAGCAGACGGACTCCTTATCTCTTCTCTCTGATCTTATAAATACTCATTAAAGCTCAATCCTTACTGATAAGAATGTGGCTTAAATAAGTGTTTATGACCTCTCCGTAGTTTACAGATAAGGGTAATTAGATGACCGGCACAAAGTGAAAGTACCAGTCACCCATCTAGACAGTTAACCCTTTGTGACTGAACAGCTCCATATTTTTAATAGACGAATTGAAAATATGATTTTTATCCAAAAATAAGTTAAATGCAGTCATAAAAAAAAAAAAAAATTGACTCCAAAGGTGTACGTAGCCTTTAAGTGTACATGGTCAATGCACCGCTTCTTTCTCCGCTGGTCGGCCAGGAAGGATCTCCTGCCAGACTGGACTTGGCCAATCAGCTGAGAGCGGAGCCCTTCTTTATCTATAACAGGGATGCCCAACCTGCGGCCCTCCAGCTGTTTCAAAACTACAACTCCCAGCATGCCTGCACAGACTACCGCTATTAGGGCATGCTGGGAGTTGTAGTTTTGCAACTGCTGGAGGGCCACAGGTTGGGCATTCCTGATCTTATAGCCTATATTGTGGTCAATGGGATTAGAAGGGATTTCCAACAACTTTGAAGCCCCCGGAAGATGGAAAACTTGTGTCTGAAACTCCGTCCCAGCCCCCTCCATTCTAGTGTTACTGCTCGGTGCGATGATGCGTCTTGCACGATGATGTCATAGGGGGAAGGGCATGGAGAAGAGTTTCAGATTGTGTTTTGGGGGTGGTTGGCACACCTATAGTTAATGATGGGGAGCCCTCCGTCAAATGACGTAGTTCGGTTCGTCTGACAAGTGTTACGGTTATTTATTGAGTCCATTCCTCTTATTTTCCTTAAAGGGATATTCTAGTTTTGTGAGATTGGTGACCTGTCCTCAGATCGGGGGGGAGGGGTCTCACTCTCCTAAAATCTTTTAGTCTTCCTCCGGTATGGGCCCCTTCTGAGTTGGGGAGCCCAAAACAGCTGTTTCCCTTGTAGCTACAGGGCGTAGCTTCTACATTGGTACTGGTGGTGCTGGGTCATTCACAACCTGTGGCCCTCCAGCTGTTGTAAAACTACAACTCCCAGCATGCCCTATTCTAGGCTGATACCTGTAGGCTGTCCGGGCATGCTGGGAGTTGTAGTTTTGCAACGGCTGGAGGACCGCAGGATGGGCATCCCTGACTTATGAGATGGACAGCTGTAATTATACCGCACCCCTCACTAAAATGGAGACGACGTGCAGGTGAAGAATGCAGAGCTCGCACAAGTGCTGCAACCCCTGCATGGATGCCGAGAGTCAGGCCCCCTCCGCCCTGATATTGATTAACTGTCTTGAGGATAGATCATCAGTTTCTAGAAACCAGCCTACCCCCTTTTAATATTGTGGACCTGGGGTTCATACACCCGTGCTGAAAACTGACCAATCGGATTCCTGCATTTCTGAGTGGTTTATATGGAAGCCCCTCCCACCTTCTGTCTGCATAGGCTCATCATGTACATGAGCTCGTCTCTCGGGGTAATCTGATAAGTGAGCGCTGTGTAACATAGACTTTCGATTTTTTTGTATTTTTGTAACCGGACGGATGCAATTAATAAACAGGGTTTTGCTTTTGTCCCTTTTTGGTTTTTGTGCAATAAAAATAAATCATTTCTTTCTTAAAGGGGCGGTCCCAGGGTAAAGGGCTCTTTCACACGAGCGTGTCCCTTGAGGGAATCCCGCTCCGTGAGAGAGAGAGAGATCATGTGTTCTGGACTTAGGCAGCGCACGACCTTATCATGATTGATAACGCTATGTGCCTGACCTTTCTGTGACGGAATCGTACTGACAGCTTTATGTCAGTGTGATTCAGTTACAGAAAGGTCACACAGCATTATCACTCATGATGCTGTTCGCTGCTGTAGTCCAGACTGCACAATCCCTCTCTTACACAGAGTGTGATTGCCACAAGGGACACCCTCGTGTGAAACAGCCCTAAAGCAGGGATCTCCAACCTGCGGCCCTCCAGCTGTTGCAGAACTACAACTCCCAGCATGCCCGGACGGTCTACAGCAGGGCACGGTGGGAGTTGTAGTTTTACAACAGCTGGAAAGCCACAGCTTGAGCATCCCTGCCCTAAAGCATGTTATGCCTAGTGCAGGGCCCGAAGGGGCGGAGCATGACTTCTGGGTTCGGTGTTCCTTGAAATCCCTTGTCATGCTCCGCCCACTTGTACTTTCCTAGATTATTTATTGTAGGGTTTCCCACCCTTTTTAGCATTACCCCTGGATTCAATAATACTCTAGATAATCTATACTTATAGGTAACTACTGAAAAATGCTCTTATTTGTCATTCAGATCCTGGACTGTAAAACGTCTCCAGGCTGCAGACCAGACCCATAAATCAAAGAGAGTGCCTGAGACTTAAAAGGGTTGTTCACTTTTTTTTGGGGGGGGGAGGTAGCAAACCCCCCTTTTTTGGCCAGCCCTACATTAAGGAAGCATACCTACCTGCTCCCCGCTGCTGGGTCCCCCGCTGTGAACATGCGTTTTGGTTCAGCTGCAGCCAATCACTGGTCTCAGCAGTGACCTGCTTCCCTTTTATCAGGTCAATGGGTCACGTGATGCAGGGGGGATCAAAGCAGAGGTCAGTGGGGCACCCATGCAAGGCAGCAGGTAAAGTAGATATGGCCAGGAAGATGGTTTGACAGAAATTCCACAAAACGTGGCCAACCCCTTTATATATTGATGGTCTATCCTTAGGATCAGATCCGTAAAGGGGAGGGGCCACTTTTATTATACTTGTATACCAAGCCCAGCGCCGTCCATTGGATAGTGGTTGTACTTGGTATTGCAACTCAGTCCCATTTACTTGAACCGCACCTAGGCCACGTGACCGATGAACGTGAATCTCTGCAGCGCTCACACGAACGTGGTACTGAAGATCTATCCTAAGGATTGCCTTAATCAATATTTAACCTCTTTAATTCAGATCCTAAACTTAATAAGATCCCAGATCAAAACAAAAAATGAAAAGAGAAAAGTGACTTCCCCCCCTTCACTGCTGGCTTTTCTTCAGGCGCTGCACAGAGCGCTCGGAGCAGCGTCAAAGAGGTTTGATCTCTAGAAAACCCCTTGGTGACGTTCTTATGATCATTTCGGCTGAATTAACACTAAATCTAGCAGCTTGGTCTATATTATGTAATATGCCATTTCACCACTAGATGGCAGGCTTGTACTTACGCCGGTGAATACTGCGACCTATTGCACTTTCTGAAAGCCGCCTGCAGGTAAGTGCACACTTAAAGGTTAGAGCCATTAACGCTAATCCTGCCATTCTCTGCGTATTTGATATTATAATCCTAAACTTTAAAATAGCGCAGTCACTTAGCCAAAAAATATTCACGATAAAATACAGTGCAAACATCAGGAGAGCCTCCCATCTGGATCTAGGGACACAAAACCTGAGAGCAGCAAAAAGAAACAACATCATAATGAGATTTATAGGCAAAAAATAAAGATTATTCAATTTTTCATGTAGTTGAAAAACGCTCTGCAGTTTTTCAGCAATTGCCTCATCCCCTTTGTCCGGCTGAGGGTGTCTAAGCTAATCTTATTGTGGTAGTTGAATATGGCAGGCCGTACTGCCTAAGACCGTCGCCACTCCAGCTGCTGTGAAACTACAATTCCCAGCAGGCTTCATTCATTTCTATGGAAGATTGGAGAAGAGCAGAGTAAATATGCATGCTGGGAGTTGTAGTTTCACAATAGCTGGAGTGCTGGAGGATGCCTACTCCTGGCCTAAGGGCTCATGCACATGATTGTGTGTATTTTGCGGATGGCATCTGTATTGCATCCGTTTTTGTTTTTTTTTTTTGATCCATTGTAAAAATGCCTGTCCTTGTCCGCAAAATGGACAAGAATAGTACTAGAGTTGAGCGAACGTGCTCGTAACGAGCACTGTACTGCGCTGATCCCCTGCGCTCACATGGCCGCAGGCATCCGGATCCGTTGGGTGAAGAGGACGGATCCGGATGGCTGCGCCCATTCGAGCGCAGGGGATCCGAGCAGTACAGTGCTCGTTACGAGCATGTTCGCTCAACTCTAAATAGGATATGTTCTATTTTTTGTCGGATACGGAATGCACACAGAATCATTTCCGTTTTTTTGCGACCCCATTGAATTGAATGTTTCCGCGTACTGGCTGCAAAAAAAAAAAAAAACGGAACGGACAAAAAAGAAAAATACATTCATGTGCATGAGCCCTAACCCTGTGAAAAGTGTTGACCAAAGAGCTACCATTTCTTAAAGGGGCATTCCAGCCATCAACATGAGCGGTGATAAATGGTAGAGTGGGTAGATTTCTCTACAGCGCCCCTACAGGGGAGATGAAGCATTACACAACATTGCCCATTCATATCAGTGCACTGTCTGTGTAGATGAGACAAGAGATGAGGATCCTGAACAGAGGACCAGCCTCTGCTAAAGAGTCTGTGTCAGCAGGATCAACCCAATTAAACCAGAAATACTGCTGCTAGGGTTGACTCTGCTGATCAAATTGATGAAAATTGGGTGAGCGGTTCTTTACTTTTTTTTGTAAATTGGTGCCTGCCTTGTGACAATCACTAATCTGGTGTACGGTTTTATGAACGGGACATCGCTGACGACGTCAGAACTCATCATTAATCAGCATCGTTCAGTTTACATTTACATTGAATCGCAAATTCGACCCCAGGGGCGAAATATAGTGATGGCTCAGCACAGTCCGGGCCGCTCTAATCACAGCGGTCATTTGCTCGCCATTTATCTCCCCGTGCATCAATACGGATCAATTTGCTGCTAATTGTAACCAATGAGGAGATGAAGCAAGAAGCAGAGCGTCCGAAAAACAATTAGCGGAGAGGCCGTCCGTCATCACCCATCGTGAGGGGAGAACATTGAGGGAAGCTGGACCCTTCTGCCGCCCGATGGGGAGCGCCATAAAGCACCAATTAGAGCTGCTTTCACACTGTCAGTGTTCGGTCAGTGATTGTGAGCCAAAACCAGAAGTGGATCCTACACAACAATAAGGTATTAGGCCTCATGCACACGGCCGTGTCCGTATTGCGGGTCCACAATCCGGATAATACAATGTGGTGCGTAATGGAGGCACGGATCGGAAGCACTAAGGAGCGCTTCTGAGGGTTTTCTGTCCTTGCCTCCGCACCGCAAAAAAAGTAGTGCATGCAGTACTTTTTTGCGGTGCGGACTGTCGGATCGCATTCAAAAGAATGGGTCCATGGCCGCAGACGGTGGCCACCAATCGGTGCCTGTGCGTTAAGGACCGTAATCTGCGTTCAGCAGAACGGGCAAGGCCAGCACATGGTCGTGTGCATGAGGCCTAATTGAAAGATCTGCACCTGGTCGGGGTTTTTGACCTGAACCTGGTTTTGGTTGGAACTCACTGATCGGACACTGACCAAACACTGACAGTGTGAAAGCGCCCTTTCTGTGTACAGTGCATTTACTGATACAGTCAGTGCCCAAAATGCCATTCTATGTACAGTTTACATGGACCAAGTTTCATATACCATCAAATGGTGTCCATATAGAGCCATACACTGTCCGTATAGTGTCACATGGTGTCCATATAGAGCCATACACTGTCCATATAGTGTCACATGGTGTCCATATAGAGCCATACACTGTCCGTATAGTGTCACATGGTGTCCATATAGAGCCATACACTGTCCGTATAGTGTCACATGGTGTCCATATAGAGCCATACACTGTCCATATAGTGTCACATGGTGTCCATATAGAGCCATACACTGTCCATCTGTCCATATAGTGTCACATGGTGTCCATATAGAGCCATACACTGTCCATATAGTGTCTATATAGTTAAACACTTTCCATATAAAATGTCAAATGGTATCTATATAGAGCCGTAGAGTGTCAGATGGTGTCCATATAGTACCACGCTGTGCGTACCAGTCAGTGCTCTAAGTGCAATACTTTCCAGCCCATACAGATACCACTACTCCCAGTGACAGGACCCCCCCCCCCCCCATCCATGAGCTGCCAACAGGGCTGCCTCTGAAGTGTCTTGTACTGTGTGGGGCGGTGATGGTGCCCTCTGCTGGCAGCAGTTGGTAAAACCGGTAAGTACAGTTTTGTTGTTTTTTAAAGTAAATTATTATATTATTACGTTGGGGGAGGGGGAAGGGGATTATTGGGGATTGTGAGGAGGTTATGACAAGTGGAGAGATGAAATGATGGGAGAGGGGAGATCAAAGCTTCCCCTCCATGCTATAAACATGACAGCTGAAATGACTAAATTAAGAAGGGGGAAGAAAAAAAACAGGAAAAGCTACAATGACTAAAAGAAAAAAATGTGTCTGGTATCTCCGAATTCCTTGGAATCTCGTGACTAGTGAGGATTTCCGGGTTCCAGTTCTGTGCAAATTAAGCATAATAATTTCTAATAGACTTTGTATTTCAATTCTTCACCGTTTTCAAGATCTCTGCTTGCTGTCAGTACAGAGGATCATTCTTATTGGCCTCCAGAACCTGTACAGACTGCCTGCTTCTCACAGCTGAGAGTTTGCTGCAGTTGTATCCAGTGTGGACATCCTCAGCACAGATCTCTCTCTTCCTGATACTTTGATACAATGTATCCGTCTGAAGTCCAGGATGTTTAGCTCATTGTCTACACTGGATACAACTGTAGCAAACACAGTAGTTTAAAGGGGTTGTCCTCTGGATAGGTCATCAGTATCTGATCGGTGGGGGTCTGACACCCTGGGACCCCTGCCGATCACCTGTTTGAGAGGGCACTGGCGCCAAAGTGAACTCAACGCCCTTCTTGCAGCTTAGCCTAGGCTAGTTACACCACGTTCATCGGTCACGTGGCCTAGAAGCAGCTTAGTCCAATTCAAATGAATGGGGCTGAGCTGCAATACCAAGCACAGCCACTATACTATGTACGGCGCTGTTCTTGATGAGCTGAGAGAAGGCCGCAACGTTCCTGCGACTGCCGTTGGCTTCTCAAACAGCTGATTGGCGGGGGTCCTGTACGTCGGACCCCCACTGATCAGATACTGATGACCTATCCAGAGGATACCCCTTTAAGGGTAGGGCTACATGGCAACGTGTCACTCAACATTTCATCTAATGATTGTCACTAATGTCCCAATGAGGGACACTGTGACACAACAGTCACAAAAAAACCTGGAAAAATTTACTTCAGAGGATTTTGGGTGCGGCACGTGTCTCATGGCTGTGTTGTTGTAGTATTGCTATATAGTGGGGCAGGCATAGGAATGGATGGGGCCGCAGTTGGACTCATGTTTGCTGTGATACAGGAATTGCAAAAGATCCTGCTGGACTGTGTGCAATTTGCGTGTCGCAGCAAACGTGTAAGTCGCACTGCGACACCATGCATTCCTATGGCAGCTCCACTATACTGCAATATTTGGCTGTCCGACACCTGACGTGGCCAAAATCTCCACAATGTCAGCCGCACGTGTCACGCGACTCGTCTGTGCTTTCACAGCCAAATCACTGTTCTAAAATAATCACATGACAGGTTGCAGACAAGTCGCACATATTTTCGTGTTGCGCAACACAAGTCCCCATGCCCCGAAGCTTCTGGATGTAAACAGGATTCTTCCCATTCACTGACAGCAAGCGAAATCTTGAAAACTAGAAAGCTGCCGAACTTTTCATTATACAAGAATTCATCTCATTTACATAACACAAATACCAGTGCGTTCTGCCAGTAACTGCATGGGAAACCAGTATGGGGAAAGCAGACCATGCTGGGAGTTGTAGTTCTACAGCAGATTCCAGATGTGATTAAGATCAGTGGCCGGGGCCCATGGTTTTGTAATAACCATATCATTGCTGGTGTAAATATTGCTCTGTAGGAGGAGAGGGTCTTGTACTGGTGCCTCAGTAATGGTCGGGGTCATCCAGGCCTGAACATACGCGGACAGGTAAATCCGTAGACTGGCTCAGCTTTACATCATCCATATGAACGCACAGGTTCCATCAGTTTATCTCCTCAGGATGTCACATTGCAGCCCGAGAGAGCTGGCTTACACAGGACCTTAGTACTCAAGAGCTTGCAATCTAATATCCCAGACTAGACCAATGGGACACTGGAACTGTCTCTGCCCTGAGTTACTCTTAAATGGACAAATGTCATTGGTATTTAAACAAGTTTTGTCACTTTCTGATAGACTTTGTGTTTTAATTCCTTGCCAAGATCTCTGCTTGTTTTCAGTGAATGGGAATATTCTTATATACTGTATCCAGTCCAGACTGAAACATTGTAACAAACTATCAGAGCAGGAGAGAGATCTGCGCTGCAGATGTTTGTGGATCACAGAGAATGGACAAGACCCGATACAATAGTAACAAATCCTGAGCTGTGAGAAGTATAAGATCAGGCGATGGATGGGAACCGGAAGGAGACCATTCACTGACAGCAAACGGAGATCTAGAAAAATATAAATCCTGCGTCTGAATGAGAAATGGGACTTTGGTTGTGACTGGGACAACATCTCCCTGAATAAATGATGATCCACTGGATGGCGGCTGCCCATACTGAGGGGCAATAAACAAACTGTGGAAATTTGGGGCAATAAAGTAATAAAACAATGATAACATGATTGGGGTAATAAACATGTTAATGTAATGACACCTCTAAGACTGTAATGGGGGAGGGGGTCCTGTGGAGGAGAACTGGGCAATTGCCATAGAGGATTAAAGCCCAAACCAAAAACCTACAATCCAAGCTTCCGTGTCATGTATCTACCTCTCTAGATCATCTATAGTCTATGTGGCTCCAATCCCTTCCTAGAGTACTTACCTTGAGGGAACATTCAGAGCACTATGGTCCCTGGTGGTCTGGTGGTGGTTCTGAGTCAGGTGCATGGAGGTTATTGGCATCTATTTATCCCAGGTCTGGTAGTTGGTGGTACCGTCTATGATATGAGATGGTTATTAGTATAGTCCATGTCTGGTCCCTGGTCAGAGAGTTAACATCCGAGTCCTGGAAGGTAAGTGGAACATTCTCCGTCCAGTATCTGTTGGCAAAAATGGAGTTCCTTGTGATCAAACTGGATTCCTATAAACTTCCTGGTGCCTGATGGGATATTCTGAATATTGTGTGGTTCATTGAGGGTCTAATGAGGTCCTTGTTATCCCTGGTGACCCAGTGGAGGACTTGTCATCTCTTATGGTATATTGGAAAACCTTTTATGGCACAGAGAGAGATTTATAATCCTTTGTGGTCAAATTAGAGTCATCAAAATGATAGAAACACACACACACTGGTCTGTGGTAGTGTGCCAGAGACTGTGCTCACAATAATGGTAGCAAAATCCAGTCCAGGGGGTCCTTGAAGCCTTGGTGGAGGTTTATAATCCCTGGTGGGAGCCTTGCAAACCCGGTGTTCCAGGGGGTCTTTATAGTCAATCTTTGGGAATCCAATGCTAGTAATCCCTGGTGGCCTAGTGGGGCCTTTACAATCTTTGGCAGTCCAGTACTAGTAATCCCTGGTGGCCTAGTGGGGGCCTTTATAATCTTTGGCAGTCCAGTACTAGTAATCCCTGGTGGCCTAGTGGGGGCCTTTACAATCTTTGGCAGTCCAGTACTAGTAATCCCTGGTGGCCTAGTGGGGCCTTATAATCTTTGGCAGTCCAGTACTAGTAATCCCTGGTGGCCTAGTGGGGGCCTTACAATCTTTGGCAGTCCAGTACTAGTAATCCCTGGTGGTCTAGTGGGGGCCTTAACAATCTTTGGCAGTCCAGTACTAGTAATCCCTGGTGGCCTAGTGGGGCCTTTACAATCTTTGGCAGTCCAGTACTAGTAATCCCTGGTGGCCTAGTGGGGCCTTTATAATCTTTGGCAGTCCAGTACTAGTAATCCCTGGTGGCCTAGTGGGGGCCTTTACAATCTTTGGCAGTCCAGTACTAGTAATCCCTGGTGGCCTAGTGGGGCCTTTACAATCTTTGGCAGTCCAGTACTAGTATTCCCTGGTGGCCTAGTGAGGGCCTTTACAATCTTTGGCAGTCCAGTACTAGTAATCCCTGGTGGCCTAGTGGGGGCTTTACAATCTTTGGCAGTCCAGTACTAGTAATCCCTGGTGGTCTAGTGGGGGCCTTAACAATCTTTGGCAGTCCAGTACTAGTATTCCCAGGTGGTCTAGTGGGAGCCTTTACAATCTTTGGCAGTCCAGTACTAGTAATCCCTGGTGGTCTAGTGGGGGCCTTAACAATCTTTGGCAGTCCAGTACTAGTATTCCCAGGTGGTCTAGTGGGAGCCTTTACAATCTTTGGCAGTCCAGTACTAGTAATCCCTGGTGGTCTAGTGGGGGTCTTTACAATCTTTGGCAGTCCAATACTAGTAATCCCTGGTGGTCTAGTGGGGGTCTTGCAATCTCTTCTGGTCTATTGTAGACCGTGTAATTCCTTGTGGCTTAGTTGTAGATTTATGACCCCTGGTGGTCCAGTGGGAATGCTGTAAACCTTAGTGGTCCCTGTAGTACCCCGTGGTCCTGTGGCGGTGACCGTTTGCTTTGCCCGGGTTACCAACACATTATGTATTTCAGTTTTTTACCTTTTGTGCCTCACTTTTCCCACTTCTTATATATTCTGACAACTTTGATGCTGCTTTTCACTAGAAGCTCCGACACTTTTCTCGTCACATGGTCTTGCAATATGTTTCAAGTGACTGAAGTTTCGGAACTGTCAATCTTTATTGATCAAGGGGGCAATTACTTTAATCCCAGAGAGCCCTCCCTTTGTTGTGGTTTACAAAGACGAGGAGCAGCCCACCCGATAACTGCAGAAGACACATCTGGTGCCCCCATCAAGACAAGACCCAAGAAATGCCCCTCTGCCCTCTGTTTACAGCCCCTGCAGACTCTCTTGTTACATTGTGTCAGCGACCTGCTACTTTGTCCTCTCCACTTTACAGCTGTGACCAATGGCAGATGCCATTTGTGAGACTTCAGCAATAGCCACTGAGCCCAGTGTGATACGTGATTTATTGCAGGAGTCTTCCAGTAAATATTATGGGGGTGGGAGGGATAAAGACCTCAAAAAGTCCTGTGCTGCCAAAGCAATTAGAGATTGCCACAAGCAAACAGAAGGTTTTCACATATCTCTGCCCTACAATAACACAGCAGTAGGAGGCAGATAAGGGATGGTCTGTTCCTTTAAATGGATTCCCTGCTGGCATAGAAATAAGGGGGGCTCCCACCATTACGATACAGGATAATGTATCAGTGAGCACAGGGACCCCACCTGTATACAGCAGCCAGACCTCCCTTAATGCAAAGAAGGGGTCCCGTATATTTTCAGCAGTGCAGCAGTCAGACCCTCATCAGATTGTAGGACTGATTTATCGTATACTAGATGGCAAATGGCAGGAAATCGGGCCATGGGGGCTGTATCAAGGGGGGGCTAATTAACTTCATAATATGTCTGTATAGGGGAGCACTGCCTTTCTCACTTGATAAAACTATGGAATTCTGACTGCCTGCATTCACCACTAGGGGGAGCTCACTGCATACAGTTATACAGCTTGTAATGGGAACTGCATAGAACTGTATGGGGTGAGCTCACCCTGGTGGTGGCTACAGGAAGCCCTCAATGGTGTAACAGCAAAGTGGAGAAGCACCAGGAGAGGAGACTCCCAAAAATCCCCCCTAGCTGCAAGACCATGGTTGGAAGGAGCTTGAATAGAGTGCCAGTCAATGGGGGCCCCCATTTTATGGATTGGTTGATAGGGGTCCCAGCTGTAAAACTACTACCAATCTAGTATTTCTCACCTATCCTGAGAATTAGCTGCTCCTGGTTGGAATTCCCCCTTAACAAATGCATAATGAAAAGATTTGCAACTTTGCAATAGACTGTGTTTTAATTTGTCACTATTTTCAAGATCTCTGCTTGCTGTCAGTGAACTAAAACACTTGAGCAGATATATTAATACTGCCATGAGGTTAGACAGCAAAGAACTAGACTAGAAGCACCCAATGCATCACGCCCTGTATTTTTAGGCATTTCTCTAACTTTACACTATTTAGATACTTTTGAACAATTTTTGGCGCAATGTGGAGCATTTAAAGTCCTGTCCAAGTCAGGCCCCTTGACTACTGTCTAAAATACTTAGTAAATCTACTCCATTCTCTTTACATCCAGAGGCTGTAAATCCCGTATACACTAATATTATTCACAGCTACAGGATTGCTACAATTGTATCTACTCAAGACAACAACCATTGGGCTTATAGACACCAGTGTAACACATTCCTTCTGCAGTGATACATTGTAACAAACAACCAGGGAAAGAGAGAGAGAGAGAGAGAAAGACAGAGAGAGACAGAGACAGAGAGAGAGAGAGAGATGTGCGGTGCTGGAGGATTGTCTAGACAGGATTTCATCACCGTGCGATGAATATTAGGGAAATTGTGTCAGAGGTAAAAGGAAAAGCTTCTGACAACGGGATTAAAGAATCAGGAATCTATCACATGAAAGGGATTCAGCTGAAAGATTAAAAATTAACCAAAAAACAGTCACTAATCTGCATCCACAAAACCAGCAAATAGTACAAAATATAACACATCAGAGATTTGTAACCCACAGTATAATAGTAGTTATATTCTTGTACATAGGAGCAGTATTATAGTAGTTATATTCTTGTACATAGGAGGCAGTATTATAGTAGTTATATTCTTGTACATAAGAGCAGTATTATAGTAGTTATATTCTTGTACATAGGAGGCAGTATTATAGTAGTTATATTCTTGTACATAGGAGCAGTATTATAGTAGTTATATTCTTGTACATAGGAGCAGTATTATAGTAGTTATATTCTTGTACATAGGAGCAGTATTATAGTAGTTATATTCTTGTACATAGAGCAGTATTATAGTAGTTATATTCTTGTACATAGGAGCAGTATTATAGTAGTTATATTCTTGTACATAGGAGCAGTATTTATAGTAGTTATATTCTTGTACATAGGAGCAGTATATAGTAGTTATATTCTTGTAACATAGGAGCAGTAATTATAGTAGTTATATTCTTGTACATAGGAGCAGTATTATAGTAGTTATATTCTTGTACATAGGAGCAGTATTATAGTAGTTATATTCTTGTACATAGGAGCAGTATTATATAGTTATATTCTTGTACATAGGAGGCAGTATTATAGTAGTTATATTCTTGTACATAGGAGGCAGTATTACAGTAAGTTATATTCTTGTACATAGGAAGCAGTATTATAGTAGTTATATTCTTGTACATAGGAAGGCAGTATTATAGTAGTTATATTCTTGTACATAGGAAGCAGTATTATAGTAGTTATATTCTGTACATAGGAGGCATTATTAGTAGTATATTTGTACATAGGGCAGTATTACAGTAGTTATATTCTTGTACATAGGAGCAGTATTATAGTAGTTATATTCTTGTAGTTATATTCTTGTACATAGGAGGCAGTATTACAGTAGTTATATTCTTGTACTAGGAGCAGTATTACAGTATGTTATATTCTTGTACATCAGGAGCAGTATTATAGTTATTTCTTGTACATAGGAGGCAGTATTATAGTAGTTATATTCTTGTACATAGGAGCAGTATTAATAGTAGTTATATTCTTGTACATAGGAGCAGTATTATAGTAGTTATATTCTTGTACATAGGAGCAGTATTATAGTAGTTATATTCTTGTACAATAGGAGCAGTATTATATTAGTTATATTCTTGTACATAGGAGCAGTATTATAGTAGTTATATTCCTGTACATAGGAGCAGTATTATAGTAGTTATATTCTTGTACATAGGAGCAGTATTATAGTAGTTATATTCTTGTACATAGGAGCAGTATTATACTAGTTATATTCTTGTACATAGGAAGCAGTATTATAGTAGTTATAGTCTTGTACATAGGAGGCAGTATTACAGTAGTTATATTCTTGTACATAGGAGCAGTATTACAGTAGTTATATTCTTGTACCTAGAAGGCAGTATTATATTAGATATATTTTCTATAGTGTTAGATAAGCATATGAAGTCACACACTGCATTCACTTACTGTATACTATGAGACATAACCACTCTGATCTGCTTAGAGTTTACTTTCCCACACCTGGAGATTTGCTGACACAGGGCAATATGTTTTTATTGTGCAGAATTTCTGCAGACCCCAACTCACCTGGGCTCTGGGAAGGTCACAGAAAGTAAGTTCTGATGATTTAGAGGTTAATTAAGAAGAGATTGGAGAAGGAGGTAGAAGAAGACAAGGAGCTACAGTACTTTAAAGGGAGACTCCAGTGACTTTCTGGGCTTCAGAGACAGATATACATGAAGGATGTTCCTGAGATCCCCTGAAGGTGGCCATTCATATTCGATGCATCGGCCGAACCTACAGATTTAGATGGGACTGGTTAACCAGTTAATAGCCGTGGTGCAGGATATTGCAGCTTCGTCCAATTCACTTGGTCAATGTCCTGATCCAGAAAACCCCTTTAAGAACCGAGAGCTCATTAAAGGGACAGAACATCTTTTTGGATCCCTTCTTTTTTTCCAGCCTGGCGGACTGCTCGGCAGTGCTCTGCCCCGGAGGTGAAATTCTTTATCAATGGCATTCACTGGGATTTTCCACATATTAAAGGAACCATCGGAATAAATTCCCTGTAAAGTCTTCCGTGTGGGATTTCCGGTTTGTCAGCTATTTTTGCCTTTTATTTATTAGGTCTCTGTGGGAGCGGGGAATGCCAGAAGTCTGCGCTATTAATCTGCTTTCACGCCTTTCACTCTCACCCCTAAACCTGATGACTCGTCAATGATGTTATTAAAGGATTAGAAAAACATGGCCGCTTCCTTCCAGTTACAGCGCCACCCCTGTCCTCTGGTTGCATCTGGTATTGCAGCTTGGCTCCATTGAGGTGAGCAGCAGTATCACACACAGCTAAGGACAGGGGAGGGGTAGTGCCATTTTACAAAGAAAACAGCCATGATTTTCTGATATTCTACAATCCCTTTAATTAAAGGGACGCCATACTTTTATGTTATTACATTAGGGAATTGCCTGATTATCAATTCCCCTATTTTTCTATTACAAGGAAGGCAATTCCCTAATGAAAGGCATTGATACAACTTACTAATACACTTTTTATATCAGCTCCTTGCCATACTTTATATTTCAGTTCCTTGCCATTTTCAAGATCTCGGCTTGCTGTCAGCGGATGAAAACATTCCCATCAAGAGGCTGAAAGCTGTCTCTACTATATTAGTAGCTCTCCAGGCTGAGCTGATACATTGTAACCAGGCTGCAGCTTTCCGAGCAGGGCTAGAGCAGAAGGAATGCTCAGCTTTTGAATGGAAATGCTGATGTTCACTGACAGCATGCAGAGATTTTGAAAATGGTAAGCAACTGAAACACAAAGCATATTACCAATTGATAAACTCCTGTAATCCTGTATCTGAATGCATCCTTATGTGAAGTCTTGGTGTTTTGCTAATACTCACAGACTCCTACAACCCACTAAATGGTTAAAATGGGTCAAGTGCGGCAAATTTAGGAAAGCAGCTCCAGAGCGGACCGTGACGTAGATAATTTCATGTTCTGCAGCAGCAATGACGTTCCCTGTGGCTCTGTGGTTTGCACCGATGATGCAGATGGGGAGGATTCTCTCATTCTGCAGGACAAAGCAATGAATCTTCTTCCCGGGTCCCCTGCTGTAATCACAGGGCCCCTGACATGGTGGGTATGACTTCCCTGGTCAGGCATGCTCAGATATTTTTTGTACACAGGCCTGTGCTGAGTGATGAGGCCCACTGACGTAATTGGGACTGAGCTGCATAAAGGCCATGTGAGCGATGGACAGGACGCCAAAGGTGAAGGAAGAGGTTGCAGCGCTCACCCGAGTGCCGTCACCTTTGAGGCAGCTGATTGCCGGTGGTACCGGGAGTCGGACCCCCACTGATCAGGTCATCAATATTTAACACCTTTAAAAGAATTTTTCTCAGGACAGGTCATCAATATCTGATCAGTGGGGGTCCAACACCTGGGACCCACACCAATCAGGTGTTTTGAGAAGGCACTGGCACTCCTGCGAGCACCGCTGCCCAAGCACAGCGCCGTATATTGTATAGTGGACGTGCTTGGTATTGCAGCCCAGGCCCATTAACTTGAATAGGACTGAGCTGCTCCTGGGCCGTGTGACCGATGAACGTGACGTCACTGGCCTAGGAATAGCAGGGAGAAGCCCACGGCGCTTACAGGAGTGCCAGTTCTTTCCCAAACAGCTGATCGGCGGGGGTCCAAGGTGTCGGACCGAAACCAATCAGATACTAATGATTTATCTATAGGATAGTTCATCAGTATTAAAATCTCAGAAAATCCCCATGGCCCTGTGCCAATACACCATATACATAGTTGCCAACAGTCCTTAATTTTTAGAGACAATACTGGCAAATTTGAGGTGTCCTGATCCAAAAAATGGGTGTGGCTTATGCAAGCCCTGCCCAGAAGTGGGCAGTCTCAGGAAGATTTGGCCGATCCTGCAGCGGGGCTTCAACGCATTGAATTTACCGGCAAATATGTTGGAAGGATACATATGAGGGAGGGGTGTGCCGATAGACAAGGCCGCAGAGGGCATCATCCACACCTGCCAATGAGCTGAATGTTCTTCAGGCAAAATCTTCTTGTCATTACAAGACTTTATTACATTAAGTCAAGGGTCCTCGGATAGAGGCACAAGATTTAGTCTAAGCCCCATGAATTAGGGCCCTGACACCAGACATCACTTACGTTTCTTTGCACCCACTCCGAGTCTAGAGAACCTGGAGACAAGACGACAATGAGTTATCACCAAAGTGGAAGAAAATACGTCTAAAAGAAGAGACAGGTGCCACAGCTGGCGGCCCTCTGGCTCCCGCAAAACTACAACTCCCAATGTGCACTGACAGTATCTTAGCCGTGGAGTTAAAAGATTCAGTTCTGTCTGCTGCAGCCACCACCAGGGGGAGCTCACTGTATACTGCTGCTGATAGTAAAGGGCCCCTGTGCATGACGTCTGGCTGGGGCACTTAAAGGTGTTGTCCTATCTTGGACGTTGGGGGCATATCGCTAGGATATGATATGCCCCCAATGTCTGATAGGCGCAGGTCCCTTAGAACGGAGCCCACAAAGTGTCGGATGACGCACTGTGCATGCGCAACCGCACAATAGCAGAGCGCTCAGCTATTTCCATAAGCACCATAGAAGTCAATGGAGCGGTGGCCCTGCTTGCGCAGTGGGTTTCAATGGGAATGTGTTCCCATTCATTTCAATAGGACTTCCGAAAATAAAGCAGCGCACCACTCAGCTATTTTTGGCACTCCCATAGAAATGAATGGAGGGTGGCCGCTCATGCTCAGCGCACATGGCTGCCTTCTTTCTAAACAGCGCCACCCCTGTCCATAAGGTTGTTTCAGGTATTGCAGCTCAGCTCTATTAAAGTGAATGGCTGCAATACTAGTCGCATCCTGTAGACAGGGGTGGCACTGTTTTTTTGAAGAAAACAACCATTTTTTTTCTTAACCTGTGCAAACCCTTTAAGGTAATTCAAGGACCGAATATATGTAATGTCGCTTTGGTCACAGGAAGCTTTGGTCGCTGACTATGAGGCACTGTAGCAAAAAACGATCCTCCAGGTTATTAAAATCCCAGCGGTAAATGCTGTTTTGTTTTTGTCTGTTCGCACAGTGGTGGAGGACTCCGGCTCATCAATGGTGGATCTAGTGCGGGCGTAAGTATCAGGACGGACGGGTAGAGCGAGATTTGAATAAAGTCTTCGTCCTGATCCGTAGTGACTTCCCCACTGACTCGGCGCTGCTACATGTCTCTGCAGTGACTGGTCGCCCACATGCTCCACTGTGACTAACAATATAGACGTTCCACCCTAAGCCCAATTTCCGTAACGCAGAATTGAGTAGGTTATCTGTATCTAGGTGTGTGCCTGGATTATTAACGTGCAGAACCTCGTTATAGGAGGCAGGGGATGGCATAGCAAAGTGTAGCAGAAATGGCTTCTCATGCACAGATGTAGCAGAGCTTGGTTTGTCATGTGACACAATACCATAGCATTGTAGGCCTGTGTGCTCTATCATCTTACTGCATCATCACGGTTCAGCTCTGCTATATCTCTGTATAGAATGCATAATGGATGCCGCATCCAAGAAACTGTTATATACGATGATTATACATTAAAGTCAATGGAGAGAAACACAACAAAAGCAGAGTGGGGGGCGAGCTGTGGTAGGGAATAACAGGAGCTCTGATATCCACATGACTGGTCTCCAGCCAATTCAAGCCATTCCTGAGGGCACTGAGGGTCACTGTATATGGAGCACCCGGAATGGGTCACTGGATGTGGGCACGCTCTGAATGGGTCACTGGATGTGGGCACGCTCTGAATGGGTCACTGGATGTGGGCACGCTCTGAATGGGTCACTGGATGTGGGCACGCTCTGAATGGGTCACTGGATGTGGGCACGCTCTGAATGGGTCACTGGATGTGGGCACGCTCTGAATGGGTCACTGGATGTGGGCACGCTCTGAATGGGTCACTGCATATGGAGCACGCTGGATGGGTTACTGTATATGGCATACTCTGGATTGGTCATTGTATGTGGGCACTGGATGGGTCAATGTATGTGGGCATGCTCTCAATACGTGACTGTATATGGGGCATGCTCTGGATGGATCTCAGTTAGAGATGAGCAATTTTTGCGTATTTGCGTACGCATTTTAAAATCGGTACGTTAATGCATACGCATATTTTAATCTGTACACTAATGCGTACGCATTTTAAAAATTTGTACGTTATGCTTACGCATTTGTGCACAGATTAAAATATGCGTATGCATTAACGTACCGATTTTAAAATGCGTACGCAAATACGCAAAAATTGCTCATCTCTAATCTCAGTATATGAAGCACCACGGATAGTCACTGTGTGTGGGTCGCTCTATATGGGGCACCCGGAATGGGTCATTGTATGTGGGCATGCTCGGGATGGATCACTGTATATGGGGCACTCTGGATGGGTCATGGTATGTGGGCACTGGATACCGGACACCTGGGATGGGTCAATGTATGTGGGCATGCTCTGAAAGGATCTCAGTATATGGGGCACTGTGTGTGGACATATTCTGGATGGGTCACTGTATATGGGGCACCAGGCATGGGTCAATGTATGTGGGCCTTATCTGGATGGCTCAATGTATATCGGGCACTCTGGATGGGTCATTGTATGTGGGCATGCTCTGGATGGGTCACTGTTGGTGGGCATACTCTGGCTGGGTAACTTTATGTGGGGCACGCTCTGCATGCTGTGGATGGGTCACTTCATATGGGGCATGCTCTGGATGTGACACTGTATATAGGGCACCTGGAGGGGTTACTTTATATGGGTGCACTCCTTGGCTGTATATAGGGGCACTCTCCAGCTAGAGCACTATTGTGGCGACACTTTTTTGGCTGGAGCACAACCGTATGGCAGCAAATACAGAAATGAGCGGACAATAGGTATATGTGCGGCACAGTTATCTGCCATAGGGTCCTCTGATGGGGGTGCAGAGTACAGTGGGGGCCATATTTTTACTTAGAACCTGTCCTGCCCCAGCACTGGAGGGGAGCAGGGGCCGCTCACCAGTAATCCCTGTTTCTTGCTGGTTTCCTGCACCCCCCGGCAGGTGCCGGACGCTCGTCTGCTCTCACGTTGTTTGGCTGCTGATCGCTCGTCATATAAAATCCGGAACATTTATAGTGTTTACATTACGGAAGTTTCTGCCTCTTGATGGAATTTTAATTCTCAACAGGATCTCATTCTCTAGTTCTAGTCGTGCCGTAGATTTTATCAATGTATTACAATGGTGGACATCATACGCGCGTGCACCCGCCCCGTGGTGGCTCAGTGGTTAGTGGTGGCTCAGTGGTTAGTGGTGGCTCAGTGGATAGCACTAGTGCGTTGCAGTGGTAGGATCCTAGGTATAAGGACCCTTTCACACGACCGTGGAGCATGATCCGGGACGGTCCATGAAACCGCGGACTGTGCTCCTTCTGAGGGCAGGAGCGAACGGTGTCATTGGTTGCTATAACGCCGTGCGCTTCCTGAGGCCGCCGCTGTACAGTGATAGACTGTATAAGAGTGTGTACAATGTATCTCTGTACAGCGGCGGCCTCAGGAAGTGCACGGCGTCATAGCAACCAATGACGCCATGCGCTCCTGCCCTCAGAAGGAGCACGGTCTGGGTTTTCACGGACTGTCCCGGACTGTGCTCCACAGTTGTGTGAAAGGGCCCTAAATCTGACCAAGGACAACATCTGCATGGAGGTTGTAGGTCCTCCCTGTGTTTGCTTGGGTTTCCTCCGGGATCTTCGGTTTCCTCCTAAACTTCAAAAAGACATACTGACAGAGAACTTAGATTGTGAGCTCCATGGGCGACAGCGAGTGATGATAATGACTGTACGGCGCTGCAGAATATGTCAGCACTATATACAGTAAGTGAGGAAAATTATTAAAGGGGGCGACTAAGCAGATGGCAAGAACAATGCGTTCCCCTCAATGCGCCTCCTCCGACAGCAGCATGAAGGTCACGCCCCCTGCCCTGAAATCCTCAGCGGCTGCGGTCATCTTTTTTAATCCAAAGAACAAGAAACGTTAAAAAACATATCAAAAACATATGAAAAAGGTTCAATATTGTATCTTTTTGAAATGTTTTTTTCTGACAATAATTTTTATTTTATTTAAAAATTTTAATTTTTTTTCTCGCTGTCTCACCTTGACGATGGGATTCTCTTCTGTCCGCTGCTTGGTCTGGTTTTGGTGAACTGACTTTTTTCTTGTTTTTTTAACACTTTTTATAAAGACTTTTGTCCAGTTTTATGTAGTTCTGTCTCATTCGATAATCTGGCGCCCGGCACGTCCGGATTAAAGGAATTTGTCTGTGTAAGCGCCGACAGCTCTGGATACTGGAGGATCTCCCAAGACTCTTGAGGCTGTTCATCCCTTTGAACAACAAGTTCAACTCCAACTTCTTAAGTGTCGGCCGGGATTAATCCCTCGCAATTGTCGCTGAAGCCGCGGGTCAGACAGACAGATCCCACATAATTGTCCTGTGACTTGTTCGCGCTCTGATCGGATAATCGCCCTCATTATCTCGTCTCCTTTCCTTCCATCCTAAGAGCGTTTTCCTTTAAGGTAGACTGTGTAACACAAGACACCGACCCCTGGCTTGTCTTCACTCCTATCCTGAAATCCTCTGTGCTGCTGGGGGATCTTGCTTCTTCCACTATCTCATTTGCTTCCTTTCCCACACGATTTGCACACTTCATTTGCTAAAGTTGCAGTTTGCAGTGCAGTTTTATAGGTAAAGCTCATTTCCTGCAAAATTGTGCAGCATCAGCTTGCTCTCCTTAAATACTCTGTGCTCCAAGTACACACTGCCTCTTCACTATGGAGCCAATGATATTTTACAAGTCCTTAAATACTTTGTTCTGCTGTTTTACAGGCCGTCACATCATAATAACCACAGAAGTGGACAGGCACAAGGCCAGCAAACTCCTGAAATACTCTGTGCTGTTCAGGGACCCTACCGTCATTGGTTTGCCCTTGTCTCACGTCATGCCCCATTCCCATCAACGATATAATCCTATGTCTGCACAATTCACTGCCTTTCACAAGATCAAGTTTTTCCTAAAATCCTCTGTGCTGCTGGGGATCTTGTTCTGTACATTCTATTAGTGACCTTCCGATTCCATTCCCCTCCTCGCATCATGGCGCTGCCCTCTACAGGATCAGCATGATGATATCCTGAAATACTGTGTGCTGCTGTAGTACTCTCCCTTTCCCTGTCCTAATTCTACCTCCCTGACCTCTTACTTTCTTCCTCTCACCTCCTCACTTAAAGAAGAACTCTCACAAAAAAATGTATTCTCTGACCTGTTAGAAAGGTACATGATATAATCTGTAGTGAATGCAATCTTCTCATCAGAGACTGTATCTGTGAGTTATCCCCTCTCTTCTAATTGTAGCTGGGGTCATGTGACCAACTCCCTGTCCTCCAACTGACCCAGGACAGGAAGCCAGTTACTGCTCTATTCATTCCTATGAGACTGAAAGTGAGGCTCCCATAGGAATACATAGAGAAATAGACTTCCTGTCCACACATAAGATGCTGTGTTATCTGGTGAGTCTGATTGCTGGTCACATGACACAGATGAGAAACATCAGGGAGATATAACTCACAAATACAGACACTGGTAAGAAAATGACATTCACTACAGATTAAATCATGTACATTTCTAGCAGGACATGGAATAAAAATTTTTGCGAAAGTTCTTCTTTAACACTGTGGCTTACTCTCCTCTGCTCACAGACACGTGCATACTTAATCGAGCCGAGAATGCTTGTGTATGAGGGAGTAAGGGGGTATAGATCTTGACGTCCACTACTGAAGGGTCATGTCGATTTTATTTGGGCACTGTATGGCTTTGCTATTTAGACACTATATAGCTGTCATATGGTTATTGGGCAGCATTTTGTGTATTGTATGGCGGTATTATTTATACACTTTATAGGTCTGTTATTAGGGAATTATGGCAGTTTATACACTGTATGGCAGTATTAATTATGCATTATATAGGGTTTATTATGGTGGCATTTATTATGCAGTATATAGCGCCACTGTTTGGCTATTATGGCCGTCTTAATTACGCACTATGTAGCTCTGTTATTATGGAATTATTTCAGAAATTATATAGCAGTTTTCATAATGTGCTATATAGGTCTGTTATTTGAGTATTATGGCAGCATTAATTATGCAGTATACAGCTCTTTTATGTGGATATTATAGCAGTATTTTATACCTTGTATGGCGGTATTAATTATGCATTATACAGCGCTTTTATGTGGATATTATGTCAGTATTTTATACATTGTATGGCGGTATTAATTATGTAGTATATATATTATGTGGATATTATGGCATTATTTTATACATTGTATGGCGGTATTAATTATGTAGTATATCTCTCTTATGTGGATATTATAGCAGTATTTTATACATTGTATAGTGGTATTAATTGTGTAGTATATAGCGCTTTTATGTGGATATGATGGCAGTATTTTATACATTGTATGGTGGTATTAATTATATAGTATATAGCTCTTATGTGGATATTAGGGCAGTATTTTATACATTGTATGGTGGTATTAATTACCGTATACAGTATATAGCTCTTATGTGGATATTAGGGCAGTATTTTATATATTGTATGTGGTAATTATGCAGTATATAGCTGTTATTTGAGTATTATGGTAGTATTTTATACATTATATTGTGGTATTCATTGTACAGTATATAGTTCTGTTATTTGTATATTGTGGCAGTATTTTGCGCTTTGTATGGTGCTATTATTTAGACCCTGGAGCCTCCACGGATCTTGATCCAGCCTCGTATGATGCTACCAGTACCCCTCTAGCGGTATAAATGCCTCCCATGGACTGAAATAGTTAAACCAGTTCCTTTCTTTATGTACATAATGTTCTCCTATGGGCAGATCCCTGGTATTCCAATTTGCACAATCAAAGTCGTTGGATAATCCCCATTATGAGGAGCCACAGGAATGGAGTGATTGCCGAGATACTGAGACATTCCAGGCGTCCTTTGAAGCCAGATGTGTGCACTGCCGGATTAGTCATAACAGCTGCGCAGACAGGGTGATGTGCGGTATTATTAATGGAAAATATGGCTCCTGCCTATAAGTTCTGGAGTTCTCTTAGGTGCAGTGCTCCAAATCTCCTGATTGGACATTGAATTAAATAACACTCAGCAGTCACCACTAGGGGGAGCTCAGGAGATTATTCTATTTTTGCTCTTTGGGAAAGGCATAGAGCATGGATGGCCAACCTGCGGCTCTCCAGCTGCTGTGAAACTACAACTCCCAGCATGCCGTGCTGTAGGGAGTTGTAGTTTTGCAACAGCTGGAGAGCCTCAGGTTGGCCATTCTTGGCATAGTGGTTCTCATTGAAGGACGGCTATATTAAGACTTATTTTCAGGCAATGCTCCATGGGAAATAGGTCTGCCGATTGAGATCATTTGCGTATTTCTGATTTTCCTAATCCTTTTATTTTTGTCCTTTTTAATCTATCCCTGTCTCTCTCCTCCATGTCTATGGTTTCCACAGCTCTCCACTAAGAAATGAAGGCTGCAACCTCCAGCGATCAGTGATCAACCTTCAGCGATCAGCAGAGACCTGGGAGCAAGTGTTCAGTTTCCCTGCAGCGCCACCACAGGGAAAATGAAGCATTACACCATCCCCATTGAAATCCATTTGGCACCTGGGTCCTCCAGACCGAGAGACGCTCTTTGTAACTGCCCTGACTAATAGATGAGGGTCCTAAATGAGGCCCCTCAATTGACTCAAAACTCCCTAATAGGATTACTAAACCAGACACCCCCTTTAAGTGAGTGAGCGTAGCTTGCGGCGGCTCAGTCAATAGACTATTGTTGCTGACATATTTAAATAATTAAGAAGCGGCGAGCCCCCGTACTCCTGCCCTCAAACGCTTCCAAGCCCAATCCAAAGTATTTCTGACGCCGCGCCAAGCTGAGAGCACAAAGCCGACCATTCATCCCGGGAATTGTTCGTACGAGTTACTGTCGTCTAGTAACATGTTACTGACTTCTCGAAAACGGATGAAATGAAAATTCTAAAATTGCTTATTTTTTTCATTGCAAGCAAAACTTAATTTATTTCTTGTAATGAAAAAAACTCAGGTCTTGTAAAAAAAAAAAAAAAATGCACAATAGGAAATAGATGAGTGTCTGGGAATTTCAACGCGGGGACTTAAGGGCGTACGTACCGCGGGGCAGACCAAGTGGATGTCATTACTTATGCACTATATAGGTTTATTATGGGGGTGTTATGGCATTGTTTTATACATTGTATGGCAGTATTAACTATGGATATGTAGCTCTGGTATTTGGGTATAAAGGTGGGATTAATTATACATTGTATCTCTCTGGTATTTGGGTGTTATGGCATTGTTTGATACATTGTATGGCGGTATTAACTATGGATATGTAGCGGTTTTATTTGGGTATAATGGCGGTATTAATTATACAGTATATAGCACTGGTATATGAGTATTATAGGGGTATTTTGTGCATTGTTTGGTGGTATTATTTAGATACCGAAGCAATTGTTTTGTCCAGAATCCACCAAAGATCTTGATCCAGCCTTGTATAATGGTACCAGTACCCCTCTGGCGGTATACTGTATGTGCCTCCTAAGTGCTGGTAAATCCCATCACTGTTGCTGCTGGACACCCCTACACAGGATCTGCATCCTTAGCTAAAAAAAAGGGGGTAGAAAAGGACCCAAAGGTCAAGGAAAGGTCATGGAGGGGAAAACAGTCCTGAGACGCTAATATGGTATAATAATGGAGGTGTGGAACCTGTCACTTCAGGGACAACTAAAGCCACCCTACAGTGTCATAACCCCACCAAACAGCACCTCATATCGCTGCTTCCTAGATCCCCCACTAAATAGAACATTATATTTCAGCTTCTTGGATCCTCACCAAACAGCAGCTCATATCTCTGCTTCCTAGATCCCCCACTAAATAGAACATTATATTTCAGCTTCTTGAATCCTCACCAAACAGCACCTCATATCTCTGCTTCCTAGATCCCCCACTAAATAGAACATTATATCTCAGCTTCTTGGATCCTCACCAAACAGCACATCATATCTCAGCTTCCTAGATCCCCACCAAACAGTACCTCATATCTGAAGCAGGTCTGGTGATCGGGTGGTCACTGAGAATCTGGCTTCTGTGATTGCAGGCGATCAGGCGTTGTCTCTGGAGCCATACGTTTCCTCATAAATGGCCAACCATGTAAGGCGACTTTCTCACTGCGAGTCAATCACTGGAAGAACTTCCTAACATAAACCCTGACGTACCTCTACATATTGACATTCGTTGCCCCTTGGGTCCCATTATCATGGGGAAAAAAGCCCCAAAATCTTACACACAAGGTATACTTTTACAGAGGGGTGGGCCTAGCCTCTCAGTGCTTTTCAGCTTTCCAGTGCTGGCCCCACCCCCGGGGCACTTATGCCCTAATTTACATAGATATTTTTTTCAAAAAAATTCCTTCTGAACCCTGCAGCCAATTTTCACAAGATGGGTGTCATTCTAATCAGCTGGATCAGCCCTACAAGGAGGTATGCTTTGTGTAATAGGGTTGATTCTGCTCTTTCATAGACCGTGTAGTTTTCCCAAGCTTGGATATCATGAATCATGAATAGGTGTTTTGTTTTCGGCTAGATCTCCGCTATCTTATCTAGATTTCTGTCCCAGGGTTTGATTGTTGACTCAGCTATGCCAGGTATGTGCGGCGAATAACACCCCCTGCTAATTACAGCACGACCGCCCCCCATGCTCAACTAATGAAGTTTTCAATCATGTCTCCCCCCACAAGAAAAAATAAGCCAGTGACTCCGTCCTCTAATACAATTACACAGTCAAAACACATTACAGACATGTCAGCTGCAGACCCCCCACCGCCCCATACATATACATCCACGGCTTGGCTGAGTGTGCATGTGTTCTAAATGGAGAGAGGGGGGCAGGGGAAGCCGCTGCAAGACACCCCTGGTGGTGGCTTATCTCCCTTAGAACAAAAAGATTGGGCATATTGAAATCCATCTGCCCTGCTGTTTTTAACAGCGTTTTTCTCTCGCATCCACCATCTGTATGCCATCCCTAATATGGCCACAAGGCAGCAGAAGTCCTCATTACTAAAGAAGTTCACAATCTGACTTTCCAAATATACCCTGGACCAATATCACTGGAAGTGAAGCATGAAAAGAAACTGGATTATCTAAATGAAACCACTAATTTCCATGCTCACCACTAGGGGGCGGTCAGGAGCTTACTGTATACTTAATTTAACTCAATAGCAACACTGTATGCAATACACTCCTGAGCTCCCTCTAGTGGTGACTGCAGAATGTTATCATTTAAAGAAAGCTCCAGCAAAATCATTTTAGCACATATAGTGTAAACTCACCACCAGGATTCTAGGAGTGTCTTTTTTCATCCCGACCCAGTTGCATCCATACACTTCGAACTCCTCTATTATGGACACCTTGTCATGGCATCTCCAATCTAACCACCAGTCCAGAGCTTGATCTCCTCTGTAAACATAAGATCTGTCTCTCCTGTGTGAATGACTTCCTGTGAACTACAGTTTATAGAATCTGTTTCTAATGTGTGCAGAATCTCCAGTGTATCTTCATGGAGTGCCGCATCGCATTGCTCTTCCCTGACTTACCTTGCCTGTCATACTGTGTGTGCAGAATCTCCAGTGTATCTTCATGAGATGCCGTGTCACATTGCTGTTCTCTGACTTACCCTGCCTGTCTATACTGTGTGTGCAGAATCTCGTGTATATTCATGAGATGCTGTGTCACATTGTTCTTTCCTGACTTACCCTGCCTGCCTATACTATCTGTGTGTGCACAATCTCCCGTGTATCTTCATGGAGTGCTGTGACACATTGCTCTTCCCTGACCTACCCCGCCTGTCTATACTGTGTGCAGAATTTCCAGTGTATCTTTATGAGATACTGTGTCACATTGCTCTTCCCTGACTTACCCTGCCCATCTATACTACCTGTGTGTGCAGAATCTCCAGTGTATCTTCATGAGATGCTGTGTCACATTGCTCTTCCCTGACCTACCCTGCCTGTGTATACTATCTGTGTGTACTGAGTGCAGAGTCTCCAGTGTATTTTATGAGATGTATCCTCACGATGCTTGTAAGAGCGGACAGGGAGAAAACAATCATCAGCGGGATGCAGGGGAGAGGCTGACACCACATCACATAGAATATACTGAGGCTCTGCAACGTGAGTTAGGGGGCAGGAATTCTTTGCCACAGATCTACCACTGGTTGCCCCAGACGTGCCCTCTGTCTCTGTAAGACCAGAGACGTGGTATGAAATGTAAGCTATACTGGGGAACTATATCTCAGGGGACGAGGTATTCAAGAGCAGATGAACCATAAATAGCACTAAAACAGGTATACACAAGGTGTACTCAAGAGCGCTGCTTTAGTCTTTAATAATAGCCTACGCTACACTGTATAGTGCTGGAGTTCTTCTGTAACACTTTGTTAGTGCAGGGGATAGATATAGATAGATAGATAGATAGATAGATAGATAGATAGATAGATAGATAGATAGATAGATTCTGATTAGACTAGAACATATACACTGTATATACATTAGAGTTTATTTCACATAGAAGGAGACTCCGTCCTCTGGAGAAAGTTACAATATAATAATTAAATATTACAATATTAACAATCTAATTAACCCCATATTAACCTGAGTCATCCACATCATTTCTATCCCTTAATTACAGACAGTGCTGAGACGTCAGGATTATTCCTTCCTCAGGGACCCGGAGACGTTCCTTATTTTATCTTTCTGGTCCTTGATGATGGTTCTAAATAATTAAGGTTTCCGACGATTTTTAGTCCCTGATGTGAATTATGTATCACTGTGATAAGGAGGATGTTATTCGTAGAGATTATATAATCTACGGAGGAGAAGATGTCTCCTGCCACGTAAAAGGCATTAATGGTTGGTAAGGAAGGTTGAATGAATATGTGGCGTTGGGTGAAACATGGAGGAACGTTGCAGTTGTCCGCAGTAATCATATTCCTCTATGGCCTCTCAAGTAGGTTGAGATGCAACATTGCGTGGGTAGCCAGAATTTTCCAAGAAAGATCGGGCTCGGTTAACTCCTTGTTTTTGGCCTACTGGGTTGCATCAAAAGAGGCATAGATGGCGGTGATGAGAACATAGTCCTGCCACTTTACACATCACTAGTCAGACCACACATGGAGGACTGTGTACAGTTCTGGGCTCCTGTGAACAAGGCAGACATAGCAGAGCTGGAGAGGGTTCAGAGGAGGGCAACTAAAGTAATAACTGGAATGGGTGGACTACAGGACCCAGAAAGATTATCAAAATTAGGGACGACTGAGGGGAGATCTAATAACTATGTATAAATATATCAGAGGTCAGTACAGAGATCTCTCCCATCATCTATTCATCCCCAGGACTGTGACTGTGACGAGGGGACATCCTCTGCGTCTGGAGGAAAGAAGGTTTGTACACAAACATAGAAGAGGATTCTTTACGGTAAGAGCAGTGAGACTATGGAACTCTTTACGGTAAGAGCAGTGAGACTATGGATTCTTTACGGTAAGAGCAGTGAGACTATGGACTCTTTACGGTAAGAGCAGTGAGACTATGGACTTATTACGGTAAGAGCAGTGAGACTATGGAACTCTCTCCCTGAGGAGGTGGTGATGGTAAGTTCACTATAAGAGATCAGGAGGGGCCTGGATGTATTTCTGGAGGTAATAATATTACAGGTTATAGTTACTACAGAGGGGTCGTTGATCCAGGGACTTATCCTGATGCCTGATTGGATTCGGGAAGGAATTTTTTCCCCTAAAGTGAGGAAAATTGGCTTCTACCTCACAGAGGTTTTTTACCTTCCTCTGGATCAACTTGCAGGATAACAGGCCGAACTGGAGGGAAAGAGGACTTTTTTCGACCTTATAAACTGTGTTACTATGTTATTGTGGCTAATGAAGAAGGTGGTGGACCTAGATGTAGGATCTTGGAAACATTAAGGACCAATGAGTTGTAGAAAGGGCACCCAATGTCCTCCACCTTCTGGTTCACATCTCCATACACAATCCTCCCACAAAGCAACATGGGCTCAGCACTTGTTAGCCCTCATCCCTTGAAGATGACTATGACCTTCTAGCTGGTCCTCCCCCTTTATTGCAGCACCTACAATCAGTGGAGATCCACCCAACCACTGGACTTTCAGCACTTCTAATCCCATGGGTCCTGGTGCCCTGTACCATTCTCATGACTCAAGTACACTTTCTGCTTACTTGGGATGGGCCCCTTCTTACCTAAGGCCATTTGGAGCTTACTGGCTGGATCTATGGTACTCGTGCTCTTCAGCCTGGAACATACAGTACAACAGCATCCTCCATTCTTGCTACCACAATTTCACCAAATAATATAACCCGCACAGCAGAGGCCAGTGATTGCAATGTGAACTTGAACTCTAAAGTTCCCAGTCAAAGAGGGCGATTTTCGGAGGTGAAACTATTACATGAATGGAAATCGACAGCTCCCCTCCCGGCAATGTCCTCCCATGGAGTCCTCTGGTTGTCACATATCTCAGGACATTCCCAACCTCTGGCCATTGTCCTAGAGATTGCTCCAACAATGACATGAAGCTTGGAAGGAGCAAAGCGATTATATTCACGGTGATCAGATGTAATGGGCGCAGAGTGCCTACAAAGCAACGGTGCCAGTGTGCCAAGCTATGCCGAATCTTCTTTTAAATTTTGAAGGAAATACGGCATCTGGATCTGAAGGACGATGATGTGTCCTACCAAGTAGCGCTGAGGTTCTGTTTCATCCCCGTTGGATGCCTGTGTGAAATGCTGTGCTCGTCCTGTGCCCTCCTGACTCATGGCAGAGTGATGAGCTGTTACTAATGTATGTGGCAAGTTCCTCCCAGGTCACCAGAGTGACTCACTGTCTCTACGGCTTAAATATGTTATATACATATATTTATTATTATTTTTATTTATTTTTTTGCATGAAAAATAAGAACTACAATGTTCCACTTTTTGTGCATGTCACTATATGAAACTTTAGAATATAATTCCGGCAGCCTGCAGTTCTTATTCTCCTCTCTGTAAATACTCAGAAACCTCCTCAGTTCCCCCAAATAAATACTTCTAGAGTAAAACCGTGAGCAGGAGGGGAGAGGAGGGGGATGCAGCTGCAGTTTCCCACTCACTGGAGGGAGCAGCTGATTGGCTCAGAGCACACAGCACAGCTCTGACATCACACCAGGAAGAACCCGCCCACTCAGCAGCTGTGGAGAGAACGGTACATTTACACAAATCAGCAATGTGAAGGGATAGCAGAGCCGTAGCTGGGTTTTACTTCAGCTGGGACAAAAATTAGTTTTCCACCCTATATGCCCTGTTGAAGAGAGAGCGGGTTGTTGGCACCACCTATGGCACCCATAACTCAACGTACATGCCCTGAGTCCTCCCAGCCCAAAATATATAAAGGTTACCTAAAGCCTCTACATTGCATCGTCTACAGTAGGGGGTGAGGTAGTTATAGGTAGGGGTGTACACAGAGGTGAATCAAAACAGGGGCCCCTTTTGGTAACCATACCTCTAACCACCTGGGACAAGGACTTGTCTGCCCTTCTTAGGTAGTTGTAGACCAGGGGGTCTGTCCGTTGAGAAACTACAACTCCTAGCATGTATACTTGCTCCGCTGTTCTTGGAGCTTCCATAGATGTGAATGGAACATGATGGGAGTTGTAGTTCCACAACAGTCAGGGTGCCGGAGATTGCTGACCCCTGGTCTACAGCTACCCAAGAAGGGCAAACAAGTCCTTGTCCCAGATGGTTAGAGGTAGGATTACCCAGCACCAAAAGGGGGTCCTGTTGATTTTGGCTATGGGGCTCCCTCACCTCCCTGTATACCCAGGGGTGTAACTACCACAGCAGCAGACCATACGACTGCTATGGGGCCCAGAGCAAGAGGGGGCCCAGTCTTAGCTGGGATCATCTCCTCTTATACTGGAGGTGAAGACTTGGTCAGGACTCTACCCTCTAAAGGAACAACTTTTAGCAAATGAGGCAGTGGAAAAATGGTCCAAGGGTCATAGAAAGGGTTTAGGCAGAAACCCTTCTGTCCTGTGTGAGGGGCCCGGTCTTATCCTTACTATGGGGCCCTATGTATGCCACTCTGTGTACCCCTACCTATAACTACCGCATCCCTGCTGTACCAGTGACGCTTGTCATCACTGGTCCTAATGGAACCTGGTTAGGAACATTCCTGCTGATCAGTGGGGGTCCCAGGGAGATCGTCATCGTAAAGGACGCCCCTTCCGGTCTTGACCCCCACGTATCGCCCCTGACTGATGCGTTTCTGGGTTACTCTATGGGCAGGTGTCTTCTCCTATCAGGAAACCTCCCTTCTTGTTTTACCTCTAATCCCTGTGTCTCCTGCCTGCGCAGAGATACAAGTCCTAGCTTGATCATCACACTCAACGTACTCAGGACTCGTGTAGGAAAAAAAATTAGCGATTCGCAGTCGTGTTTTCCTTTACTCTGCACTGAACAGGTGACAGACCCCCCCCCCCCCCATTACGAAGGTGGACAATCTCATAGGGCACTAAGCGTGATCGCAGCCCTCAGCGTCGCCCCACGGACAGGCAGGGGCATGTGAAGGTATCACATCGGGCTTGTCGAACAACATTTCATTTGATTTTCTGTTGCACAACACTACGTGGGAATGGGACCTGGAACGTAGACCTGCTGACAGTCTCCAGACCACGGTGGAGCCCTCTGCGTGGCACAACCTGATACAGGACAAGGACCCGAGCCAGCAAAAGGTAAGGGCACCCCCTTAAGATTACATGACTGTGTATTATATGCCATCTTTATGCTGAGCCACCAAGACATCGGAATCAGCGGTTTTAAAATATATGGTCCACTCTGTGGTGGACTGGCAGCTGGGACCGTCGCCCTCCTCCGTCAAGTGATGGATCCCCTTGACGCAATGTGCCGCCTGCCGACCCTACTGACCCCAGTCTCTATGTCGTGTCATTCCTGCATTATTCCTACTGGAAGTTATACATGAATTACTAGCAGTTTGCAATGAAGGTCCAGCTGGGTGTTACCAGTTGGTAATGTGTCCGTGCACAGTCTGACACTGGCAGCCCTGATTGGATAGTGTAAGACTGTGCAGGGGACACAACCCCAAGTGATACTGTATTGCAAACTTCTAGCAATTCATTCATAAACTTCTAGTAGGGATAATTGAGGAATGGCACAACATTACTACATAAAAATCTATTAATCAGACTTGTCAGGAGAGGTGATGCCCCCCTGACTTGATACGTGGATTGAAGATCACCCTTGGGATTGCAGTAGGCCAACGGACTCTGCACCCCCAGGATGCCCCCCTCCCCTTTCAGTCCTTACGTGACCCTAATAAGCGGATATCCTATACTCCCTATCCCTTGCTTGTTGCTGGGGGTAGCGCTATCACGCTGGGTGACCACTGTCTGCTGGTTGTCACCAGATTCCTCGCTGTGATGTTACCCGGCAACCAGGAATAACCCCAGATAATAATGTACAGCAGGACCTCCCGGAGTCACCAGCTTTCCTGTAAGAGCAGCCAAACTCATTGACTCGTATCTGGGCTCCGTGAATCGACTCATTAATTGTAAATCAATGTGCTAATTGTTAACTACATGATGAGCGGATGACTAAGACCCTTCCCTTGCTGAAAGAGCTTGCAATCTATTGTACTGGAAACAGAGACTGCCATGGGGCATCATGTAATTGCTCATAGAAAATCATGTGAAGTCAACAAGCCCCGGCATGGAGGCCGTACAGGCATGCTTGTTTCTGTAGTCCTACAACTGGCTGCCGAACAACATGCAATAACATAAAATGATGCCACACAAGTTGAGTTGATTTGTGTATACATTGTATCACTTATCGCTGATTCTAAATTACAGAGAGCATTATAGTCCTGAGCTGCATTTAGAATTCTGCATTTGCTACTGGAAACAGTCAGGAAGTTTGCTGACAGAAGCATCCCTAACAGCTTAGCTGAGCTACTATAGTGCACTATTGTATGTACACAGTGACTGCACCTGCTGAATAGTGAGTGCAGCTCTGGAGTATAATACAGGATGTAACTCAGGATCAGTACAGGATAAGTAATGTATGTACACAGTGACTGCACCAGCAGAATAGTGAGTGCAGCTCTGGAGTATAATACAGGATGTAACTCAGGATCAGTACAGGATAAGTAATGTATGTACACAGTGACTGCACCAGCAGAATAGTGAGTGCAGCTCTGGAGTATAATACAGGATGTAACTCAGAATCAGTACAGGATAAGTAATGTATGTACACAGTGACTGCACCAGCAGAATAGTGAGTGCAGCTCTGGAGTATAATACAGGATGTAACTCAGGATCAGTACAGGATAAGTAATTAGCCCCGCCCAGGCCAGTGAAACTAGTCGTGACGTCACTGGCCTGCGGTAAACACAGAGAAGGCCGCGGCGCTCCTGCAGCGCCATTGCCTTCTCAAACAGCTGATCGGCGGGGTCCCGGGTGTCGGACCCCCGCCGATCAGATGCTGATCTATCCAGAGGATAGATCATCAGTTTGAAAAAACTACAGAACCCCTTTAAGGCTTGTTACAATTGTGCTTTTAAAAAATACATGAAAACCTCCAAAACCGTGTCTGGCGTCTGTCCTATTTTATATGAAAAGATGATGGGGGTTATGGGTCTTCATCCATGATCTCATGAACTCTATAGAAGAGGGAAAACTGTTTGTACATTAACCTGAAATGATTTCAGGTCAGTCAAGTAGGAACATAAATCCTAATGTAATCTAGCGGCAGGTAATCACATGTAGACGCCAGCGCAGCCCATCAATGTTTAACTCTTTAGATGTCAGCTGCGAGGCCGCGGCTGGCTGTTGGGGCATGTTCCCGGTGTCGCCCCAGTGATCCTGGTGCCTTCTGTGCCTTTCATGTTCTCCGTGAAATTAAAACCACATATCTCAAATTGAAATTAAATTCTTGACAGTAATTAGCTGTAATGTCATGGTTGGGTTTTTTTTGGCGCTGCTGGGAATATTTTTTAAAAATGAACGTAACTTTGTTTCTCTTTGAAGTTCTGTCTCTTCGTTGATTTTGTGTTCTGCATATTGTCTGCAGCTTCAGTGCAAAATCTGTACAAGGGCCCCTACCTACCCGGGGCCATTTATAATACTGGTGTCTTGAGGGGACTGTCTCAGGCTCCAGGAGCAATCTCTGCGTCTTGGTCTCCTTGCTGATGGTTTCCCATTGCACACATTTATGGATATTACATTGTCTGTTGGAGTCTACGGTGGTCTCCAATCCACATGCTGCGTGATCACAGGCCCGGGGTTAGGATCCCGCTGCCCAGTGTTGCCCTGATGCAATGTATTAATGTCATGTTCAAGGGTGACATCACTCTTGTGCCCAGAGGGCATGGATTGCGCTCTGCCCGCCTCTCCTCACACATATCATGACAGATGTTGATCATATTCATAGGATGGCTTTCTGTTGAATGATCATTGGGCCAACAGTGATGTTCTCCTGACTCTACGGCTCGGCTGCATGTTATCGCAGTAGGATAAGCGGCGCCGCTTATCTCCTAGAAAACAAGAGATCCCTACTTTTACACGACAGGCTATTGCATTGATGGTGGACGCATTCAAAATAGAGATGGCTCGCCAATCACAAGTTGAATGTGTACGGCCAGCAAAACGCAGGGTCAAATGAGCAGCAAAATCGCAAAACGTCCGAGAAATGGAGGCGACGGCACGGCCATGGGTGATGTTTTTACAGCCGCCCGCATCTATAATTCAAGCTCGGCGCACTCATTTACAGAGTGTGGAGAGAAATGTCTGCTCCGATGAGCATCAAAAACTGTGACGGCTCCAAGGTTTTCATGTAGCTGTGAAAATAGGCAAATGTCTGGAAAATCAACAGCTCCCTCCGGCCCCCCCCCCCCCAATATAAGAGCGGCGGAAACATCAGCTGCTTAAAGGGACTCTGTAGCAAAATAGATATTAGAGCTGTAACTATTGTGCTTGCTCTGGGATTGCCATGGTAACGTCAACTCACCCGACAGGATGTCCACAGGCATAACCAGGGGTGCAGCTAGCCTTCCTATACAGCACCCCCTCCCCCCATCCCTTCCCAATGTCAATTTCTTAACCTAACTCCCTCCCATCAGCCCAGGCCTTCTGCTGCGGATAATAAACACAGTGATGTCACAGTACAGAGATAATAAAACAGTGATGTCACAGTACAGGGATAATAAACACAGTGATGTCACAGTACAGATATATTAAACACAGTGATGTCACAGTACAGAGATAATAAACACAGTGATGTCACAGTACAGGGATAATAAACACAGTGATGTCACAGTACAGGGATAATAAACACTGATTTCACAGTACAGAGATAATAATCACAGTGATGTCACAGTACAGGGATAATATACACAGTGATGTCACAGTACAGAGATAATAAACACAGTGATGTCACAGTACAGAGATAATAAACACAGTGATGTCACAGTACAGAGATAATAAACACAGTGATGTCACAGTACAGGGATAATAAACACAGTGATGTCACAGTACAGGGATAATAAACACAGTGATGTCACAGTACAGAGATGATAAACACAGTGATGTCACAGTACAGATATATTAACCCCTTCGCGCCCGGAGCTTTTTTCGGTTCTGCATTTTCGTTTTGCGCTCCCTGCCTTCAAACAGCCATAACTCTTTTATTTTTCTGTTCACATAGCTGTATGAGGGCTTGTTTTTTGCGGGACAAGTTGTACTTTCCACCGCCACCATTTAATATTGCATACGGTGTAGTGGGAAGCGGGAAAAAAATTCCAAACCGGGTGAAATTGCAAAGAAAACGCTATTCCGCTACAGTTCTACGGGTTTCTTATTTACAGCGTTCGATGTGCATTAAAACTGATCCGTTACTTTCATTCTACTGGTCAGTACAAATCCGGCAATACCTAATATGTATAGTTTTTCCTGCGTTTTCATAGTGATAAAATAATTAGAAAGTTGCCCTTTTTTTTTTTTTTTTTTCCTTGTCAAATCTTGACCCCTATAACTTTTTGGTATTTATGTGTACAGAGCTGTATGGGGGCTCATTTTTTGCGGGATGATCTGAAGTTTTTATTGATACCATTCTGGGGTGTGTATGACTTTTTGATCACTTTTTATTTAATTTTTTTTAGAAAAAAAGCGACAAAAACCGGCAAATCGCCATTTGGACGCTTTTTTCCGCCACACAATTCGCCGTATTGGAATTTTTTTTTATATATTTTAAAAGTACGGGCGTTTTCGGTCACGGTGATACCCATGATGTCTATATTTATTGTTATTTAGGTATTTATTTTTTACTTATACGGAAAGGGGGGTGATTTGAACTTTTACATCTTTTTTATTTTTTATATATTTTTTAACATTTTTTTTAATTTTTTTTTACTATTAGAAAGCTCAAATATGGGCTTATATATTGTGACTTTTTTTTTTTCTTTATGAGCAATTCTGGGTTTTATAGACTCAGAAATCCATGAATTGCTCATTTCTTATCCTGGCCTGCCATCTAGTGGCCAGAATAAGAATTGCACTTTGAAAACTGTAATCCTCACCAGCGAGGATTACAGTTTTCATATGGTGTAACAACCGATTGGCCACACGGGGTGTCTGTACACCACCCGGAAGCGAACGCTTCCGGGTTTAGACGCAACTAGATGCCGTGATCACGTGTGATCACGGCATCTAGTCACCCCGGAAGACGCCGCCGACACAGTAGGTAGCGGCAAGTCTCTGCTGTTAGAAACAGCAGAGACTTGCCGGCCATGACGCCCGCCGCACCGCGAGCGGGCGCCATGTGCCCGCATCGCCCCAGCGCCGTACATGTACGGCGCTGGTCGCGAAGGGGTTAAACACAGTGATGTCACAGAACAGAGATAATAAACACAGTGATGTCACAGTACAGAGATAATACGCACAGTGATGTCACAGTACAGATATATTAAACACAGTGATGTCACAGTACAGAGATGATAAACACTGTGATGTCACAGTACAGAGATGATAAACACAGTGATGTCACAGTACAGGGATAATAAACACAGTGATGTCACAGTACAGAGATAATAAACACAGTGATGTCACAGTACAGAGATAATAAACACAGTGATGTCACAGTACAGAGATAATAAACACAGTGATGTCACAGTACAGAGATAATAAACAGTGATGTCACAGTACAGGGATAATAAACACAGTGATGTCACAGTACAGAGATAATAAACACAGTGATGTCACAGTACAGAGATAATAAACACAGTGATGTCACAGTACAGGGATAATAAACACAGTGATGTCACAGTACAGAGATAATAAACACAGTGATGTCACAGTACAGGGATAATAAAACACAGCGATGTCACAGTACAGGGATAATAAAACACAGCGATGTCACAGTACAGAGATAATAAACACAGTGATGTCACAGTACAGGGATAATAAACACAGTGATGTCACAGTACAGGGATAATAAACACAGTGATGTCACAGTACAGAGATAATAAACACAGTGATGTCACAGTACAGGGATCATGCACATAGTGATGGTACAGTGCAGGAATAATGGAAAACTGATGCAGCAGCAGAGGACAGGCCTCAGGCCTCCCTTGTCAGAGTGCAAAACCATTTATGAAGGAATTTTATCAAACGGGTTTTGTCTCTTCCTGTGAATGTTAATACGGAGTCTAAAAATACCACATTCTGAAGTGTTTCCAGCCTGAACACAGCGCAGATATTTAACACCCTACTTCCAAAGTCACCTGATTACTGTCTCAGGCTGGGAAGGTTGGGACATGTAGATTTTTCCTTCAATTGTTTGTTATTTTTTTAAAGATTCTTTCAAAGCTTCTGTATCAATTTAATAAATCCTGTATTATACTCCAGAGCTGCATTCATGACCCTCCAACAACCATACATTGACCTCCTGCAGTGATAAATCTCATTTATGGGAAAGACCCTTTAATATCATACTAACCAATGCCATTACTACTGGTCCTTGTGAGGGTCCTCCTCAATCTGTCTCAGAACCCTCCATGTCCAGCAAAACTAGAAACCAAGGGGAGAGATGGTGTCAGTGGTGATAATACCTCTAGGGGCTGAGGACACAGTTGGGGGAGGGGTATTGTTAGTATGGAACGCCAATTGAGAACCATATCCAAGTTGTGTAAGGGTTGTGTTGGCATCTTCGTAGTCTAGGGCACAAAATTTTGCAAAAATCCTATTGCTGGAGTCTAATGCCAAAAAACGGATCTTTGCTGGAAACCTATGGTCAGGACTATGGTCAGGCATGGCAGAGATCATCTTCTCAAAGTCTCCCACCCAAACCCACTCTTCCACCAAAGGTGAGAAAAACCAGAACCTCCTCCTTGATAAGCTCCTAAAGCCTTAGGTCAAGTGAACACTGACTTACAAATGACATCCCCATAATTGTGATTTGCGGTGAAGTCTGGTTGTCCTGAAGTGATAGATTGACTGGCTGCTTCCTAAAAGGTCAGGCAGATAACGATAAGAAGATTTTTTCTAGATAGGGAGGCTGCATTGAAAGTTGACTGATGACGGAGAGATGTAAAACTGTGAAGGCGTCTTGGAGACTAAGGTATTACTTGGAGTGAATGTTTGGGGCTTGTATCGGCCATTGGTTTATGGTCAGTGAGAATACAGGACCATGAAAGTGAGGGGTGGACTCTAGCATGTACCGTATGCCGATAGGACTCTTTGGTTGGTCAACAGAGGCGAAACTAAGCCGATGGTTTAGTCAGGAAGAATAGTTATCATAGTTATCAATAGTAGTCAGTCTTAGTCAGGGAGAGTTGCTGCAAAGAGGGACAGATAGTGTAGGGATAGGAATTTGTTAGGCAGGGTTAGTTCTTCATTTCAAAAGACCCAAAAGTCCTTTTAAGGTCTATTGTTTTATCTGGCTGCAATATATATATTTTTGGGGGCAAAAAGTGCGCAAAATCTGCTGTATAACGTTTGTGTATCCTAAATACCTGACATCCAGTGTATTTTTTTTCTGCCGCTAATCAAGGCGACATTACCTGCGCAACGTCTGCTGTATAATGTTTGCGCAACGAGGGACAGATAGTATAGGGATAGGATTTGGCTAGGCAGGTTTAGTTTTTCTTTTCAAAAGACCCAAAAATCCTTTTAAGGACTATTGTTTTAGCTGGCTGCAATATATATATATTTTTGGGGGGGCAAAAAGTGTGCAAAATTGCCTGACCTTAACACCACCTGCGCAGTGTGTGCTGTATAACATTTGTGTATCCTAAATACCTGACATGCAGTTTATTTTTTTCTGCCACTAATCAAGGCGACATTACCTGCGCAGCGTCTGCTGTATAACGTTTGTGCATCCTAAATACCTAACATCCAGTATATTTTTTTCTGCTGTTAGTGACGGCGATATTCCCTGCGCTATGTCTGCTGTATAACGTTTGAACATCCTAAATACCTGTGACATTCAGTGTAATTTTTTCTGCCACTAATCAAGGCGACATTCCCTGTGCTACGTCTGCTGTATAACGTTTGAACATCCTAAATACTTGGGAGTCCAAGATGCATCCAGACATCCTCCCCAAACCATTTCAGTGGTGTTTCCACCATTTTATCGCCTTTCCCTATGAACCAGATGCCCTCCCAGGTGCCTGGTTTAGTGCTCGGGTACTCCCATTGACTTCTATTGTGCTCAGGTGCTCGGGCCCACGGACAATCCTCTGGTACTCTGGTGGGTCAGTTTGACACTAGACTCCAAGTCAGAACCCAAAAGCTGAAGACAAAAGAGTTAACCAGTAGTTGACCACCAGGGATGTGGTGGAAAAAAATTATTTTTGGGTGACTGTTCCTACAATGTTTTAGGGTGTAAAGGGAATTTACCCCAAAAAGGTTATTCTGGATGTGGACACTAACTCAGCACGTACGTGATCTGGAACTAAGAATGCATTTATTATTTGTCTCCTTGGGAAAATCTTGGGTGTTACTCGTGCGTTGCAGCTGGCCGACTTGCAGCATCTGGGCATTGCCTCAATGGGTGCATCGTCCAGGCGTGTCTCATCTTGCTGCATTTATTCATAGGAGTGATTTGGGCCAAGGCACGGTGTGAGACGTAGATGTGAGGACATGGTGCTCTCCTTGTAAACAACCTTGGCAGAATATTTAGGTGCGGTCTGTTTTTTTTTACCCTATATGTAAGATTAATACTATTGGCATGTACTACGCCTTGATGTAGGCTGAGGAGCTGATATCATAACTGGGCAATTATCTTGTCACTCTCGACATGGCTTGTGTTGTGCTTGCAGGGCAAAGAGGCATCTCAACGTTTTTCCAGACTTTTTGCAAATGCATCGTTTGATGGTCGATGTCCAAAGTAGTGTTGGCCAACCACCTCATGGGATAACACACAGAAGGTATGGATGGTGGAGAAGGTATCAGAGGAGGGTTTCCACCTGTGGCTCTCCAGCTATTGTAAGGGCCACAACTTGGAGACCTTTGTCTTGGGTTTAGAGTTAGTTATGTCTGAAGATGACCTTCGTTGAGGTCCATGAGGTTAGACCATCATCTGGAGCCTGGGCGACCAGAGAAAACTTTGGTGGAGCCAATCATGGGCCTCAAAGGTGTCCAGCAGAAGACAACCAAGAGGGTCAACCTGAAGTTCTGATCTGTAACAGGGCCCTCATCTATGATGTGTTGTCATTTACAAACATCTTCTCATGTGGCAGAAGGACCCCTGTCTTGGGTTTAGAGTTCGTTATGTCTGAGTTATGTCTTAGTTGAGGTCCATGAGGTTAGACCATCATCTGGGGACTGTGTGACCAAAGAAAACTTTGGTGGAGCCAATCATGGGCCGCAAAAGTTCAGTAGAAGACAACCAAGAGGGTCTACCTGCAGCTCTGATCTGTTTCAGGGCCCTCATGTATGATGTGTTGCTTATAATGACATCTTCTCATGTGGCAGAAGGACCTCTGGGCTCCTTTGGCATCCAGGGCCAGTTGACTGTCACCTCTGCACCCCTTAGAACCTACTTGGTAAATTAGAGGCATTTAAATCGGTCCCCGGGCCCACCCAAACCTGCTTGCAAACTCTGATGTACAGATTTGAGCCAAAACCAGGCCAAATTTGCATGGATCGTCTCCAGCACCAACTACAACTCCCACCATGCCCTGCTGTAGGCTGATAGCTGTAGGTGGTCCGGGCTTGCTGAGAGTTGTAGTAGTTTTGCAACAGCTGGAGGGCGGCAGGTTGGGCATCCTGGTGTAATGGAAGATCACAGATGATGATGCGTCCTGTGCGTGCAGTGATAGAGGGTGACCTTCTCATGGGCGACATTGCCCTGCCTCACCTGCCCAGTTTGCCCCCTCCTGACCCGTAGTACCAGGCCTGTGACTGTATTCTCCTCCATGGCTCCTCTTGTTACAGAGCAGCTTTGTCATCTCAGCTGTATAACTTATTACCAATTACCGCAGCAAATTACACGACTCTCCCCCTCGGCCGGGGACGACTCCTCACAGTCATTCATCATCTCTGTTATGAAAAACTAGGAGCGCGGCCGGAGACAAATGTAAATGCAGCTAAAATTACATTAGCCGGGAAGACAAACGCGTTTCCCAGATTTCATTTCTTTCCAAAAGTGCAGATCTCTCTCTCTGATAACTTTACATACGTTGTAATGGCTTCTGATATGTAAAAAGTCTGGAAACTTTTTGCCTGTTCAAGCGCTGATGTGATTGATGCATTGCTTGAGCACTGTCGGGGCTTAAAGGGGTACTCCGGTTATTTCTATCCACGGGATAACTATTAGATCTGACCGTCACGGATCATGAGAAATGGGGGCCCTGAAATGAGCGGAGCGGCAGGTCGAGCTCTATGGGACTGCTGCTCCATTCATCTCTATGGGACTGCTACAGTACAATCGCTTGGTTAATTCCGGCAATCCCATAGGAGTGGCAGTGCACATGCTCAGCCTGTTGCTCCACTAATTTCAGGGGTCCCTGTGAGGTATGTGGCTCCCATTCTCATGATCAATAAGGACTCCAGCTGTCAGACCCCCACCGATCTAAGCCTACTTTCACCCTTGTGTTTTTGCTGGATCCGGCAGGGTTCAGCAAAAACGCTTCCGTTACTGATGATACAACCATCTGTATCCGTTATGAACGGATCCAGTTGTAATATCTTTAACATTGCCAAGACGGATCAGTTTTCTATTGTGTCAGAGAAAACTGATCCGTCCCCATTGACTTGCACTGGGGATCATGACGGAACGGAATGCATTTTGGAAACACAATGGACGCCTTTAAAAATCAGCAGGGTCCATCGGGCGCCATTGGCGTCCATTGTCTGATGGATCCGGCACAGCGTCATTTTTAATTTTCAGCTCCTATTTCAAAACAGAAAACTGTGAATGACAATGCAAATGTGAACGCTCATCGACAGGTAGGGCCCTTTGCTTAGAATAATGGGGTGAGTCTCTTAGTCAGGGATCAGCAACCTCCAGAACTCCAGCTGTTCAGAAACTACAACTCCCAGAATGCTTCATTCACTTCTCTGGGAGTTATAAGAACAGCTGAGCATGTTTGCATGCTGGGAGTTGTAGTTTCACAGCAGATTGAGTTCCGAAGGTTGCTGATCCCTGTTCTAAGGGATGTTATTTCTTCATAGAGCCTTTCCATGTGGAAATCCGTTTTGGTCACCGATGTCCTCTTCTCATACAGAATGACTGGCAGATGACAGCTGCTCCGTTTTTCTTCCCTATACAATGGTCTCAGATATAGAGATCAGGGTGAGAAGCTTCATAGATAATCCTTCCATACAGCATCCAAATAATGCTACCCTATAGTACCCACATAACACGGATGAACATTTAGCACTGTGGTTCCCCGGTCCGAGCTTACACTCTAAGGCAGGCATCCCCAAACTGCGGCTCTCCTCCAGCTGTTGTAAAACTACAACTCCCACCATGCCCTGCTGTAGGCTGATAGCTGTAGGCCGTCCGAGCATGCTGGGAGTTGTAGTTTTGCAACATCTGGAGGGCCGCAGTTTGGGGATGCCTGCTCTAAGGCTTCATCCACACAACCAAATCCATTTTGTGGTCCACAAACCGCGGATCTGCATAACATGGATACCGGCTGTCTGCGCCCCGCACTTTCCCATTCCGCGATATTCTAGAAATGCCTATTCTTGTCTGCGATACAGACAAGAATAAGACACGTTCCACCTGTTTTGCAAACCCATGGAACGGACATTGGAAATAGGAGTCTTGGGCAATTGCCCAATTTTCCATCTCCTAGACCTGTGGACACTGGCGTTGGACGCCCAGAATGGATAGGATAGGGTTGGCTTAGGAGGGACTATTCTTGGACCATCACTTCTGGTCAGTATGGCCACCGCCGAGGGCGTACGACAACTGTCGTAGACGTCATTTCTGGGGGCAGTGGAGGGGCTGCCTGTAATCTGCTAGGAGATGAAGTCTCCCCGGCCGCAGCCTCGCAGAGCTCTCCCTGGACGCTGTCAGTTCTCTGGACGTTTGATGTTGACTTTTTCCTCCCAAGTGCTTGTCGGAAAAAATCTCTTCATTAAGCCATAAAGAGATTTTCTTCTGCAAACAAAGTGCTAATGGAGATGCTTCACCTCTGCTGCCCTTCAGATAAGAGGAGAGCAGATGTCCTGGACGTGAAAACACAGATACACTATCTGGCTGCGTGCAAAAAAATGTGCATCCAAATGCAGGCGGCGGATGATGAGAACACGGAGGATCGGGGCAATTATCAGGAAGGAGCGTTCCTTTCAACCGTTCCTTCATGATGTTTGCCTGTCAATCCACCTTTAAAGGGTTAGTCTCATCTTAGACAATGGGGGCATATCTCTAGGATATGCCCCCAATGTCTGATAGTTGCGGGTCCCAGAAGCAAGCAACTACGCCGAGAACGGAGCCCTGAAAGTGTTCCATTCATTTTCCGTCGGCCCCATAGAAATGAATGGGACTGGTGGCCGGTCAGGCACGGTGCGCTCCCATTCACTTCTATGGGGAGGGCAATTGGTGGTGGCCGGACCTGAGCCCTCCAGCCACCACTTTGCCCGCTCCTTTCTTGATATAGGTACCCGCAGCGATATGCCCCCATTGTCTCAGATGGGCATGCCCCTTTAAGCTGACCATACACAGAGTATTGGCAGCCGGTCTGAGGTCTCCTGACATTATGGGAAGGAAGGATTGGGCTGCTGGATTTCAACATGCCCATACCTTTCCGTCACAGGGAGATTAGCCGCCACCAGAGATCTCTGGAGGTGACAGGGGTGTATGGCAGCAGCCCTTTTCACTATCCACATGAAGAACACTTCCATGCTCAGCCAAGCCGAGCCAACATATACCCTGGATGGCCAGCCTAAAAAACAAGAAGGATCAAGCATGCTGAAATCCAACAGCCCGATTATAGTCAGGGGCGGACTGTGAATTTATAGTGGCCTTAAAAAAAAAAAAAAAAAAAAAAAGTAGCCCCATGTTGTAGGTGGATGAACTGACAGAAGGTGGGCGAGTATGACGGGTCAACTCAAGTAGCAATACCTTAGAAGGGCAGTACATTTTACTGCCATATCAGAACCAGTGTAATATACTGCCCCAACAGAACTTCTCAGGACAGTGTTAGATTCATTATGTACCCCGGAGGCAGCTACTTGGGGGGGGCTTGGGTGGTTTTCAGGGGCCACACAGGCTCCCTCTGTGATATGTACGGAACCCAGTGTCTATGGGGGCCTCCCAACTCTCCACCAACAGCAGATGTCGGGGAGAGAAGGATTGGGCTGTTGGATTTCAACACGCCCGATCCTTTTGTTCTCAGGGAGATAAGCCGCCACCGGACGTATCTAACAGCAGTTCAGATACGTCTGGTGGCGGCTGAACCGAGCATGCATGTGTGTATGGAGGGATTTGGGAGAGATAATATCTAAAGTATACGACACAGCGAGGTGCCACACCTGACTGGGAACTGATACAGACTTAATTGTTCTCACAGCTGAGAATCTGCTACAGTTCCATCAGAGAAAGGATATTGGTTGCAAGGCCATGTACACCCTATGGAAATGGCGTGACGCAGGAGGTAGTCATCTGATCCTCGGAGCCAGTGCTATACAGTCCTATAAACGAGACGTTAACCTACATCTAATATATAAGGATTTACACATCGCATTTATAGCGAAACGCTGTCTAATTTCAGCTAAGCTCCAATTTGTCTGCTCCCTGTCCTCGCTGGTTGTGCCGGGGAGGTACCGTCACGTCTATGGTGGTTCTGAGTAATACGCCGTCCTCTCCGTTCCGTCCCTGAAACGCTCTGTTCCTTGCGGAGGTGACAGGGTGACAGAATTATGCTCTCAGCTTTGATCCAGTGCGCGGTCTAATCTACGAGATGTGCCAAAATCACGGGCGCATCGTAACGCCGTGTAACAGCATTATCGCACTTAAAGGATATTACCACCCATGGGATAGTCACACATTGCTGCACTCAGTGTATATCTACAAACATGGCGGGAGGGGTTATTCTGAGTAAAAAAGCATTAAAATGCCCCTTTTTATGGGTCTACCATTGGGGTGGTCAACGGGTCTAACCCTGGGCCAGTCTTCCACCCTTCCGGCAGAATTTACTACTGTGGAATTTGATTGGCCGTTGGCAGATTGTGGGAGGAGCAAGGTGACCGCTACAATAAAGAGGTTTCCTCAACTAACAAAATGGTCCTAAAAATTATCCTAAAAATATGCATCATGGGCCAAGTGTTATACGGGCAGCGAGTCCTATATGTCCTATTATAATGGTGTCACATGACCCTCACTGTGGGGGGGGGGGGACGGCCAACACCAATAGGTCATTGCCCAGACTTCCACTAGATGGACTATCATTTCCTTCTAATCCAGCATGGGACTATTTTGATTCATGCCGGATAAGAGAATAATGGGTAAATTAAACTGATAATGATAATCGTCCCGAGTCCTAACATATCATTTCACAAAATCCATAAAACCTTCCATGAAATGTATTCCTTACAGCAATCCTTGCAAAGCTTTGACCTCCTGCCAGACTAATTAAGTCTCCCATGAGGCAAAGTATCTGTGACCTTCTACAACAGCCCCAGGAAACACCAGAAAGACGTTCAATGCAAATTCTTTGAATGTTCCTTTTATTAAACGTCGTCATTTACGATAATGAGGAGGAGACGTTCATAAACGGCAGAAACGTATAATAATAATACCGCGCTGCAAGCTCCAGATACATTATATTGTAATTCTAAATGTCACTCCCATCATGCATCGGAATAGAGAAAAGATGTATGTCTACAAATACTGCCTAATAATGCAAATTGTATGTGGGGCGTGGGAGAAAGAAAGTGACAACTGCTATAACATATTTCTATTTCAGAAAATAGTTGTCACTTGTCACTTTTCAAGCCCAGTAGGCTGGTGTCCTGACAAACTAAGTCAAATACCAGCACAATCAAGTATTATACTGCCCCCTATCAACAAGAATATAACTAGTATAAAACTGCTCCTATGTACAAGAATATAACTACTATAATACTGCTCCTATGTACAAGAATATAACTACTATAATACTGCTCCTATGTACAAGAATATAACTACTATAATACTGCTCCTATGTACAAGAATATAACTACTATAATACTGCTCCTATGTACAAGAATATAACTACTATAATACTGCTCCTATGTACATATAAATATAACAAGAATATAACTACTATAATACTGCTCCTATGTACAAGAATATAACTACTATAATACTGCTCCTATGTACAAGAATATAACTACTATAATACTGCTCCTATGTACAAGAATATAACTACTATAATACTGCCTCCTATGTACAAGAATATAACTACTATAATACTGCTCCTATGTACAAGAATATAACTACTATAATACTGCTCCCTATGTACAAGAATATAACTACTATAATACTGCCTCCTATGTACAAGAATATAACTACTATAATACTGCTCCTATGTTACAAGAATATAACTACTATAATACTGCTCCTATAGTACAAGAATATAACTACTATAATACTGCTCCTATGTACAAGAATATAACTACTATAATACTGCCTAACCTATAAATATGTACAAGAATATAACTACTATAATACTGCTCCTATGTACAAGAATATAAACTACTATAATACTGCTCCTATGTATAGAATATAACTACTATAATACTGCTCCTATGTTACAAGAATATAACTACTATAATACTGCCTCCTATAGCTACTATAATACTATGTACAAGAATATAACTACTATAATACTGCTCCTATGTACAAGAATATAACTACTATAATACTGCTCCTATGTACAAGAATATAACTACTATAATACTGCTAACCTACTATGTACAAGAATATAACTACTATAATACTGCTCTACTATGTACAAGAATATAACTACTATAATACTAATACTGCTCCTATGTACAAGATACTATATATAACTACTATAATACTGCTCCTATGTACAAGAATATAACTACTATAATACTGCCTCCTATGTACAAGAATATAACTACTATAATACTGCTCCTATGTACAAGAATGATAACTACTATAATACTGCTCCTATGTACAAGGATATATAACTACTATAATACTATGTACAAGATCCTATGTACAAGAATAATACTACTAATTACTGCTCCTATGTACAAGAATATATAACTACTATAATACTGCTCCTATACGTACAAGAATATAACTACTATAATACTGCTCCTATGTACAAGAATTATAACTACTATAATACTGCCTCTACTATAAAATGTACTGCTCCTATGTACAAGAATATATACTACTACTATAATACTGCTCCTATGTACAAGACTACTATAACTACTATATATAATACTGCCTCCTATGTACAAGAATATAACTACTATAATACTATGTATATAACTACTATAATACTGCTCCTATGTACAAGAATATAACTACTATAATACTGCTCCTATGTACAAGAATATAACTACTATAATACTGCTCCTATACGTACAAGAATATAACTACTATAATACTGCTCCTATGTACAAGAATATAACTACTATAATACTATCTGCTCCTATGTACAAGAATATACTACTATAAATACCCTCCTATGTCAAGATATACTACTATAATACTGCTCCTATGTACAAGAATATAACTACTATAATACTGCTCCTATGTATAAGAATATAACTACTATAATACTGCTCCTATGTTCAAGAATATAACTACTATAATACTGCTCCTATGTACAAGAATATAACTACTATAATACTGCTCCTATGTACAAGAATATACCTACTATAATACTGCCTTGTGGTGTTCCTGAGGGTCAGACCCCCACCGAGCGCTCTCTGAGGGCCCATCCTATGTATTTTGGAGAATATTTCAGTATTTGAGGAGCCTTCTATCTTCTCCAACACACAATTCGTGATCCTCTGAATAGCGGTTGATTTTGCTCACAATCTGTGCCGTGATTGCTCTGTTAATTGGACAATGTTCTTGTTGCCAGCACGAAAATAACTCCGTTCCCTGGGAGTGGATATTGTTTTATGTGTCAGAACGAAGTCCTTGGATGATGCGTATTGTGCGCCGAGACCCTTGACATAATAATAGCCCCTGCGCCGGGGGGGGGGGGGCGGCATTCTCCTCCAAGCACATATTCAATACGACATAATGCGCCTGGGAAGAGTGCGGTCTCCGCTGCCTATCTCACACAGACACATTGTCAACCTTTTTTTTCCAATCAACTTGCGTTAGATTCCTTGGAGTCTAAATTAATAAATGTGCAGCGTAATAAACACAGAACATGTCTCCCTAGAAAGATCCGGGAGAAGCATCCGCGGCTGTAAATGAGAGTCCTCTGCTGCGGTGGGAACGATGCCTGTAGATGGAAGGTTTTCATGGCGTAGTGTATCTAAAAGGAAAAATGAAGCAATTTTGCAATTTTGTATACAGTTCTTATACGGACCTATGTGTCTCCATAGTAACAAGCCCTGTGCAGTCTGACCAAGTTATATGTGTTATATACTGTACTGATACATCATCACTGCAGGAATGGACTCCATAGAGGATTTTGCAACCACGGAGACAGATAGGGCTGCCTAAGAGCTGTATACACAGAACAGTAGGGGATTTTTGCAAAAAATGTTTGTTTTTTTTTAAAAAAAATTTATATTTTTCCAATTTTAGAGCGGTATACATGGTAGGGTTGATCATGGTGACCAAAATGAGCCCTTTCTCTCTACAATCCGTATTATGGATGCAGAGAAATTTTTATTTTTTGTTATATGCAAATGAGGTGCTCAGAACAATGAGGGGCTGGCCTAGCTCCTTGGAGCACTGCTTCAACTCCACCTTTCCCCATCCCGTCCCAGTGATTGACAGAACCAGGCATCTTCACTGCTCCAGTGCCCTTGAAATGTCGTACATGCACCGGCTGTAGTACTATCAGCGCATGCGCAGTGAAGATCTCGGAGTGAGGACAACCACAAGAGATCTTCACTGCACCAGCACGTGCATGAGATTTCCCTGACAATCTCACTGGTAGGAAGAGTGGCAATGGAGAAAAGCAGAGGTGAAGTGGTGCTCCGAGGGGTGAGGCCAGCCCCTAAGTGCTCCAAGCACCTCATTTGCATATAACTAAAAGTAAGAATTTCTCTGCATTGGTAATACCAATAATTGCAGAGAGAAAGGGTTCATTTTGGTCTCCATGATCAACCCTACCAGGAAGTATAAATGCCAGGCATCTTCACTGCTCCAGTGCCTCTGAAACATCGTATATGCACCAGCGGCAGTACCATCAGCGCATGCGCAGTGAAGATCTCAGAGTGGGGACGTCCACAAGGAGCTTCACTACACCAGCACATGCATGAGATTTCCCTGTAAATCTCACTGGTAAGAAGAATGGCAATGGAGAAAGCGCAGAGGTGAAGTGGTGCTCCGAGGGGTGAGGCCAGCCCCTAAGTGCTCCAAGCACCTCATTTGCATATAACTAAAAGTAAGAATTTCTCTGCATTGGTAATACCAATAATTGCAGAGAGAAAGGGTTCATTTTGGTCTCCATGATCAACCCTACCAGGAAGTATAAATGCCAGGCATCTTCACTGCTCCAGTGCCTCTGAAACATCGTATATGCACCAGCGGCAGTACCATCAGCGCATGCGCAGTGAAGATCTCAGAGTGGGGACGTCCACAAGGAGCTTCACTACACCAGCACATGCATGAGATTTCCCTGTAAATCTCACTGGTAAGAAGAATGGCAATGGAGAAAGCGCAGAGGTGAAGTGGTGCTCCGAGGGACTAGACCAGCCCCTTAGTGCTCCAAACAGCTCATATGCATATAACTAAAAGTAAGTATTTCTCTGCATTGGTAATACCAATAATTGGAGAGAGAAAAGACTCATTTTGGTCTCCATGATCAACCCTGCCAGGCAGTATAAATGGTTGAATAGGTTTGATTTTGGTGACAGACGGTCTTTAAACAAATAAGTTGCAAAAGTATGCATACCCTTTAAGTGAGGTCATTAGGACCTGTGTGATTTGTCTATATGTGAGCACGGGGACAGCACTGAGGTTCCACTATATGCAACAGGGTACTATTACACTCTGCAACACTCACTATGCGAGTAGCGGGCATAACCTTTGTCCTGCACTTACGAGAACAGGTTTCCCCTTGGTAACCTTCCCTTTGCCTAGCTGCTGCATATGGTGATGAAGACAGCCCAGGGCCTGCGATCGACTGCAACCGCAACAGCCCCTATAGCTACAACATTGTTTATAGGAACACTCCAAGTAAAACTGATAGACTGTGTAAATTCTAGTGCAATGCTTTAGGGGCGGAGCATGACACAAGGGTTTTCTTTGGCATGGTTTGCAACTCCATGGTAACATTACTCCAGCTCACACTATGCAGATCAGGTCAGAGAGAGACAGTCTCAACCAGTTTTATTGCTTTGATGTTTTCACAAAGAGAAAAGAAGAAACTTTCCAAATAGTCTTTATTAACAATTTCCAACCATTGTTGTCTACAGCCGTTAAGCAGACTCATGCGTCTCCGTGGTAACAGACAACAAACAAACCTTCTGTAGTCTGATCCTGCAGTCATATTCCCTTCTATCTGTCCCCTACTTCCTGCCATGATACCACATGGATGTTAGGGAAAAGTGGGGAACAAATGGATTGGAGGAGGACTGCAGGATCAGACTACAGAAGGTTTGTTTGTTGTCTGTTACCACGGAGACGCATGGGTCTGCTTGGCAGCTGTAGACAAACAATGGTAGGAAATTGTTAATGAAGACTATTTGGAAAGTTTCTTCTTTTCTCATTGTGGATACGTCAGAGCAATAAAACTGGTTGAGACTGCCTCTCTCTAGTGAGGCTGGAGTAATGTACGTTGACTAACAGGCATGATATTACTCGTGATACATTGTAACGAGCTCTGATGAGTGTATACCGGGTACAAGGATCTATGGTCACATCTATCAGCGGCAGGAAATGCTGTAAGGTAAGAGCTGTGACTGCTGCGGATCAGGAAAGGAAGAGTCTCACTCCGGGCGGATTATAACACCCTGACATCATCCATAAAACTGCTATATAAGTGCACTGGAGATTATACATGTATAATGGTCTGTGGTGTCAGCAGGGGCGCACCACCAATGAGGCCAGGTGAGGCGATCGACTCAGGCTGCACCAGGTAGGGGCAAGAGGAAGGGCAATGGGCAATGAGCGCTTTTATTGTGGCAAAGGGGGTACGTTAAGAAATTGGCATTGAAGGGGGGCGCCGTTTCAGTTTTCGCCTCAGGCAGCAGAAAGGCTAGGTGCACCCCTGGCACCGGGAGGCGTACTCTTTTTGTCCGAGCACCGCATCTGCGACGCCCTCCCCGCTCCTAAACACGCCCTGTATTCTGTAAACCCGCCCCCCTCCTTCATGATGGACAGCGGATTATCAAACGTTCTTGACTATCAGACACCAGATTAAAGGAATGCATTTTTTTTTAATACACTATCGTACACTGTTGCAACTTTTTCTATAGCTCCGGTGCAGCAAAGAAACAAATTTGCTAAAATTCTTGATTTAGAAATGTCTATAGTTCAGCGTCGGCAGGTGTACGTGACTCCACAGTCTCAGACTACAAGGACACCCCGTCTGTAATCCTGCACTACAGACAGTGGAGGGGACTACTGGAAGAGAGTAATGCCTGACTGCAGGATCAGACTACGCACAGAGTCTGTAGTCTGTTACCATGGAGACACCGAGGTCTGTATAGGAGCTGTAGACTCAAAATGGTAGATTTTTATGAAGATTTTTTGCAAAGTTGGTTATTTTTTTTCTTTAACTTAAGATGCACTGGTGTAAGTCTACGGGAAGTATGCGAAAAAAAAAAAAAAAAAAAAAAAAAAAAAAAAAAAAAAAAAAAAAAAAAAAAAAAAAAAAAAAAAAAAAAAAAAAAAAAAAAAAAAAAAAAAAAAAAAAAAAAAAAAAAAAAAAAAAAAAAAAAAAAAAAAAAAAAAAAAAAAAAAAAAAAAAAAAAAAAAAAGAAAAAAAAAAAAAAAAAAAAAAAAAAAAAAAAAAAAAAAAAAAAAAAAAAAAAAAAAAAAAAAAAAAAAAAAAAAAAAAAAAAAAAAAAAAAAAAAAAAAAAAAAAAAAAAAAAAAAAAAAAAAAAAAAAAAATAAAAAAAAAAAAAAAAAAAAAAAAAAAAAAAAAAAAAAAAAAAAATAAAAAAAAAAAAAAAAAAAAAAAAAAAATAAAAAAAAAAAAAAAAAAAAAAAAAAAAAAAAAAAAAAAAAAAAAAAAAAAAAAAAAAAAAAAAAAAAAAAAAAAAAAAAAAAAAAAAAAAAAAAAAAAAAAAAAAAAAAAAAAAAAAAAAAAAAAAAAAAAAAAAAAAAAAAAAAAAAAAAAAAAAAAAAAAAAAAAAAAAAAAAAAAAAAAAAAAAAAAAAAAAAAAAAAAAAAAAAAAAAAAAAAAAAAAAAAAAAAAAAAAAAAAAAAAAAAAAAAAAAAAAAAAAAAAAAAAAAAAAAAAAAAAAAAAAAAAAAAAAAAAAAAAAAAAAAAAAAAAAAAAAAAAAAAAAAAAAAAAAAAAAAAAAAAAAAAAAAAAAAAAAAAAAAAAAAAAAAAAAAAAAAAAAAAAAAAAAAAAAAAAAAAAAAAAAAAAAAAAAAAAAAAAAAAAAAAAAAAAAAAAAAAAAAAAAAAAAAAAAAAAAAAAAAAAAAAAAAAAAAAAAAAAAAAAAAAAAAAAAAAAAAAAAAAAAAAAAAAAAAAAAAAAAAAAAAAAAAAAAAAAAAAAAAAAAAAAAAAAAAAAAAAAAAAAAAAAAAAAAAAAAAAAAAAAAAAAAAAAAAAAAAAAAAAAAAAAAAAAAAAAAAAAAAAAAAAAAAAAAAAAAAAAAAAAAAAAAAAAAAAAAAAAAAAAAAAAAAAAAAAAAAAAAAAAAGAAAAAAAAAAAAAAAAAAAAAAAAAAAAAAAAAAAAAAAAAAAAAAAAAAAAAAAAAAAAAAAAAAAAAAAAAAAAAAAAAAAAAAAAAAAAAAAAAAAAAAAAAAAAAAAAAAAAAAAAAAAAAAAAAAAAAAAAAAAAAAAAAAAAAAAAAAAAAAAAAAAAAAAAAAAAAAAAAAAAAAAAAAAAAAAAAAAAAAAAAAAAAAAAAAAAAAAAAAAAAAAAAAAAAAAAAAAAAAAAAAAAAAAAAAAAAAAAAAAAAAAAAAAAACAAAAAAAAAAAAAAAATAAAAAAAAAAAAAAAAAAAAAAAAAAAAAAAAAAAAAAAAAAAAAAAAAAAAAAAAAAAAAAAAAAAAAAAAAAAAAAAAAAAAAAAAAATAAAAAAAAAAAAAAAAAAAAAAAAAAAAAAAAAAAAAAAAAAAAAAAAAAAAAAAAAAAATTCATGTTCCAGGGGTTCCTTGGCAACATAATCAAAGTGATTGATCTGAGCAGCGATGATGCTTTACATATCAATGAGACTGTACTTTCCGCAATAGTGTGCATTGACCGCAACGCCGCAGCTCGTCTCATGTAATCAGTCTACGTCAACCACAATGCGTGCCAGCTGTACTGAGCTGCATCCTGCGGTCACGGCCAGGGAAGAATGGATGTGTGTGTTTTGTAGCAGCCAGCTGTTCAGCACACCTTGTATCGGCGCCAAATATTTTCTGCACACACCGACTGGTTATTCCCCTCTAAACATAAGCCATTTGTAATCGTGTTCTGTGACATGTAGGACTCATTTGAACAAAGAGGCGCAGAAGGTTCGGGCTCAACAAATTGCGGCGGTTGTGCCAAATTAATTATTGACACGTTTTATCAAGACACTTGTATACGTGTAGGACGGCCATGAAGGAGCAACTCTTGGGAAGAGGAATGGCTACGTCCTTGCCAATCACAAGGGACATCCATAGAAGTGGGCACCCCTACATCCAATCACAAGGGGCATACATAGAAGTGGGCACCCCTACATCCAATCACAAGGAACATACATAGAAGTGGGCACCCCTACATCTAATCACAAGGGACATACATAGAAGTGGGCACCCCTACATCTATTCACAAGGGACATACATAGAAGTGGGCACCCCTACATCCAATCACAAGGGACATACATAGAAGTGGGCACCCCTACATCCAATCACAAGGGACATACATAGAAGTGGGCACCCCTAAATCCAATCTCAAAGGACATACGTAAAAGGGGGCACCCCTACATCCAATCACAAGGGACATACATAGAAGTGGGCACCCCTACATCTAATCACAAGGGACATACATAGAAGTGGGCACCCCTACATCTAATCACAAGGGACATACATAGAAGTGGGCACCCCTACATCTAATCACAAGGACATACATAGAAGTGGGCACCCCTACATCTAATCACAAGGGACATACATAGAAGTGGGCACCCCTACATCTATTCACAAGGGACATACATAGAAGTGGGCACCCCTACATCCAATCACAAGGGACATACATAGAAGTGGGCACCCCTACATCCAATCACAAGGGACATACATATAAATGGGCACCCCTACATCCAATCACAAGGATATACATAGAAGTGGGCACCCCTACATCCAATCACAAGGAACATACATAGAAGTGGGCACCCCAACATCCAATCACAAGGAACATACATAGAAGTGGGCACCCCTACATCCAATCACAAGGAACATACATAGAAGTGGGCACCCCAACATCTAGTCACAAGGGATATACATAGAAGTGGGCACCCCAACATCCAATCACAAGGGATATACATAGAAGTGGGCACCCCTACATCCAATCACAAGGGGCATACATAGAAGTGGGCACCCCAACATCCAATCACAAGGGATATACATAGAAGTGGGCACCCCAACATCCAATCACAAGGGATATACATAGAAGTGGGCACCCCAACATCCAATCACAAGGGATATACATAGAAGTGGGCACCCCTACATCCAATCACAAGGGATATACATAGAAGTGGGCACCCCAACATCCAATCACAAGGGGCATACATAGAAGTGGGCACCCCAACATCCAATCACAAGGGATATACATAGAAGTGGGCACCCCAACATCCAATCACAAGGGATATACATAGAAGTGGGCACCCCAACATCCAATCACAAGGGATATACATAGAAGTGGGCACCCCTACATCCAATCACAAGGGATATACATAGAAGTGGGCACCCCAACATCCAATCACAAGGGATATACATAGAAGTGGGCACCCCAACATCCAATCACAAGGGATATACATAGAAGTGGGCACCCCTTCATCCAATCACAAGGGGCATACATATAAATGGGCACCCGTACATCCAATCACAAGGGACATACATATAAATGGGCACCCCTACATCCAATCACAAGGGACATACATATAAATGGGCACCCCTACATCCAATCACAAGGGGCATACATATAAATGGGCACTCCTACATCTTGCCCACATTTACTTTTGTGACACGTTCCTAGACCATGTCATAATATACACCAACATTTTGCATAATGTGTCTCATATTTGGTGCAGTTTAGCATCTTGTTTTAGAAATATCCCCTGCACCTCTCTTGCCAAGGGGAGTGTATTAGGGGAAAATGGGTGTGATTTATCAGGTAATGGGGCATGGGAAAGTAAGCCAACCCACAGGTGGTGTAAAGTTAGACAAAAATCTATTTGGCTCCTGCATTTTCATTGTGTCCAGTCATTGCATTTCTTTCTCTAATTATACTCCAGAGCTGTATTCACTGTTCTGCTAGATGTTATTGGAAACAGTCAGCAAGCTTGTCAACAGAACCCTAGGACGCTTCCCAGAATACAAATCTCCATGCAGACACTGAACCAACAGGAAATGCAAGACTTCAGCTCTGAAGCCTGCAGAATTGTGAATGTGGCTCTGCGATACAAGCCTGTTTATAAATAGTCTTTCAGATCTGAGAGATCTGGAATTATTACAGGTAGAATATCATTGACCATGAATGACTACAAGCTTGAGTGCGAGGGGTTAAACTCTGCATCAGCTCTACATGGGGATCACAGGGGATGGGGAGGTGGGGAAGCAATGGATCATTTGCGGATGTAATTCCTGTGACCACCCAGGTTGATGTATGATCTGCTGACGTACATGACCATGACACATGCTTGCTTCACACTTGCAGGCCTCATGTGAGGCGGATAGTATAAACATTGCTAGATTTGGCCATAGACGCTCCTGCTGCATCCTGAGAGCATTCGCTGCGACATGTGCACAGGGCAGGATGATGTCATGATTAGATGATCTCGGGAGGATCAGTCGGGGTGCCCCCAGCAGTAGGAGGTTATGTGTTAGAGTATGCTGTACTATAAGGTAAGCTGTCATCTCTGCAAAGGTCATCAGAACGGTATTTAAAGAGCTTCTGTCAGCAGGATCAACTGTATCAAACCAGACATATTGCCTAGCAGGGTTGATCCTTCTAGTCAAAACAGTACCTTTATCACCAAAAATCGATTGTGCCATACCAGAGTTATGTTTGCTTTAATCGATATGCTAATTAGGGTATCAGTGCACCAAGGGGCGGGTCCTAGTGCTTCGGTGCACCTCAGCTCCCTGTCTTTCCTGACAAAGCCATGCCCCCTTTCTCTTGACTGACAGGGCCAGGCACCATCATTGTGTTCTTGCCTGGCCCTGTAATCCCATGCTTGCACCACTAATGCCATCGTTGGCGCATGCACAGTAAGCATCCCCGGAGAGGGGAAACCCAAGGGAGATGTGCTGCGCATGCGCTGATTATGGAGTTAGCAGTGCAAACATGGAAACCAGGCTAAGAAAAGAGCACAATGATGATGCCTGGCCCTGTCAGTCAAGGGAAGGAGTGTACAGGTGAGTCAGAAAAGCAGAGGAGCTGAAGTGCACAGAGGGGCTAGGGTCCGCCCTTTGGAGCACTAAAGTTCTAATTAGCATATTGATTAGAATTAGCATAATTCAGGAACATCACAATGGATTTTGGCAGTAAAGGTAACATATGATCAGCAGGGTCAACCCTATCAAACAGCATCAGCCCCATTCATAAGAATGTCCTTGATTTTTATTTAGATTTTTTTTTTCCAGAAAGAGCACCAGTCCATGAGCCATGTCTGTAATTGCAAGTGAGTGCTCCTGATGTGCAATACCAGGCTTGGCCCATGGAAAAGAGTGGCGCTATTTCCAGAAAACCAGCAGATCCTGCTCCCTAAGGTAGGGGGCGATATATGCACCAGAATGGCAGCTATAGGAGGGTGCAGAGATTGCAGGGGCGTCTAAGTCCTAGTGTTTGGGGGGGACCAAAGGCCACACAAGAGAATATATCCGTGCCATAACTGGCATGTGATGGTTGGGAGGAGGGTTACTACAAATCAGGCCTAGGCACTCAAGACCTCCAAACTATAATCACATGATGGGGTTATAGGCTGGGGCCCCTATGATTCCAAAAGCAAAAAGGGACATGGGGCTCTATGAAGCACAAGAGTCCTTTTGGAACTGCTTGGAGATTTCCAGAATCGTTTCTTGAGGGAACGACCCTACACTGAGAGAGCCGGGACAGAGAAACCTCTTAAAGGGCTATACTCTATATAAAAATACCCTAAATATCTGAAAGAGGTCTCACTTCTAGGACCCCTGCATATTGGGGTTACAGGAGACCCCTGAACCCCATGGAGGTACCATTTACATCCACAACTCTCTCCACTCAAGCCTATGGGAGATGTGTGAATGGAGAGCGGGGGCCACCCCAAAGTGATGGTTCTGAAACCCCTATGGAGTCCTAGGGATACAGTCCCCACCTATTATATTCTCATGCATGAGCCATAATCATCTATGGTGGGATCTTCAGGAATGACCAGTCTATAGTCATCACAGAAGACACTATACGAAGATGTAGAAACTACAACAAAACGTTTCCCTGACAACCAAGCAAATACCCGATACCGATACTGCATATTGCGGAGTTTACAGCAGGGTTCCACAAGTCCAAAGCACTCCATATTGTATCCATGCCTACCATCCATTGTCTGGCCCATTCTTCATAGGTATCAATGGTCCCTCAAGTGCAGTGTTTACCCTGTGGTACACAAATGGGTGTCTGCTTGAATAAAAGGGGTGGGGGCTGGAGTGTGGAAAGCTTATTTGAAAGACCCCTGGACCAGAACAATGGTCACAATTCCATGATAAGGCCGGACACCATTATTAGGGTCAGATAATAGCTAAAGGTGCAATTTGCTGCAAATCCTGACATTCAGTCTCAGAACCATGCAGGTCATAATGTCAGGACTGTGAACTAATTAGCTATGAGCCCATTAAAGAGCAATTACAACTGGAATGAAAATCAATGGCTTTTACAAAATAACTATTCTTTACCAGTGCTGGAGCAGAGTTTTCAGCACAAAGAGCAGGAATTGTGGTTGTTTCTCAAAGAAGCACTCCAGGATAATATTTAATACTGCCTCCTATGTACAAGAATATAACTACTATAATACTGCTCCTATGTACAAGAATATAACTACTATAATACTGCCTCCTATGTACAAGAATACAACTACTATAATACTGCTCCTATGTACAAGAATATAACTACTATAATACTGCCTCCTATGTACAAGAATATAACTACTATAATACTGCCTCCTATGTACAAGAATATAACTACTATAATACTGCTCCTATGTACAAGAGTATAACTACTATAATACTGCTCCTATGTACAAGAATATAACTACTATAATACTGCTCCTACGTACAAGAATATAACTACTATAATACTGCTCCTATGTACAAGAATGTAACTACTATAATACTGCCTCCTACGTACAAAAATGTAACTACTATAATACTGCTCCTATGTACAGGAATATAACTACTATAATACTGTCTCCTATGTACTAGAATATAACTACTATAATACTGCTCCTATGTACAAGAATATAACTACTATAATACTGCTCCTATGTACAAGAATATAACTACTATAATACTGCCTCCTAACTACTATAATACTGCTCCTATGTACAAGAATATAACTACTATAATACTGCCTCCTATGTACAAGAATATAACTACTATAATACTGCTCCTATGTACAGGAATATAACTACTATAATACTGCCTCCTATGTACAAGAATATAACTACTATAATACTGCTCCTATGTACAAGAATATAACTACTATAATATTGCTCCTATGTACAAGAATATAACTACTATAATACTGCTCCTATGTACAAGATTATAACTACTATAATACTGCTCCTATGTACAAGAATATAACTACTATAATACTGCCTCCTATGTACAAGAATATAACTACTATAATACTGCTCCTATGTACAAGAATATAACTACTATAATACTGCCTCCTATGTACAAGAATACAACTACTATAATACTGCTCCTATGTACAAGAATATAACTACTATAATACTGCCTCCTATGTACAAGAATATAACTACTATAATACCGCTCCTATGTACAAGAATATAACTACTATAATACTGCTGCTATGTACAAGAATATAACTACTATAATACTGCCTCATATGTACAAGAATATAACTACTATAATACTGCCTCCTATGTACAAGAATATAACTACTATAATACTGCCTCCTATGTACAAGAATATAACTACTATAATACTGCTCCTATGTACAAGAATATAACTACTATAATACTGCTCCTATGTACAAGAATATAACTACTATAATACTGCTCCTATGTACAAGAATATAACTACTATAATACTGCTCCTATGTACAAGACTATAACTACTATAATACTGCTCCTATGTACAAGAATATAACTACTATAATACTGTCTGTTGCACTAATGTCACTGATGATCTGGGGATATTTCAGAACCTGCCCTCCTGGTTTGGGTGTGACATAGAGGGTAATTAATGTCTGGATTAGCACCTCATTATGGTTACGGTAAAATATATTTGTAGCTTTCATTGTAATGTAAACAGAGTAATCACGTAAATGAATTTTTAATGCTCCGCAATATAGTGAAAGTTCTCGCCCAGAGAAAAGGAGTCAATCAGGGTGGAGAAATCTAGGCTGAAAATATCCGTCATTGTGGATACAAATCATGGACCACACATCAATCTTCACAGCTCATTAGTCTCATTAGTGGCGAGAAACTGAGTCCAAAAAAGGGTGTGGCCCTTCTCTCCTACCATCGGTGGTGGCTCCTATGGGCTGCAAACATGGATGCCACCAGTGGGAATGCATCCAAGCGAAATCACTGAGGTCTGAGCCTCTTCGTGCCTCAGAAATGTCCTTTCAGCTGAATAGTGGTTCCTTTTCACATAAAAAGATGCCTACAAGGCGTTAAGGTGGCAAGTACGTGGTCTCTCATGTAAGGGCAACAATAAAGGGCGCCTGTTCAGGATGACTGGGGCTAATAAAGGCTGGATAGACGCTCCCCCCACCCCCCGGTTTACTACAGGCGCCTTTCCCTTTAAAACAGGAACACAATGGCCGTTCAGTGCAGCCTGCCGAGCTGAGCCAGCAGCGGCAGGAAGGAATGAATGGTCATAGTCTTAAAATGAGAAACACCTGGACGGCCGCGTCACCGGCCCAGCGGACTGCGAGCTCTTTGTTCCCCTGTTGCTTTTAAAAATTTCTTTTCAATGACAAAGGCCAGCCGTGCGCCTAAGGAGTGACTTCACTGAAAAGCGTGGGTTTGGGGGGGGGCGGAGGCCATAGCATGAAGAGTTACGTAAGGTAGTGACACGCGGGGTTAACCCACAAAAATGCAATTCTGGAACATTTGTGCCCAAGTGGGGGAGGGAACGGACAAAGCTTCCCATCTATACACCTAGCTGGGTAATGAAAACGTCTGCAACTTTCTAATACACTTTGGGTTTTAGCTTTTTCCAGATCTCTGCTTGTGGTCAGTAAACGGATACATTATTCTTTACATCCAGTAAACAGGGACAGACTTTCGACTTCTCACAGCGGTCGGCTTATTACCAGAGGTGTAACTTGAAAATTCTGGACCCCAATGTGCCATTTGTAATACTGGTGGCTTCAGGGGCAAACTGGGAACTTAAAGTGGCCCTGGAAAAAATACTAAAAGTGGCCCCGTTTTGTAGTCGGGTCCAAAGTGATGGACGGCAGGGCCAGCAATACCATATTGTGGCACATTATACCGCCCCAACAGAGCCAAATACCACAGTCCATCACAAAATACATCCCCAAAAACTTCCACTGGTTGGCCGTGAGGAGGGGTCAGGTGGCCCCCTGGGCATTGGCCTACCGGGAAATTTCCCTGTAAGGTCTATGGCCAATCCACCCCTAGGTGGCTTCTTATGCTGCAGACGGGCCTGGGTCCAACTGCTACTATTGCATCCTCGAGCTCGATGCCTGTTTGTTACAATTGTATCCAGTCTAAACAATTGTAGCTGAACAGTCTGGACTCCAGATTGATACATTTTCCCTGCTCTGATACATTGTAGCAAACTCTAAGAACAGGGTAGAGATTTGTGTTGCTGATCTCAGATTGTCTACACTCGATACAATTGTAGCAACGTTTGTTCAGAGTTACTAAAGCCACTTATCAATGGATCAAACTAAGGGGGTCATTTACAGTCAGGAATACACCTACAGAGGGGAAAAAAGTATGTAGTCAGCCACCAATTGTACAAGTTCTCCCACTTATAAAGATGAGGTCGGCCTGTAATTGACATCATAGGTAGACCTCAACTATGAGAGACAAAATGAGAAAACTAATCCAGAAAATCACATTGTCTGATTTTTAAAGAATTTATTTGCAAATTATGGTGGAAAATAAGTATTTGGTCAATAAGAAAAGTTCATCTCAATACTTTGTTATATATCCTTTGTTGGCAATGACAGAGGTCAGATGTTTTCTGTCTTCACAAGGTCGGCGCACACTGCTGCTGGTATGTTGGCCCATTCCTCCATGCAGATCTCCTCTAGAGCAGTGAAGTTTTGGGGCTGTCGCTGGGCAACACGGACTTTCAACTCCCTCCAAAGGTTTTCTATGGGGTTGAGACCTGGAGACTGGCTAGGACACTCCAGGACTTTGAAATGATTCTTACGAAGCCACTCCTTCGTTGCCCTGGCGGTGTGCTTGGGATCATTGTCATCCTGAAAGACCCAGCCACGTTTCATATTCAATGCCCTTGCTGATGGAAGGAGGTTTGCACTGAAAATTTTACAATACATGGCCCCATTCATTCTTTCATGTACATGGATCAGTCGTCCTGGTCCCTTTGCAGAGAAACAGCCCCAAAGCATGATGTTGCCACCCCCATGCTTCACAGTAGGTATGGTGTTCTTTGAGTGCAACTCAGCATTCACTCTCTCCAAACACGACGAGTTGTGTTTCTACTAAACAGTTCTACTTTGGTTTCATCTGACCATATGACATTCTCCCAATACTCTTCTGGAACATCCAAATGCTCTCTAGTAAACTTCAGATGGGACCGGATATGTACTGGCTTAAGCACTGCAGGATCTGAGTCCCTGGCGGTGTAGTGTGTTACTGACGGTAGCCTGTGTTACGTTGGTCCCAGCTTTCTGCAGGTCATTCACTAGGTCCCCCCCCCCCCCCCGTGTGGTTCTGGGATTTTTGCTCACAGTTCTTGTGATCATTTTGACCCCACGGTGTGATATCTTGCGTGGAGCCCCTGATGGAGGGAGATTATCAGTGGTCTTGTATGTCTTCCATTTTCTAATCATTGCTCCCACAGTTGATTTCTTCACACCAAGCTGCTTGCCTATTGCAGATTCAGTCTTCCCGGCCTGGTGCAGGTCTACAATGTTGTTTCTGGTTCCTTCGACGGATCTTTGGTCTTCACCATAGTGGAGTTTGGAGTGTGACTGTTTGAGGTTGTGGACAGGTGTCTTTTATACTGATAACAAACAGGTGCCATTACTACAGGTGATGAGTGGAGGACAGAGGAGCCTCTTAAAGAAGAAGTTACAGGTCTGCGAGAGACAGAAATCTTCTTGTTTGTAGGTGACCAAATACTTATTTTCCACCATAATTTGCAAATAAATTATTTAAAAATCAGACAATGTGATTTTACTGAATTTGTTTTGTCATTTTGTCTCTCATACAACGGTCGACTGTAATACAAGTGAGTGGGAGCCCTCCATGATGAGTGATGCCATCAGGGGTGATTTGAAGCCTCTCCATATATCTGTCGACTTGTGAGGACGGCGCACACACAAACAATGAATATTACACATGGAGAGCTCCTTGCCTGAGCGCCAGGATCATTATCTGGCAGAGTTAATAATGTACAGCAGAACTGGCCACACTTCAGCAGCACAGAATAATTACACTCCATATATTACGCGTTAATGTACTGTCAGCAGATGGGAGATCCCGCGTCTTTAAATCACTTCTTAGCCTCATTCGGGAAAGATTTGGTTGAATTATTAAAAGCAGTTGTTAAATCGGAGGATTAAAGCACATAACATGTAACTGACTAATCCTCAGGTATCCTAAACACAAGCCTGCCCTGTCCCTGGGGATGGTCAGCTATATAGAAACTGGGGCCCTGAGCAATAGGTAAAGAAGGGCCCCTCACCATTTTTAGACAGTTCTGACATCTCGGCCTAGGCACGTAGCGATCTACTGAAGTGATAAACCAAGGTCTCTCAGTTCAAGGATTTTGTCTCAGTTTGCAACAAATGGCGCTAACTGGCAGGTTGACAAACAGGGGGCGTCTCACAATCATCCCACACGACTTGATTTGATTTGTAAAAAAACTTTGCTTTCACTCTGGCTTTTATGCCCCTCCCACATGGAACAGATTGGAGCTAGGTGCTTAAAATTTCATCATCTGTAGATCTTAGTGACACCTGACACCTCCTTGATTTGCATAACCTCATGGCTTCTCCTTCGTGGTGCTGAAATTTCAATGTTGAGGAGTGTATGTGCCTTGCTCACAGGTCAATGTCTTATCACAGTTATATGCATGACATAGGAATACCTAGGAGCTGTGTACACAGAACGGCAGGATTTATTTTTAATCAGGACTATTTGCTAAATTGTTTTTATGTTAGATTCATTGTGCCAGTGCAAAACTTTTGTAAAAGTCTGCATACCCTTCAGTCTATAACACACAACTCGATTGGCTGACCATAGACCTGAACACAAACAATATTCACTGTTACAAAGTATCAAATCACTAAAGTGATTGGAATGATTTGAAAAGTGACAATGTGTTCTGAAAATAACTAGGATGTTAAGGACTTGCATTTTTTTATTATTATTTATATACCTTGACGTCTCCAACATCATTGGCGGCCATCATTTCTGCTCATCAGTGAACAGCATTGAGGCCCACTGGTCCCTCGTCCAGTGTAGATGCTCCCTGGCCCATGCAAGACAATGACGTCTGTATTCAGATACCCTTACAGGTCGTCTAGCACGCAGACCATGCTGATGTAAATGCTCTGATGTGACACGTGGGTGCCTCTCACCTCCCTTAAATGTGCCTGGAGTTGTGTGGCATTCATCATCCGGTTCCACAGGGCATTGTTCACAATGAAGCGGTCATCAGTATGGGATGTGGCCAAAGGCCGTCCACTTCTCTGCCTGTGACTCTTCCAGTCTCTCTCTATCTCTGATACAACCTGCTGATGACACTCTCTGACACTTTAAGTTCAGTGGCCACTTCCATCTGAGAACATCCTGCTTGAAGCCTCGCAATGGCGAGCTACTGTTGATAAATGGCTAGTTGTCATCTTGGTCTCATGATGTCAAAACGAAACATCATGATGAGGAGGACGGTTTAAATACCAATTCTAATTGAACCTGGAAATTTATTGGGGCGATTCATGGATCAAACACCAGTTGTGAATTTTGCCGTTAAGCTCCTTGTTAGAGAACAGCAAGTTGTACAAAAAGTCCTGAAACACTGAACAGTTGGACGTGTGCATTCAGAAGGTTTAGAGAAGGTCACAGTAAGTTCTCCCGTAAAGGTTAAAGGGCATATTAGGTTCATCCTGAAATTTCACCAACAAGCCAAATATCCCTAACTTTTTGTGAGTAGTGTATATTAGAGGTTTGTGCTGGGAGCCGTCCCCTTACTTCACATCAGTGACTGGTATTATTTCCTTTACATATTTCGGTTTGCTCCTCGTCTACCCAGCCTACAAACATCTCTATGCTGCATAGAATATATTAGGGAATTGCTCACTATGCAAATTCCTAATATATTAAACTGCCTTTCATAGCAATTAGCGGAGACAATGCAGGGTCATGTCTTGTCCTCCCCACTGAGCTGTTTTCAAGTCTTGACCTGTCCTTATTGCGACATTCCTGGTGTTCCTGCACTTGGTGTCATTGTCCTTAGCTGTTTGTGACATGTTCATTATGAGTTGTATATATGAGACCGTCAGAACGTCCTGTGTCCCCACTGATTCTTATGTTCTAGGCCCGGGGCTATGCTTAGAGATTTCACCATGATCTTTTTTCTGAGCTGCTTGTTGGAGACCTCCAGACATCTCCAGAGACCTGTAGCATTCAACCTATGACATCATAGCAAATAAAGGTTTTGAGAGGACGGGAGCATCCGAAAGAAATATAAAGCAAAGGGAAAATGAATCCTTGATCAACTGTTGCCCACTAAATAGAACAATTATTAACCCAATTAAGCCCTCTCCATAGGGGCTGACATATTATAAAATCCCATCCCAAATTCCACTGTGGGGTACAAAATGGAGGATAGCGATGAGAAAGAGGGTTCCCAGTGGACCCTGACCATTTGACTACATGCGGCCCACATTCTCCAAATGGCAGCCCTACTTACTTACACTGATATATTGTAACAAACCCTCTGCTGTATGAGCAGGAGGATGTCCAGACACGACTTGAGCCATTTTCATTCACTGACAGCAAGCAGAGAACCTGAAAATGGTGAGAAATTAAACAGATTCTTTGGGCTTTTTAAAGAGGTTATCCAATGATTAATGTAAAAAATGATAATCAATCAGACATCATATGGTACATGAGAATTTCTTTCTAGCCAGAACCAGCCCTGTACCTCACATGGATCCAGAGATCTCCCCGTTCATTGCTCTGCTAGATTCTCTTCAAGGGATGTGTCCTTTCTCAGGGAATGCCCTGTCGCAGCTGTTGTTAGTTGAAGGATGGAACTGAGCATGTGCGTCCACCTTAGTGAGGTGGACAGAGAAATTAGAAAAAGAGCAAACAGCAGGTGGCTCTTTAGAGACAGATTTCATTGAATAGCTCTGCGGTTATTCTAAATTTTTAAAGCATTCATATCCAGAAGCTGGTTTCAAAATTGTAGAATATTTTTTCATGGGACAACCCCTTTAAGAAACCTATGCATTCTTCTGCCCTGTGGAAGAAAGACAGTTTAGTTAATACTTACCCATCCCTAACGCAACCTATGCCGCCGTCTCCACCGCACTCACACAGGCTGCGAGCTTTACCACGCGGATCCCGACCGGATGTCTTCCCTTCTCTTCCTGTTGGGCTGCATTTACCATTATGTAGCTGAACATGAAAACTAAGGAACACATCTGGTCAGGATCCGAGCTGAAGAACCTGCAGCCTGACAGCAGCATCGACAGTGCAGGGGGCAGGTAAGTATTAACCAGACTGTCTTTCTTCCACAGGGCTAAAGAAAGCAGAGGTTCCTATAAAGCCAGGAGAACCCCTTTAAGGTGTCGGTGGGTGAGCATCGTCTTGGCTATGCATTCTAGGTTCTAAAGAAAAAAATACTTTACAAAAAAAATTCTTATTTTGATTTTTTTTTTGTAGGAAAAGTAATAAAAATCAGGAGATTTGCTTTGCACTTAAGTTATTTATATTAAAAATTGGGCACATTCCTTGTTCCCTCGGTGCGGCCAACCCAAAGCAGATGCTGTTATCCTTGGAACTCGCTCTCGCTTTAGCTCAGCAATTTAAGGAAAAAAAAAATTCCTACAATTTGTTTTCTCCGAGCCTCTCAGGGGACGGTCTTCATTTCCTGAGCGGTGGTTCTCTCCGCTTTCTTCCTCCATCACTAGGAATGTTTACTTCTTGAAAAACCCGCAGTCACTGGCAGGCAGTGTGGGATTGTGGCTCTGGCTTGTGAAAAGTAAATACTCTTCTTTTTTTTTTTTGTTACATTTTTTTCATTTAATTTTTCATTTTTATGTTTTTTTGGGGGATTGGATTTCTTAAAATTTCTCTGTAACTTCTAGGATAGTTTGAGATTTGCTTTCTTTGATATGAATAGTATTAAGTATTAAGTGTCGGCATCGGAGGTGTAACATTAAGCTCCTGGGCCCCAGATTCTGCTCTCCAAAAATGACAGATCTGAATTCAAGCATTTCCTTGCCTGGAGAGATTATCTCCATTACAGGAGTGGGGGATGGGAAGTGACAACTTTAAAGGGGTCCTCTCACTTTAGTAAGTGGCATTTATTATGTAGAGAAAGTTATTACAAAGCACTTACTAATGTATTGTGATTCTCCATATTGCTTCCTTTGCTGTCTGGATTCATTTTTCCATCACATTATTCACTGCTCGTTTTCATGGTTACGACCACCCTGCAATCCATCACTCTACATGATAAATGCCACTTACTGAAGTGAGAGGACCCCTTTAAGCACCACAAACTGTTGGGATGTTGTCAGCATAAGACACAAAGAGGCCTATGGATGAAACCTACACTGAAAAAAGTTACTTTTTTCTATGCATTTTGCAAAATTTATCTCAATTTTATGCAAAAGTATAGGCACCCTAAAATATATACAAAAACAAGTCAACTAAAGATAAAAAAAAGAGTTATGGCTGGTGGAATAAAGGAGGACAAACACAAAAAATTGGCCCTGTACTTAAAGAGGTTGCCCACTTTTGGACAATTCCTTTCAGTTAGCAGGGTCCCCCAACAACAGGAGCATAGCCATAGGGGTGCAGAGGTAGCAGTTCAATCTAGGCCCTGGGGACCAAGAGGGCCCAATATATCATCCAGGCCAGCTTCACATGAGTATATTATGGGTACATTTTTGTGCCCGTACTATGGATGAGTCTCCCACCTTTTTCGCAGGTCTACTCACTCAATCTGTTGCTGCGAGCTCAGGTCAGAAGACCACGATTGGGCCGGGACACTCATTCACATAACAAGGTGCAAATATGCCCATAATACACTCATGCAAAACACTAGTATTATCAAATTTTGATTCAAGTTATGGTTCTGTTCACTGATAAACAGGGGCGGACTGAGAACTTAAAGTGGCCCTGGAAAAAATACTAAAAGTGGTCCTGTTTTGTAGTTGGGTCCAAACTGATGGAAGGCAGGAACAGCAATACCATATCGTGGGACAGTATACCACCTCAACAGAGCCAAATACCACAGTCCATCACAAAATACTGCCAGCAGTACAAAATACATCCCCAAAAAGTTCCACTGGGAGGCTGTGAGGAGGGCCCAGGCGGCCCCCTGGGCATCGGCCCACCGGGAAATTTCCCTGTAGGGTCTATGGCCAATCCGCCCCTGCTGATAAACCAATCCCACTGCTTGAACCTTCAGTGATCAGCTTTGATCAGTAGAAGAACCCAGCTAATATGGACACGATGGGTCCTCCAGAGTCTAATAGAGGAGGATCCTGAGTGGAGGGGGGGCATCTATGATGTCAAAAAAATTCCCTAATAGAGTATTTGGCAAATATAACAAGAAGCTAAGCTTTAGCTAAAGAGAACAACACCCCTTTAAGAGTCTATTAGCCATCATCTTGTGCCATCACATGCCCTTTATTCAGAATTACAGCGACACGAGCTTCGGGGAAAGACGTCGCCATCGGCAGATATCCCTGACACCAATTGTTGAATTTATCAGAAACTGAAAAGAGCAAACAAGGCGGCTGCCGGATAATCTTGTAGGAGTATCGTGTCTCCAGATACAGCCGCTATCAGAGGAAGAGAGGAACAGAGAGGAGGCCGCTTATGATTTCCGATTCTCTGTGCGGACGGCTAATCTTCGGGGCACACTGGATACTGTTACAGAGGTATGGAGACAGGCGGCGGCTGATAGCTGCTCAGCTTCTTCTCATTCCATTCCCAATGCCAGAAAGGTTCATCTGACAGGAAAAGGCGTCTGGGAACTAAGTGGCTCCTACAACTTTCAATGGTCACCTCTCTGGACATTTAGATTGCAAGCTCCTATGGGCAGCAGTATGTCCTTTTTAGCTTTGAATTGATCACCCCATCCAAGATTTGGAAGAGGGGTCTTTGGACCTCCTCAAGCACAAGGGCCCATGTGTCACTACTATGTCTGCAACGCTTATGGTGTACTTAAAGGGGTTTTCCAGGTGTCTAATGTTGATGACTTATCCTCAGGATGGGCCATCAGAATGTAATTTCTGGGGGGTCTAACATCTGGCACCCCAGCGCAATTAGTTGTTTAAAGAAGCTGCGGTGCTCCAATAAGAACACAGCCTCCCCACAGCTTACCAAGCGCAGCGCCCTCCATTGCATAGTGGCTGTCCTTGGTTTTGCAGTCCAGGCCCATTCGCTTGAATGGGACTAATGCACATGAACTCTCTGCCCTAGGAAGAAGCCGCTGCGCTCTGGTGCCAGGAGTCAGACCCACACCGATCACATACTGATGACCTATTCTGAGGATAGGCCGAAAATATTAAACATCTGGAAAACCCCTTTAACAACATTCGTGTTGGTGAATTCAGGAACAGTTAAGCCCCACCTTAGAAAAGTTTCAACCCCCCACTGGGAACGCTCTCCTGTGTGCCAATGTGCCATGCAGGAGTCTGGGAAAGCTGGGTGTCTCTTCAACGGAAGCTGGGGCTGAAGCCATATTGGTAGTCAACAGATAGCGCTAAGGAATGGAGGATAAATTTTAACATCCTGATGGCATGACTCAAGGTGTTATTTTTGGAGGTGCTTTCATTTTTGGTTTATGTCCCAGTCATGTGGTATGAGGACAGGACCAGTATAGGCACTGGGCTCTGGGGAGCGGGGGTGTAGAGGCCTAGCTGTACACACAGCCTCAGCCCCTCTCCGATTAGATTCTTATCCTCCTGTTTTCTCCGGGAAGTGCATCTGGTTCGGAAATGCAGACTAAACATCTGGAAGAGGCTAAGACACGGGAGAAAAGCAGGAAAGGGTCTCGTTTCACTGGGAGGAAGAACACGCGCCTGAGGAATTTACAAGATGCACATTCTTCATAGAATTAAACGGAGGCGAAATGAGTGAATTTGTAATTTATTCTCCTTTTAAATTTGGTACCGTTTACATGTCACCAGTCACCGGGGTCCTCTGGTCACCACTGCTGGTGAACGTCATTCTCTAGTGGCATCAGTTAAACTGGATACACTGTCTTGTAGGGCAAGCTTAGCTGAATGTAATGGTACCTTTCACTTAGCAATTTGTGGCTTCATTCTAGAGAAAAACTACTTTTAACTCATATGCAAATGAGCAGTTAAGTGCATTGAGGGCGGGCCCAAGCCACTTAGTGCACCTTGCTCTTCCTGCTTTCTGCGCTGGCTCCTCCCTCACCTTCTTAATTGACAGGGCCAGGTGAGGTGAGGGAAAAATGCATTAAGTATCCCTAGGAGAAGGGGTCAGGCCAGGTTGGTACAGAGTCTTCTGATGATCCTGCAAAAAAAGGCTTCAAGGATTGAGAAATGGAAGAGTCTGTGTGACTGTCAGCTTTGCCGTGACCAGAGGGGCTCAAGTAGAACAAATTGGGGGGTGGATACTTGGGAGAATATATGGCAGCGATTGTAGAAGAATAGCCATAATCTTAAAGTACACATCCAAAAAAAAACTATAAAACAATTTGTTTTTGTCTAAATAGGTCTGAATATTTTCATGATAAATCTTTATCCTTTTTATAATAAAGAGCTCAAAGTTCCCTGCATACAGTTAAAGGTTAACATGCTCGCTCCCTGCAGCCACCACTAGGTGGAGCTCCTGAGCTTACTGCCTCGTAATAACAGTCTGCAGTAAGCTCCTCAGCTCCCTCTAGTGGTGGCTGAAGATAGCTATAATTTTCTTATTTAACCCTGTGTCAAGGCAGGGGATTTGGAGCTCTGTAGGAAAACTGAGCTCCATCGCTATAAATATATATGTAAAAAAATTGATCAAAAAAGACCTTTGGACCTAAAAATGACATACAATGAAGGAGGACTTTAATCTCATGGGTTAGGCTCCACTGATCAAACGTGTCCTGCCATCTTTGGTGGCCACCATCTGTAACCGTTGTAAGTGACCTGACCCTTGGCACTAAATGCCTCCATAGCCGCATCTTCCCAGCACAATAGCTCTCTTTTCTGAACCATCTGGTGGCGTTACTGGCGATTCTGCGCCGTATCCCCCTTATTAATATGCCGTACGCCTGATGCTGAAACCGAAGCTTCCTGTTCAGCATAAAATATTAATGGCTTTGATTCACCGTGTGAAGCGCCAGATCAGATTTCAGAGATGAGCTATGCTTACATCTGCACGTGCTTCACGGCCGTTTTCAGCCATTTCCATAGAAGGACTGAGGTTCCCTTTGATAAGTTCTCCTCTTCAAGCTGAAGGAGATATCTCCAGGGCCATGTCGTACAGATATCATCACAGCGCTGCACAATCTGCATTGTTTTCCTGCAGGCTACATTGTGAAACTACATCTCCCAGCATGCCCTAAGAGCCTCTGGCTGTCATGGCATGCTGGGAGTTGCAGTTTGACAACTGGCATGGATTGAAGACCTCTGTTGTACATAATGTTCCGTACAGAATATATAATTAAAAGGTCTCATCTTCTTAGAGGGCTTTTCCAGGCGTATAATACTGATGGCCTATTCTCTGAACAGATCATCAATATCTGATTGGCCGGAATGTGTCTCATGGGGTGTCATATGTATATAGATCTTCAGCCCTAGAGCCAGCGATACCTCCATATAGATGCCGCCTAATGGAGCCCAACACAATTTCTTTTTTAAATCAAAGGCCCATGTGGGTACACTGTACCCTATTAATCATAATTAATGAGGTTCTTGCACCTGACTGCCCCCCACCTCAGCCACTGGGCCCGTAGAGCCTGTGCATTGCCCAGGTTTGAGGTGGTCCCGACTCTACGAGGTGTCATTATGTGTTCCTTCTATCCGAAGGGAATGGTAAATATCTGGAAATAAGCCCAGAGGGTCAAGTTCTGCAGTCAACCTGTGTGCTTCCTTACTGGAGGAACTCAAGTGCAAAACAATACAGGCAGTGCACTAAGCTGGCTTCTACAGTCCTCTCCCAGGCAGAAGAAGGTTCTGTGCTGAGGAAAGGCCTGAGTCAGCTGTCCCTCTCTCGCTCAGAAGGCTGGTATCCTGTCTTGAGGTCTGGTAGCCCAAGGTCTGTGGCTCAGTCGTCCAGCTGGTCCTCTGGTCAAAGGGCTGGTGATCCAAGGTCTATAGAGTATCCCTGTCTCAACATCTCTTCTACTAAGCACTGGTCCCTATCTGCTGGCAACTATGGGCTCTAACTGCTCTCCTTATATACAGTTTCTAACTGAACTAGAACCTTTTAGTAGGAGAGGTGGAATAGAGAAGCACAGCCTAAACAGAAACATTGTTACAATTCCAGTTAGTCATAGACTAGTATAGAGATTCAATTCAAGTCTATGGGAATGACTAAGTAGTTTTTCCAGATATAAACAGGTCTTCAGAGCTAAACCAAACAGTCAAAAGTGTCTTTTTTTTTCCCACCAAAACTTTGCATTCTCCCTTATTAGTAACTGTGAAAGATTTCTACTTTCTCAGTGCATTGATAGAAGGTCTCTCAGTATTATCTGGCTGTGCATTAACCCTTTCCACAGTGCAGTGCAGATATAGTTCAATAACAGTGCAAATGAACAGGATATATTACAATAAAAATATAAAATGCTGTTCAACAATATAAAACAGTAAGTGTAAACAATGGCATAGATCACAGTGCACTTTAACCCTTCCAAGTGCACTAAAGTAGCGAGTTGATGGCTTTGAGTAGTAGCAGTAAGGGCAAATGTCCACAAACGTCCATAGTCCCGAGTACCCTTGCTCCAGGGCACTACACCTGTTATGGCTGCTACATCTATAGGCATGTCTTCGCAGAAATTAATGAATCTGATTAAAGATGAAATAAAATTGGTCGTCACAGATGGCAAGTCAACCTGCCAAAAAATTAAAGAAACCTAGACCTGAAAAAAAATATTTTTTCAGGGCTTCTGTGAGTGAAATTTTCAAGAAATTCATACTTTGTCTTTTTCCATTTTTCTCTGATGTGTTGGAAAGGGGTGTGGTTAGTCCAAAGGGGCGGAACTTAGTTTTGCTTGGTTTCATTTGCAATCAGAGCGGGTTTCCCCCTATTTCCTATACAAATATAAACCAAACCGAAGCCCATCTTTCCGAAATTTACTGTTCTACATGGGGGGGGGGATAAAATGGAGGCCTCCAGGAGAATACTGAAAGGGGTTGTCTCAGCTAAGACAATGGGGGCATGTCGCTAGGATCTTCACCCATTATCTTATAGGTGCGGGTCCCACCTATCTCCTAAACGGAGCCCTGAAATTGGTGGAGGGCACACTGCGCATGCGCTCGGCTGTTTCCGTCAGGCCCATATAAGTGAATGGGAGTGGTGGCCGGTCATGCGCGGTGCGCTCCCATTCACTTCTATGGGGTGAGCACTTGGTGGTGGCCGGACCCGGGGTCCTCCAGCAACCACTTTGGCCCCCTCCGTTCTCAATATAGGTGCGGGTCCCACCGCTGCGACATTGGGGGCATATCACTAGGATGAGACATAGGCGCAACATAAAAAGTAAAAACAAGAATATTTCCAGTTAAGTTGTTAGAAACTGATTTGCAGCAGACAGTTTTAATAAATGTGGACAGCGATGTGTCTCCGTTAGGACCGTCTCTCGGCTCGGAGCACGGAGTAAGCTGTAATCTTTTAAGCTGCAATTACTTTTAATTAAATCTTTCAGTGTTGTCAGCGATTACACATTATGAGAAATGCAGTTAATGAGGTCAACGCACTAAAATCATAAAATACGCCGCCTGGCGTGTCTTCACTCCGGCTATGGAATGTCTTATTTATCGGAGCTCATACTGCTGCTCCGGACTGGCGTCCATAATATTTCTGGCTCGTTAGGATCGCGCCTTATTATAACTGAGCATGTGATCTCTCACTGCCCCCGCTGGGCTTCATTTTTATTTTGGATGTCCATTTTCAAAAACTGTTTTGAGCTTATGTAAGAGCAGAAGCACGAGGCTCCCTAGCGGCATACGGAGACTAGACCGCCATAAAGCCTCTGTGTGCCGCAGGATGAGCCTCCATAATGCAGGGATATTCTCCCGTAGGAGCAATGTTAGGTGAATCAGTGGCAACAGGGCAGATAGGCAGAGCAGGCATCAGACTAAGGGCGCCACTTTTGAGGGGATTAAAAAAAATGTAAAAAAAAAAAAAAATCTCTTGGGTTTAAATTTTATAACAATTAATTGAACGCTATATCTAAGCCGCAAATAATGCTGTCGGTGACGAGATACGACGAGCGCTTCCTTTTAGGTCGCATGCACATGGTACATATTTCGTAAGGAAAATCTTTTGAAAATCTCATCTACATGGCGCAGACATTTTTTGCACAGAAATTGACCTGGGGATTGTTTGTGCTCATTTCTAGTGCATTGCATAAGGTGAGATCAGGAGAAAATACACGTCAAAATACGTGACGACATCTACAAGTGACATATGCAGATTCTGGTGCGGATTTTGTGGCACAAATGCAGTGAAATCCATGTGGAAAAGCTGCATAAACGACACTTTGTTTGTACAGGATGCAAGAAACCGGACCACCTTCTGCTAAAAAGAGCGCCACTCCTGTCCACAGGTCGTCCATGATATTGCAGCCTATCTACAATTAATAAAAGTAAGCTGCAATACCAAACACAACCTATGGGCAGGGGTGGCGCTGTTGCTGGAAAACGGCTCCAGTGTATTTCCAACCCTACGAAACCCCTTAAGCGTCAGGCATTGAGTACAGTGGGGTGCTTCTGAAAGACTCACCTTGGGCGCCAGGAGACCTCGTGACTTCAAGCAATTTGGAATCTGAACGAAGCCATAAAATGGTCCAGTCCTTGACTGGTGAGAAAGAAGCAGAATGGGAGCGGCATGAGATCAGAGCGGTGAGTATGACTTCTGCTGAACATAAGTAAAATACAGGTTGCCCCCTAGTGGTGACATCGTGCAGCTGAGAATTTTACAAGTGTGGGAAAGAGCAGAGGAACGGAAATGTATACTACAGGAATAGTGAAGGGGGTTGTCCAGGATTAGATGTAAAAAAAAGATGGCTGCTTTCTTACAGAAACAGCGCCTCACCAGTTCACAGGTTGTGTCTGGTATTGCAGCTCCATGGAAGTGAACTGGGCTGAACTGCAGTACTACGCATGACCTGAGGACAGGTGTGGCGCTGTGTTTGGAAGAAAGCAGCCATGTTTTTCTCATCCTGGACAGCCCCTTTAAATTTCATTGCCTTTGTCTGACCATCTGCAGCGATAGGGCTGAATTATCAGAACGAGCGAGTCCCTCACCAGCAGCGAGGACCTTTGTTCTGCTCTCCGAGGTGTTAATAAAAGAAACCTTTCTTAGAAAAAGTGTTTAAACAAGGACGACAGAGAGAATACGGCGCTGGCGGGCGGGTATATTTAGCGCAGATTGAGTTTACTTTAGTGAGTCACTGGGGTGAGATATTCAGGAGTGATGTAAACCTACTAAATAAAGAGGCGGCTGTGCGCCGGACATCACCTGAAATCCACAGCTCCTGCTATATATAAACGCAGGCTGGGGTCATCACTGGCGGGGCCCTGCGGTATCAAGGGCCCCTCTAACCATCTGTGAAAAAAAGCTTTATTCCCTGCGATATGATTGCCCCATATTCTGGACCAGAGCGCACTGATGGCACCATAGGGCGCTATTATATGGTACGGTATGGAAACTTACATTGTTACCTGGGCTCTTTGGGGCATGGACCGCCCTTAAAGGGGTTTCCTTAAAGGAGAATTATGTTAAGGCTGTATTACATTGGCCAGTATTTTGGCCGATAATCGCACGAACGCTCAATCATCTTGCAGTAAGATTGCCGCCAATTGTCCGATTAATAGGCATCGTCCATCAGGAAATTCTGTTCTCATGGTCAATGGGGGTTCCAATGGTCCCCACCTATTAAGCACTTACTCTCTATTGGACAACCCCTTTAAAGAAGCACTGGCTCTGTTCCTGACATCTTTGCAAGTAAATATACGTATTTCTCATTAAAGAAAATGTGCCTTATAACTTTGCCCTGTGCTGTCCCTCTGTGCTTCCCCCTAGAATAGCTGTGTGTTACCACTCTGACACTCTCCAATCATCACTTTAGAAACACCCCTTTAGACACCCAGCTGTCAATTTATAGATACATTTCAAGGAGGAATAACAGAGGAACACCACAGAGTTGTAAGGTGCCCCAGAATTGACGCGTCAGGCGAGCTGAGCCTAGACTTTTTTGACCTCTCACCTTTTTTTGTGTTGTCGCACGCTGTAATTTTCGAGGGTTTGGACACCAGTCAAATACTGAAGCGCAGCTCTGGAGGCCTGAAGCCCCTATGACTCATTGCGGGATAATACATATTTTCCGAAGCCGCTGATGTCTCTCCCTTTTTGAAAGCACTCGGCTTGTCTTTTGAAGAGGAGAGAAACATTTCAGGAACCGTATGTGTTTTGATTACAAAAGTCTGCTCGGAGCCGGAGCGAAAACTGCGCTGAAAGGATCTGTCCTGGAGCGATTTCACTTCAGGTTCTGGATGAGAAAGAGGAGACACAAATAACCGGCTGTAAGTACACGGCGGTCATAAATATTTCACACATCAAGTCACCGCAATCAATGAGAATTCCAAATGCTACAGGAGGGAGAACCCCGACTCATAAACAGCACCTGCACCGCATGAAATATTCATGTACACACAGATATACCAAGTCTGGACGGAGGGAAAGATAGACATAGGAGGGAGGTAGAAAGACAGAGAGATAGAGGGATAGAGGGATAGACAGAGACAGATAGATCGATCTTTCCTTTAAAATGAGTGGCTGCATAGCTTAAAGAAGAACTCCCGCAAAAAATTTTATTCTCTGACCTGTTAGAAAGGTGCATGATATAATCTGTAGTGAATGTTATTTTCTTATCAGAGGCTGAAATTGAGAGTTTCCACTCTCTTCTAATTGTAGCTGGGTCATGTGACCAACTCCCTGACCTCCAACTGACCCAGGACTGGAAGCCAGTCGCTGCTCTATTCATTCCTATGAGACTGAGAGTGAGGCTCCCATAGGAATACATAGAGAAATAGACTTCCTGTCCACACATAAGATGCTGTGTGAGTTGGTGAGTCTGATTCCTAGTCACATGACACAGATAAGAAATTTCAGGATAATATAACTCAAAAATTCAGCTACTGGTAAGAAATCTACATTCACTACAGATTACATCATGTACATTTCTAGCAGGACATGGAATAAAATTTTTTGCGGGAGTTCTTCTTTAAGGATTTCCCTCTACGAAAAGAAAGTCTGCTTCCTTGCAGATTTCCTAATCCCTAACCTTAACGATTACTGATCACTCTGCGAGAGAGAGAACAGTTTGGATACCGCCTTCAGTCTGGAAATTCCAACTTTCAAGCCTTTTCCTGCACAATAGACACATAACCTCTAAAACAAACCGCATTTGTTAAAATGGTTCCCATTCTGCCTAAACTTTGGCGCGACTGCGCCAATACACAGTGCCATTGTGTGGTCATCTTATTGGCATGAGAGGTCACATATGACCGGGTTCTCCTTCGCTCTCATTTTCTATTACATAAAGCAATTCCTTTTCTTTTCGCATCCTTTCAGTGCAACGAGCGCTTTGATATCGCTCAGAGCCTGGCTGCCGCCTGACGCTGTGCAGAACGCGGCCACCTGGCCACTTTACTCATAAACTGCTGGACATATGGGACTGTCGTTCCTGATTCATGATTTTTAGTGTAATGAGAACCTGGAAGTAAATAGGACAATTCGATTTGCCGGAGGAGACGGCTTTCCGTGAAATGTTTGTTGGACCGAGAAATGGCGATACAGTATATTTATTTGGTTTTAATGCTCTGCGTAATTGTGAGGATTCTTTAATTTCCCAAGATGACTGGAGTCTGAAGCTATCATTAATGAGCTAAGGTATCTAAGTCTGTCATGTGTGATACCTTCTGCTGAACTAACGTTACAAACCTTGTCAATTGTGATACTTTGTTTTGATCTGGTGTATCTAAGCTATCATGTGTGAGACAGTGTGTCTAAGTCTGTCCTGTATGACGTTACCTGAGCCATATATATAAGTCTCTCATGTGTGACATCCCATGGCCTGCGTATCTAAGCGACCATGTGTGATATTATCTGATGGGCCATGTATCTAAGCTATCATGTTTAAGACAACGTATCTAAGTCTGTCCTGTGTGATGTTATCTGATGAGCTGTGTATCTAAGCCTCTCATGTGCGATATTATCTGATGGGCCGTGTATCTAAGCTATCATGTTTAAGACAACGTATCTAAGTCTGTCATGTGTGAGGTTATATGATAAACCATGTATCTTGGCGTGTCATATGTGATATTATCTGATGGGCAATATGTCATGTTTAAGGGAGTGTATCTAAGTCTGTGATATTTGATAAGCCATGTATCTAAGCTTACACTTGATATGATCTGTTGAGCCATGTATCTGAGCCTGTCATGGGTGATATTATCTGATGAGCCAGGTATCTAAGCTTACATGTGACGAGTCAGGTATCTAAGCCTGTCATATGGAATAATCCCCATCATGTAATGTTACTGAATTTCCTTATGTTCAGGGATAGTGTACTGATGTTTCTAAGCTGATCAGGTGTGATACAGACTCAGAGAGCCGCACAGCACTACAACCCTCATCATGTAACGACACTGCATTTCTTGAGAACCCCTGGGATCGGATCGCAGTCGCTGAGTGATCTGCACATGAAGCTACTTGACCCGTGATCCACATGTGGCTTCTGTTTGGCAGGAAATGCAGGAGTCTTCCGCCCATTGTGAGTCACAGAGGAAGTGACATTACTCGTAAATATTTACCTTCTCCCGCCATATACTCCAGCGTCTTCACAGTATAGGTCCACGTATCCTGCACATTCAGTCACTACACCGTCCTCACCTGCCATCGTTTTAGATAGAAATCCAGAGGATGAGCGTGCACTTAACGAGGACCCGTCACATGTCTCTTTTAGTGACTACTTGTATTCCCCCTGTAATAACAATTCTGGAGCATCTGTTAATAAAAATGTATGTTGTAACGTTCCTCAGTTATTCCTACTAGATGCTAATGAATGACTTGCTGGCATTTTGCAATGAAGATCTAGTTGAGTATTACCAGTTGGGGCTGTGTCCCTGCACAGCGTGACACTGGCAGCACTCGCTGGATGATTTCAGACTGTGCAGGGACACCCCCCCCAAACGGTAACATCCATCTTGACTTTAATAACAGATTGCTGCCAATTCATTCATACATTTCTAGTAGGAATAATAGAGAAATGGTACAAGATAGAGTTAAAAGAATAGATGCTCCAGAATTGTCATCACAGGAGGAATGCAATATCAGGAGAGGTGACAGCTCCTCTTACTATGCCGCCATTTTAAATATTTGAGTCCTGTACAATCAGGGCCCGATTAACCCTGTGCTATAAGGAAAATATATTTGATGGGCATCTGACAGATGGAGATAAATGAACGTAGTTATTGCATTATTCCTAGAGGCATAACTTGAAGCTCTTGGGGGCCCAATGCAAAACCTGTCACAGGGCCCCCAACGTACCATGCGCCATTTATAATCCTGGAGTCTTCTTATGTGACATTGGGGCCACTGGGTCCTCTCAGACAATAAAGCATGGGTGCAACTGCTGCATCCCTCTGTATTCCCCTGTCCATAAAATGCAGACCGTTCCCTTAAAGGGGTTATCCCATAAATAATGTAAAAAATGAAAAATCAGACATCATATAGTACATGACAACCTCTTTTTAACAAAGCTAGAACCAGCCCGGTACCTCACATGGATCCAGAGATCTCCACATTCATTGCTCTGCTAGATTTATATCAAGCTGACAGCTCAGGGGAGTGTCTTTTCTGCTGCAGCTCAGGAGGCGTGTCTCTGCTCTCCCTATCACAGCTCAGGGGGGCGTGTCTCAGCTCTCCCTATCACAGCTCAGGGGGGCGTGTCTCAGCTCTCCCTATCACAGCTCAGGGGGGGGGGCGTGTCTCAGCTCTCCCTATCACAGCTCAGGAGTCAGTTAAAAATTGAAACTGAGCATGTGCGGCCTTCTCAGTGAATAGGTCAAAGAAATAAAAAATTAAGTGGCCCTATACAGATATATTTTATTGAATAACTCAGTAGCTATACAAAATTTTTAATGACATGCAAAAATACAAAAGTATTCAGATACAGGTGCTGGTTTGAAAACTGTAGAATATTTTTTGTGGGACAACCCCTTTAATGCCTGTTTAACTGTCAGCGCCCCATGCTATCATCAAGGGCTTGTGTGGCCCCTTTTAGTCTAGGCCCCATATGGTGGCTTTGATATTGGTGCTTCATTCCAGTTTCCACTTTAGATGACAGCATGGCCTGGTGTAAAGCTCCCAAAATGTAAAACACCAGCTCAATGTCTGTGCAGAAACCGAACAAGCAGGTGATACTGCGAGCAGAATTGTGACTGCAGCTCTGAAGTATAATATAGGCTATGGCAAATTTGAATTTCACACATTTCAGCTGAGAATAGAAACGCGTATAGTTATCACTTCTTACAGCAGCATGGCAGACAGTGAGCCCTGGGAAAATTCCTGTATTTCAGAGGTTCTGCTGTGCCAGACGGTGGTCTGAGGACAAGATGCAGATAAGCGAGATTTACGCACCTCTGCATGATGGGTGTTGTATTCCCCTATGACAGAAGCTGCAGGAATGGCCTAACAGTTGCTTCATTTATTAAATCGCTGCTGGCAGAGGTGAATCTTATAGCTCTCGGGATCCATTGCAAAATCTGTTACAGGCCCCCCTCCTACCAGGTGCCATTTATACTACTGGGGTCGTCTTATGTGACAAAGGGGTCTTGGCCCTCTCACGCACCAGGGACTGGGTACAACAAGTGGACCCCCTATAGAGATGCTCCTGAAGACTAGATAATGGATGATGGAAAAGTTGTGCTGCAGGGATTATGTCTGATTAGATAAGGAAATACACATCTTGTGAAACAGCCCAGAGACGAGCCTGACCCAAGATCTAATGATGACCACAGACATAGGATGTATAGTCAGTCGGCTGATTGAGATTCCCCGGGTCCTCCAGTCTTATGTAAAGAAAACAGAATGAAACATTCTACAACTTTCTAATAAGCTTTGTATATCAACTCCTCAGTATGTATAACATCACTGCTTGCTTTCAATTAATGTAAGAAGTTGACGCACTTTGTATACATGTAATACATTACATTATTATGCACCAGAGCTGCACTCACTATTCTGCTAGTGGAGTCACTGTGTACATACATTACTTATGCTGTACTGATCCTGAGTTACATCCTGTATTATACTCCAGAGCTGCACTCACTATTCTGCTGGTGCAGTCACTGTGTACATACATTACTTATCCTGTATTATACTCCAGAGCTGCACTTACTATTCTGCTGGTGCAGTCACTGTGTACATACATTACTTATCCTGTATTGATCCTAAATTGCATCCTGTATTATACTCCAGAGCTGCACTCACTATTCTGCTGGTGGAGTCACTGTGTACATACATTACTTATCCTGTACTGATCCTGAGTTACATCCTGTATTATACTCCAGAGCTGTACTCACTATTCTGCTGGTGCAGTCACTGTGTACATACATTACTTATCCTGTACTGATCCTGAGTTACATCCTGTATTATACTCCAGAGCTGTACTCACTATTCTGCTGGTGCAGTCACTCTGTACATACATTACATTACTTATCGTGTACTGATCCTGAGTTACATCCTGTATTATACTCCAGAGCTGCACTCACTATTCTGCTGGTGGAATCACTGTGTACATACATTACTTGTCCTGTACTGATCCTGAGTTACATCCTGTATTACATCCTGTATTATACTCCAGAGCTGCACTAACTATTCTGCTGGTGCAGTCACTGTGTACATACATTACTTATCCTGTATTATACTCCAGAGCTGCACTTACTATTCTGCTGGTGCAGTCACTGTGTACATACATTACTTATCCTGTATTGATCCTAAATTGCATCCTGTATTATACTCCAGAGCTGCACTCACTATTCTGCTGGTGGAGTCACTGTGTACATACATTACTTATCCTGTACTGATCCCGAGTTACATCCTGTATTATACTCCAGAGGTGTACTCACTATTCTGCTGGTGCAGTCACTCTGTACATACATTACTTATCCTGTACTGATCCTGAGTTACATCCTGTATTATACTCCAGAGCTACACTCACTATTCTGCTGGTGCAGTCACTGTGTACATACATTACCTATCCTGTACTGATCCTGAGTTACATCCTGTATTATACTCCAGAGCTGCACTCACTATTCTGCTGGTGCAGTCACTGTGTACATACATTACTTATCCTGTACTGATCCTGAGTTACATCCTGTATTACATCCTGTATTATACTCCAGAGCTGCACTCACTATTCTGCTGGTGCAGTCACTGTGTACATACATTACTTATCCTGTATTATACTCCAGAGCTGCACTTACTATTCTGCTGGTGCAGTCACTGTGTACATACATTACTTATCCTGTATTGATCCTAAATTGCATCCTGTATTATACTCCAGAGCTGCACTCACTATTCTGCTGGTGCAGTCACTGTGTACATACATTACTTATCCTGTACTGATCCTGAGTTACATCCTGTATTATACTCCAGAGCTGCACTCACTATTCTGCTGGTGCAGTCACTCTGTACATACATTACTTATCCTGTACTGATCCTGAGTTACATCCTGTATTATACTCCAGAGCTACACTCACTATTCTGCTGGTGCAGTCACTGTGTACATACATTACCTATCCTGTACTGATCCTGAGTTACATCCTGTATTATACTCCAGAGCTGCACTCACTATTCTGCTGGTGCAGTCACTGTGTACATACATTACTTATCCTGTACTGATCCTGAGTTACATCCTGTATTATACTCCAGAGCTGCACTTACTATTCTTCTGGCTGTTACTAGAAACAGTCAGCAAGTTTGTCATTAAAAACGCAGCCTAGATTAAAAAAACAGCTTAGTTGAATTGCTATAATGCGGAGGGACAGAAGATAATGCTTCCATAAAATGCACCAGAGCAAACACTCTGCAGACACTGAACAAGCAGGTCATCCTGATCAGGTTCTTGCTCTGAAACCTGCAAAATTGTGAGTACAGCTCTGGAGTAAAACACAGGCTGTAACAGTGATATCCAGCATCAGTCCTCTGCTGTATGCCCGGGGGTGTAAATAGAAACCAACCTTTTTGTAATGAGTTCCAAACCCTCCAAGTTCTTTGATGTCAAAATTGATCACCTCTACAAATGCTGTCATCTTAGCTCCTCTATAAACCCTGTCTCTGCTCAGGGACGCACAAAACAGTCATAAAAAGCGTTTAGGCCGCACTGCGCACACACCCGTCTTGTAACTGGGAAATAATGGGGCTACCCTGGGGAGGATTACCTCTACTCGTACCCTTCATCTTGCGCCCTCTATGTCCTGACCACAAGTGCTGAATCAGATGGCAAATGTTGGTGACACAAGGGTGCCACCTACAAGCCACAGTGCTCTGGAGCACTAAGTAAAACATGGGATTCTCCATTTTTTAGAGTCCCCCTTTGAGTTCCCCAATGCATGGGCAATATACGCGTGGATTCCACAGATGGAATCAGACCCATTTAACTTGAATGGGTCTGTGATCCGTCCGTACAGCCAAAAAATAGAACATGTTCTATTATTTTGCTGTGTGGAGGCACGGAGAGAAACCCCACGGACCTTCCAGATTGAAGACCCACTCAAGTATTGCGCGCCACAATACGGGCATGGCGGTGTGCATGAGCCCTTAAAATGTATGTGTTCCATGTAGAAAAACTTAATTTCGGCCCAAAGTTGCATGAGATTTCTGTATTTCTATCCTATTTTAAAATAAAAAGCCCTTCTCTTTGGTCAGATTCGATGGCCAGAACAGAACATAGGGTGTAGTCCTTATTTGTAGTTCCCCAAAGTGGGTGTTTTTGTGGGCCAGTCCCCTGTGAAGATAGGGGGTATACAGCTGAATTGCTCAGTGTGCCATATCTCATGTCATGTCACTAAAGGAACCACAGATAACTAGACCTCATGTTTCTAGGCCTCGTCACCCATAGCAACCAATCACAGCACAACTTTCATTTTTCCAGAGCAGCATCAGAAATGTAAGCTGAGCTCTGATTGGTTGCTATGGGAAACAAGGCCTGTATTGATAAAGGCGGCCTTATAACAGTTGTAAAAGATTACCACCACCCACTGCGGGCACAGAGAACGTGAAGGCAGCGTATGGCTGTACGGATGGAGACAGTGGAAAATCCCATGGCAGGTTATTTAGGGATGGTATTTGACCTCTGTAAACCATGAAACAAAGGGCTCATTTTTATTGAATTTTTTTTCCCTTGTGCTGCTTCAATTGCATGGGTGGTAACGTGAGTACGGCTGGAATTATGTAAATGAGCCAAGACTTAAATAGCAGCTTCTGATGCCAAAAATTCACCCACGGGCATTCAATGTTGAATGAATGGTGCGGGAACATAAATACGGCCCTGTGGTGGTTACGTGCGGGTAAATAACACATGGGTTGTGTAGTGTAATCTATACACAGTGCCATCGGCATAGGATTGCAGAGATATTAGGGGCACCCAGGCCTTGGTGCCCAAGAGGGCCCAATATTCCCCACAAGCGTATTATAAGCACATTGCCCATAATGTCCTGGCCACAGGTCCACTGACCCAAACTCACAGCATCCTAGGAATCTATCCACATAAGACGACACCATTAGTATCAATGGCACAAGGTTGGTGGGGGCCCTGGTACAGATTTTGCATTGTAGCACAGAAGATTTAAAGGGGTATTCTCATCTGGGACACCGCACATGCGCGTCCGCCCTCCATTCATTTCTATGGGGCCGCCGAAAATAGCCGTGCGCTGGCTCGGCTATCTCCGTCGGCTCCATAGAAATGAATGGGAGTGCACCTCGCATGCGCGGCCACCGCTCCCATTCACTTCTATGGAGCCGACGGAGATAGCCGTGCCGAGCCTCTGGGTCCCAGAGGTGAGACCCGTACCTATATCCAAAATGGGCGTCCCCTATTGAAGAGGGAGCAGCCATGCATACGCAGCCACCTTCCATTCACCGATATGGGAATGGTGCCATTCCCACCTCTGACATTAGGATTGGATTTGGATATGTCATCAATGGCAGATAGGTGTGGGTCCTGCTTGAATCTCCAGAACAGGCCCTCCATAGAGAAGCAGAGCACACAGCGCATTCACCACTATGGGACTTCCAAAAACTGCCGACCGTTCTTGCTTGGTTATTTTCCCAACTCCCATAGCAGTGAATGGAGGGCATGGCGTGCATTGGCAGCATACTCACCTTCACTTTGGGGGCCCCGTTCTGGAGATAGGTATTGGTCCTACCCCTAGGACCTGCTTGTATCTGCCATTGACAGCATATCCTAACGATATATGCCATCGATGTCTAAGATGGGAATGCCCCTGACAATATGTACGCACTTAAACAAAAATCCGCAGAAACAGTTGACATGCTGCTGATTTTAAAAATCAATCTCTGTACGGAAGGGAAAAAAAAAAAGCAGCGTGTACATGAGATTAGTCAAATTTCATTCACTTTGCTGTTACTGTATTAGGGCTCATGCACACGACCGTGTTCCGTCCATGCCTGTGCTGCGGACAACAGATTGCGGTCTGCAATGCATGTGCAGCAACCGTGTTCAAAAAAGTAGTGCACGCTTGGACAGAAAACTGACAGAGGCACTCCGCAGTGCTTCCGTGGGCTTCTAATCTGTGCCTCCGTTCCGCACCGTATCGCCTGGATTGTGGACCCATTCAAGTGAATGGGTCCATATCCATGATACAGTGTGCACATGGCTGGACCCGCTGTTTGCAGACAGCAATATGGGCACGGGCCACCTACCTGAGAGACTCTATTAAGAGGGTTAAACTGATACCATCTGTACCCACCATGTGATGAGTCTGGCAGAGCAACACAACTTCTGTTCAGATGTGAATAGAGCAGATATAGATACAAGATTCCTCCAAATGTAGATACAACCCGTTACCTATGTGGATACAAGATTGCTACTTGTGTAGATACAATACTGTTACCAACATAGCTGCTCATAAAAATGTGAGTCCACATGGACTGTGTGATAGTGGTAATAAGGTCATTGGAGTTGTCCTCTAAATCAAAAACCCGTGTACACAGAGTAGTTGGCACCGGTGCAGTGGGTGACACTCTTCCCTTCAGGGACAATATGGCTTGGCAAACACTGTACATAACTTTCATCTATCCAAGCTAAACAGAGATTAGATGGGCAGCACATTCCTGTGTGTGGAGCTAAGCTCAGATCACTCAGCCGCAAACACCGGGAAACCAACCGCATGTTAAATGATCAACGTAAACTTGTTGTGATCAGCCCTGTGCACTCCCCGCATTCATGGAGGAGGAACGATAGACGTTTACTCAGTGAAAAGGTGTTCACTCTGCTTGCTGTCAGATCATGCTTGTTTACATCCAGAAGCCAAAAACCTATACAGACCTGCTACCTGTCACAGCTGAGGTTTTGCAACAATTGTATCTAGTCTCGACAATCCTCTGGAAGCCAAATACATCAGCACAAATCTCTATCCAGTGCTAATGTTTGTTAGGGCTCATGCACACGAACGTGTGTCGGCCGTGCCCGTGCTGCGGGCCGCATACGGCGGGTCCGCAGTAAACGGGCACCGGCCGTGTGCAGCCCGCATCACGGACCCATTCACTTCAATGGGTCCGCGATCCGGGAGATGCGGAGCGGAGGCACGGATCGGAACACCACGGAAGCACTACGGTGTGCTTCCGTGGTGTTTCTGGCCGTGCCTCCGCACCGCAAAAAAAGTAGCGCAAGCACTACTTTTTTGCGGTGCGGACCCTCGGATGCGGATCGCGGACCCCATTCAAGTGAATGGGTCCGCGATCCGCATGCGGTGGCCTCACGGTCAGTGCCCGTGCATTGCGGACTGCAGTTTGCGGCCCGCAGCACGGGCACGGCCGGCACACGTTCGTGTGCATGAGCCCTCACAGTGTATCAGTGTAGGTAAGATGTGTAAGGCCTCATGCACAGGACCATGTCTGTATAGCAGTCCACAAACCACAGCTCTGCAAAATACAGACACCTTCCTGTGAAAGGGCTCATGCACGAATGTATTTTTCTTCTATTTCCGTTTTTTTTTTTTACAGTTCCGTATGTGGAACCATTTATTTCAAAGGGGCTTGAAAAAAAATGGAAATGACTCCATGTGCATTCAGTGTTCTTATATCCGCATGTTCATTCCGCAAAAAAAACAGAACATATCCTATTCTTGTGCATATTGTGGACAAGGACAGGCATTGTTACAACGGATACGCAAAAAATAAATAAATAAATATATTGCATATTTAGGCTCATGCACTCGATTGTGTATATATATATATATATACACACACACACACACATATAAATATATATATATACACAATCGAGTGCATGAGCCTAAATATGCAATTTTTTACTCCTTCCTAGCAATGACTATTCTCACCTGCAATACAGACAAGAACAGGACACGTTATATAATTTGTAGAACAGACGGACAGACGTGGACAGCCGCGTGCTTTCTGGTTTTTGTGTTGCAGACCCATAGAAATAAACGGGTCCATGTGCAATCCCTAAAAAAGTGTGGTTCAGACGTGGATGCAAAATATCTAAGCTCACAAGATTATCTAGACTGGATACAGCTGTGGTGCTTCCTCAGCTGTGACAACTACATCGGGTTTCCATTTACTGACAGCAAGCAGGAATCTCACAAAACAAGAAGTCTTCATCATCTGACAATTACACGTTTACTTTACATGAGACCTAGAAAAAGTCTTCTGATCTATGAATCAGAGGTCGACTAAATGGTTGGTCCATTAGACAGCGCCAAGGGCTCAGACCTTAGGGTGGCAGCATGTCATAGGACATGGCATCAACCGTAGCTCCATTTACCTGTGTGTGTAAGACACTGGGCATTGGGGTACGTTTGGCGCCGCTTATCCATGGATGGATCAAACAGGAAAACCAAGGGTCTGCTATGTGCATGAGGCCTAACACTGCCTAGCATATCTGCTTGTGGTCCTCAAGGTGATTGGGCAGCTCCTATACAGATATACAGACCAACGCACTGGGGGAGACTTATCAAACTGGTGTAAAGGAAAAACTGGCTTGGGCTACTTTCACACCTGACTCTTCTGTCATCATAATACAACCGTCTGCATCCATTATGAACAGATCTGGTTGTATGATCTCTAAAATAGCCAAGACGGATCCGTCTCTAAAACTTTTTTGTGTCTTTTGTGTCAAAGAAAATGGATCTGTCTCCATTGACTTACATTGTGAGTACTCAAAAACTCTGCTTACAGCACTTTTGTGTGCGTCATGGGAACACAATGAAACGTAACGTAACACATTCTGGTGAACTCGGTTCCACTCAGTTCAGTTTTGTCCCCATTGACAATGAATGGGGACATAATGGAAGCGTTTTCCTCCACTATTGAGATCCTATGACAGATTTTAAAAGCAAAATGTGAAAGTAGCCTTAGTTGCCCAGAGCAACCAATCAGATGCCACCTTTCATTTTCCAAAGGAGCTGTGAAAAATGAAAGGTGGAATCTGATTGGTTGCCATGGTCAACTAAACCAGTTTTTTTTCTTTACACCAGTTTAATAAATCTCCCCCATTGTTTTCAGGGAGGACAATTCTGGAGATTCTGAGGTAGATTTATCAAAACTGGTTTAGTTTGCCCAGAGCAACCAATCAGATCCCACCTTTCTTTTTTTAGAGCTCCCCTTGAAAATGAAAGGCTAACTCTGATTGGTTGCTATGGGCAACTAAACCAGTTTTCCTTTCCACCAGTTTGATAAATCTCCCCCTCTGAATGCGCCCAGCACAAAGGCGAGATGCTTATCAAGTGCTGCACTGTCATTTGTTTCTCGGGCGGTCAGCACTTCTTACAAACCACCTGCCACAACACAGGTAATTACCCCTTCATATTAATCACTACGTCTTCCAGCTCTAGCAGCCACGAAAAGACCTTTTATCTTCTTAAGTGCGATGAGGCTCTAAAAGTCTTAAGGAAAAACGTTAACATTTTGAGAAATTTACTTCAGCAGAGATCATACTCCAATATTTTCACCAAATGAGGAGAAAGGAGTAGAGACCGGATGATAGATCCATAGTAAAGATGAAAATGAGCCCCCTTTCAGCTGCTGCTTGACACCAGCACACACCTGACCACCTACAACTTGGAGACCACATCTCTATAGAGCTGCCTGGACATGGGTGTGGTCTTCAAACAGAATTTAAAGGGGATGTGCAGGCAGTCTATATTGATCACCTATCCTCAGGATAGATAATCAATAGCTGCCCAACACCCCTCTATCCGCTGTTTGAAGAGGAGGTGGCATGCAAGTGCCACTTCCTCGTCATTAGTGCTCATTCAGACGACTATATTTGTGTCTGCATTCAAGTGAATGTGGACCCGTTTTGCAGATAATGTGGACAAGAAGAGGTATTTCTATCATACGGCTGACCGTTACATTCCGGACAAAATCCAGACCGCTTGGCTGAAAAACAGAAATAATCATCTGAATGAGCCCTTACCCGGAGCGTCATCTCCCTTGCAGATGTGGCACAGTATAATTACAAGTGAATAAGTGAGTACTTTTACTTACACTGCACTTCTGATATGATCTGAAGGGGGACACTGCATAAGGCTAGGGCTACACGGCGACAGTTGTCGCAGCCAGGATCCCTGAGTAGCGGGGATCCCATAGAGATGAATGGGATCGCCGCGGTAGTCGCAAGAAATCCAACACGGTTGGATTTCTTGCGACTGCCGCGGCGATCCCATTCATCTCTATGGGATCCCCGCTACTCAGGCATTCTGGCTGTGACGGGTGACGCGCGACAACTGTCGCCGTGTAGCCCTAGCCTAAGTGTAATAAACAGGAAGCAGCGCCCGCCTGGAGCCCCGCCTCCTCTTCAAACAGATGATTGGCGGGAGTGCTGGGTGTCAGATCCCTGCCAATCAGATATTGATTAACTATCCTGAGGATCGGTCATCAATTTAGACTGCCTGAACTCCTTTACGCACAGATTTCCCTGTGTTTCCATACCAAAATCTACACGTGTTGCTTGCAGATTTTGATGCAGATTTGCCCTAATGTCACTCTTTACGTTGCAAAGGGTGAAATCCACGCTAAGGGTCCCGGCGCATGGTGAAAATATCTGCACCAAAACCACACACAAAAAAAAACTAAAACACAAAAATCTACCCTCTTTATTTCAGTTTTGATGCATTTTTTGTGCAGTTTTTATGTGGGTCTTGGTGTGGATTTGTTAACAATCCATTTGAAGTCTATGGGAAAACCACAGATGTGGAATCTCCAAAAAATTGACATGCTGCAGATTTTCAAAATCCACATGGCAGGTAAGCTTCTGCGCAGAAGAAAGAGGCAAAGTGTACATGACGTGTCGACTCGCATTCACTTTGCTGTTTTTTTTTTTGTTTGTTTTTTTCCATGAAAATGGCTCATGAACACGAATGTATTTATTTTATTTACTTTCCATGTCTGTTCTGGGTTTTTTTTTCACACCTTATGCAGAACCGTTCATTTCAACGGGGCTGCAAAAAAAAACAAAAAACGGAAATTACTTTGTGTGCATTCAGTGTCCACATGACCATTCCACAAAAAAATAGAACATGTCTTACTATTGTCCACATTACGGACAAGTAGCCGGCCATTCCGTTCCCCAAAATGCGGAAGGCATATGCCCGCTATCCGTGTTTTGTGGATCTGCAATTCATCCAACGGTCGTGTGCATGAGCCTTAAAATCTGCACAGAGTGCGCGTGACCCGCAATGTGTCCTGGAGGCCTATAGGTTCTCACCCTTTATCAGAATGAGGTCCAGTAGGGCAGTGTTCCTCAGGGCCCACCTACCGGTTGTGATTTTAGATTATCCCACAGAATGAATACCTTTGGTAAGTCCCTGATGCACGGACACTAATTATATCACCTGCTCAATACTAAGGAAATCCTGATCGGCAGGTCCTGAGGACCGGGATTGATGAACCCAGAGTCAGGGGGTCTGTTGTAGCGGCTCTATTAGCTTAGAGCAGGCATCCCCAAACTGCAGCCCTCCAGATGTTGCAAAACTACAACTCCCAGCATCCCTGGACAGCTTACAGCTATCAGCCTACAGCAGGGCATGGTGGGAGTTGTAGTTTTACAACAGATGGAGGGCCGCAGGTTGGGGATGCCTGGCTTAGAGGGTCCAGTCTGGGGACTGTATTTATTTTGGCGTGTGATGAAAGGAGTCGTATTTACTACAGTACTTACGGTTCAAAGCCTCGAGTTGAGGGTGAGCCCTATATAAATGGGCGCAGCATATGTTAAATCCTGGGTGCTGATTAAGACCTCACTTTTCAGAGTCTCCTTGATGCTGCCAAATCTGCAGTTCTCTCCTGTGTGGCCACGGCTAGAGCGATCATGGGGCCATCCTGAAAGGAGGAGGGGGGTATTCTGGGAGTTCACGGCCTGTCTTGTGATTCACTCATAATGGGTTTTGCCAATATTAGGTAAATAAAGCTTAATCCCTGTACAAATGGGAAACTCTACAACTTCCTATAACGTTATAGGGGGAGATGTATCTAAACTGGTTCTGTTTAGTTGCTATGGGTAACTAGGCCAGTTTTTCTTTGCACCAGTTTTGATAATTCTCCCCCTATAACGTTATAGGAAGTTGTAGAGTTTCCCATTTATACAGGGATTAAGCTTTATTTACCTAATATTGGCAAAACCCAATATGACTGAATCACAAGACAGGCCGCGAGGCTCCGTTCTGGATATAGGTGCGGGTCCCACCGCTGGGACCCGCACCTATAAGACAATGGGGGCATGTCCTAGCAATATGGGGCATATTGTCCATCATGAGACAACCCCTTTAATACTGCCGCCTGCTTACAATTAGCGCTTGCTGGCAGCAGATTGTACTGTCTAATTATGATCTGCTGCCGGCAAACCACTAGATAGTATGGGGACGAGTGATGGTATAGCGATCATTCCTCCCCATGCTGCGGAGGAGATTGTTGCATCTAATAACAGCGATTTCCTCTGCTAGCGAGCAGGCGATTGCCGGGAAGTAACGCTTGCCTCCTGACAATTGCTTGCTCAATCGGCCTGTGTTATACAGGCTTTAGCCTATCCCCCCCTAAGAACAATTCCTGCACTTACTGATGCTTAGTAACTAGGGGAGGAATCAGCTCTAGCACCGAGGGCCACATCCCCCATGTAGCTGATAAGAATTACAGGCATGTATGGAATTATCCAAGTATTTCTATTGGGGGGGGGGGGTTGTCTGGTTGTCACAGACTCACAGCTGAAATCTGTCACATTGAGTCACAGGAACGAGATGTGGAACTGAACCTGTAGCAGACGTAGCAGGGCTGAATTTGTAATCTAATGCAAAACCACTGACAGCGCTTGTACTCACTAGCTCTGCTACATTATTGTAAATTCTCTGTAGTTATATTTTTGCTATTTTGGTTGCATTTGATTCTTTTATATCTTTGTCTGAAATATTATGGTTATTTTCTTAGTGATGATTGATAATAACATTCCTGACCCGACTAGCTTTTACCGCTCTTTTTATGCCCGGCCCCTGCCACTACCAAGTGGTAAGGATGGAGTAAAAACACCCGTGGGACTAAATATTAGTATAAAAATGTGCGTTAATCACCCCCTGTGACTGCAGGATTGGATTACACACGGGGTCATATTTTTGACCGTCTTTCTTGTACATTTTACGTCAGTGTTACTGCCGGAAGATGCGCCCAATTTATGACAAGGCCCTTGGCTGGTGTGTTGTTTTTTTTTTTTTGCAACTTTTATGCCCCTTTCACACGAGCGGGAGACTCGCATGTCTCCTGCAACGCATCTACAGGGCTGGACTCGGCACTGACAGGGATCGCATAGCATTATATGTGATCCCTGTCCGTGCCCAGTCCAGCCCTGTAGATGCGTTGCGGGAGACATGCGAGTCTCCCGCTCGTGTGAAAGGGGCATTACACTTTCATCCTGGCAGGAAAATAGGTAAATTTGCCTGGGCCGAAGCCCCTGCCACGCCCTCACTCCGACCCTGCCACTCCCTTGACACTCCTTTGTCGTATGGGCATTCAACGTTGCAAAAAAGGGGTCATGCCACAATTTTCACCAAGAAGGGGCATAAAACTGTTCGCAAATGACCCCCAGGAGATGTTTGTCGTCTAGAACCATAGGCAGCTGTATACCCAAAACGGTAACAGATTTCTAATCCAAACTATTTATTTTTGATAAAATTGGTTGCAAAAGTATACACACCATTGTAATAGATTCATGTTTATTTTTCCATTCACATCATTTTTAAGGCGTCTTTCACACGAACAGTATGGATTGTGTCAGGGTGCGTTCAGTGAAACTCGCTCCGTTTTGCAAGCAAGTTCAGTCAGTTTTGTCAGCGATTTGCGTTCAGCGTTTCAGTTTTCCCCACGTGGATACAATCTGTTTTGATGCATTTTTACGTGCGTGATACAAAGACTGAAGGTTTACAAGCATCTCTTAGCAACTATCATTACATCCGCACTTGCTTCAGGATGCAATGTGTTATTCACGCAGCCCCATTCACTTCTATGGGACCAGGGCTGCGTGAGAAACACAGAATATAGAACATGCTGCGATTCTCACGCAACGCAGAACTGATGAGTGAAAAAAACGCTCATGTACACAGACCTATTGAAATGAATGGGTCAGGATTCAGTGCGTTCACGTCACGCATTGCACCCGCGCGGGAAACCTCGCTCGTGTGAAAGGGGCCGTTCAGATGGCCGTAGTACTGCGGATCCGCAATACCACGGATGCAGCCCCGGCGTGTGTTCCGCATCCGCAATTTGCGGAACACACGGCCAGGCGCACCGTTCAAAATGCCTATTCTTCTCCGCTATTGCGGACAACAATAGGACATGTCCTATATTTTCTGCCGGTTCTAATAGACGTGAATGGGGCCGCATCTATTCCGCAAAATTGCGGACATTGTTGCTATGATGTTTGGTTGATATATTGTAATTTTTTTCCAATTGCATGAAAAGTTGTTGTTGTTTTTATTATTATTATTTATTTATTTATTTATTTGCTGTTCATGTTACTTTGCAATAAAGCAAGTAAAAAAAAAAAAGGGAGTTGAAAAAAAAAAAAAAAAAAGTAGTCAGCAATGCTTTCATTCCAGAGCTGAGCTGAGTGCTGGGAGGGAGGATGTGGGAGAGGGAGGGAGGGGTGTTTCAATAGGATCTGGGGAGTGTGGAAGTGCTCACACTGGTTTAGGCAGCAGATCTGGGAGACACAGGCACTGGCTCACTACAGGACTGACCTGAACTTTTAGGTTCTTTTATTTTTTCTTTCTGCAATTTCTCCTGTATTTGGTGTAAACCTCCGCTGGCTGGACTCAGGATTATCGCAGGGACTTGGACATGCAGCCAGCTCAGCTTGTAGCCAGGATTAAAGTAAGTGAATGAGCATCCCTTGTTTGTACAGTAACTCTGCATGTAGCAGGCGTTGTGTTCTGTGCCCCCCAGATGTAGCAGAGCTGGAGCTGTCATTTAACTCTTTGTCATCTCAGGATGAACTCGGCACAGTAACAGCATGTTACATCTCCTCTGATACATGCTTGTTCCTATTGCTTGTTTCTAAATTACAGATGTAGTGGTGCTGGGTCTGTCAACTGACATCAGGTTGAGCTTGTGCCAAGTGACAAACCCCACATCCATAGTGTAAACCTGGATAATACAAGGCGTTGCATTAGTCCCAGCACCCCTGTGATACATGCATGTTGCTTTAACTTGTGCCTTTATATATTTTACTCCCCCCTACCCTCCATTCACAGAGTAATTCATTAGGATACACAGATGTAGTAGAGCTGGCTCTGTCATTTTGCTCTTTGAGCCTATTCTCTCATAGAACAAAAAGCTACCTGCAGTCCTATGTAAGCTCACATTGTGATATCATGATGAGCTGTGCCAGATGACAAACTCCATGCAGTAACCCAGGATTTCCAGCATGTGTAGAGTGCATTACATGACACATGCTCGTGACTATTTACCCTGTTTCCTAAATAATTCTTTAGTCACCCTCTGAATGATTACATTGTGTCAATGTTGGCTCTACAGATGTAGCAGAGCTGAATCTGTCATTTAACACTTTCAGCCTATATTCTCTAGATCCTTTATGATGACTTCCAGTCCTGTGTTAACCCTCTAGATAGACGTTGTGATATCAGCATGGTCTGTGCCAGATGACAAACTCGGCTCTGGATTTCCAGAATATTACCAAGCAGTGTGTTCCGGTTGATACAAGGAGCCAAATGATGTCATTCTGTAGATTTTAGAAGTACCGTAACTGTGGGTTTCCTCCATTTTGCTCAGCGCCCCGATGTGTGCCCGCGTTACCTACCGGCTGGTTGAATTACCAGTTTGCAGCGCGCTGTGTTCCAGCATGTTACTGAACAAGTCGCTATCCAGCGACGTGAATTATTACAATATGTCCGATCTGAGAATATGTCGGAACAGAAGAGGGATCGACAACCTCCAGTCGTTCTGAAACTACAACTCCCAGAATCCTCCTTTCAATTCTATAGGAGTTACAAGAACAGCGGAGTAGTGTGCATGTTGGGAGTCGCAGTTTCACAGCCGAAGGTTGCATGTCCCTGCCCTATAACATCTGGTGTAAGGCAGCCATGGAGGATATCGGCATTAGGGCTCATGTACATGGCCGTAAGTGTTTTGCGGTCCGTAAATCGCGGATTCCCGTCGGGTGCATGCTGCCATATATTTTTTAATGTCTTATCCTTGACCGCAAATCGCATTACGGTGTGCTGTCCGCGTCTTTTTCGGCCCCATTGAAATGAATGGGTCTGCATCCGATCCGCAAAAAATGCAGGACTGAAATTATGGCTGTGTGAATGGGGCCTTACTCTGACATGTGCCACTAGGATACTACACGGCTGATCTGCAGGCATGCTGAGAGTTGTAGTTGTGCAACAGCTGGAAAGCCACAGGTTGGCGACCACATCTAGCGTACAGGAGCAGCTCAGCAAGATCCCGTTCTACGGATTTTTTTTTTTTCTGGACTATAATAGGAAATTGCATGAGTTAGCACATGGGAAATGTCCGACTGCCCAAAGCGGTTAAAATCCAGCGGTCTGACTCCACGGTTCCTGGTAATTATAGCGGAGCTGAGCTTGTACATTTTCCTTCCTGGTAATTATAGGATTGCTTTGTTATCGTTTGCAGTATGTGAGTGATTCATGGACACGAGGGTCGGGATGGACTGAACCTCGGAGCCTATACGTGGTTTATGTTATACACTGATGGGTATATAGTATACATGTGTAGGGGCAGCAGCTGCTGTGTACTCGCATGCAACAGATATGACCATGCGGGGTCGGACTGGCCCACCACAGAACCACAGTATCCTCCGTTGGGCCCAGTCTCTGAAGCCATATTGGACCCAAAAGTCTAAAGGCCCTTGCACACGACTGTGAAAACCCGGACCGTGCTCCTTCTGAGGGCAGAAGCGCACGGCGTCATTGGTTGCTATGACGCCGTGCACTTCCTGAGGCCGCTGCTGTACAGTGATACATTCTACACACTCGTATAGAGTATATCACTGTACAGCGGTGGCCTTACGAAGCGCATGGCGTCATAGCAACCAATGACACCATGCGCTCCTGCCCTCAGAAGGAACACGGTCCGGGTTTTTACGGACCGTGCTCCAGTCGTGTGCATGGGCCCTAAAGGGAAAATCCAATATGGAGCCATGGGAACTAATCACTTGCCACTAAGTCTATTTTAGAGGTGATTGAATTTCCTAAAATTCGTTTTAGTCCAAAAACCGCCCATAAAATTTGATTCATATACGAATTGATTCTAGTCAAATCGAAAGTGCTTTAAAGAGGACCTCTCCCCTCTCCTGACATGTCTTATTAGCTTCATGCATTCCCCATGTAATAACAGTTCTGGAACATCTATTCTTATGTCTCTATGTTGTGCCATTCCTTTATTATTTCTACTAGAAGTTATGAATGAATTGCTAGCAGTCTGCAGTAAGGGTACAGAGGGGAGGTGACCAGTTGGGGGTGTGTCCCTGCACAGTCTGACAATGGCAGCACTGATTGGATAGTCAGACTGTACAGGTACACACCCCCAACTGGTTACCTCCCCTCTGTACCCTTACTGCAGACTGCTAGCAATTCATTCATAACTTCTAGTAGAAATAATAAAGGAATGGCACAACGTAGAGGCATAAGAATAGATGCTCCAGAATTGTTATTACATGGGGAATGCATGAAGATATTAAAACAGGCATGTCAGGAGCGGGGAGAGGTCCTCTTTAAATGCACACTTGTGACAATGTGGAGTGGCCGAGAAGTGGATGTGATGCACCTGAAAACTGCACCACCATGCAATTTTGACGGTACGCTATTTGCGGTAAAACTGAATGTTGGTACGTTGTTTTTTTTGTCGCATCGGGGCTGCATCTCGTCAGCCCGGTGGCCGCTCCATGACTCCAGCACCAAACAAGCATTTGAAAACTGCATCAGTTTGCTGCAAAACCACGTTGATGTTGTTTGTAGCAGACTATGTGTGCGATATGTGGTCTTGGGGTGGATTCAGATGTTGCCGATTAAAATAGCATTAAAACTGTATTGGAAGGAAAGAAAAAAACGAATCCACGTGGAAAATGCACAGTTTTTACCCGATGTGATTCATTGGTTGTCTTGCAGCTCTGAAGCCTCTTAAAGGGACACTCCAGGCAAAACTGCTACACTGTGTTATGCCTAGTGCAGGGCCTGAGGGGGCGGAGCATGACACAGAGATTCTCTCTAACAAGTTCTTCAATATCTGTGTTGTACTCCACCTCCTTAGGCCCTGCACTGGGATAATGCAGTCTATCAGTTTTGCCTGGAGGGTCCCTTTAAGGCAGAGGTGAAAAACCGTCTCTGGTTGGGGGCCACATTGTCAGATTGAACCAATCCCAAAAGAGGTATTACCAACTGAAACATTGTATTTATGGCATATCAAACATACATGTCTGGATACCCACCCAAGACTCTCATCTAATGGGGGAATACCTGTGAGCAGCCATAAGGCACTGACACGCATGTCGGTTACCAGATGGTTGGGGGCCACACAGAATGGCATTGAGGGCTGCATGTGGCCCCCAGGTTGTGCACCCCTGCTTTAGGGGAATCTGTTGTTTAGTATTGTGTATAACTATATATTGGTACCACGTGTAGAAATGCAGTCCCTGATCTTGAAGACTCCAGGTCCTTATGGACGTCCGTCCTGTCTAGTTGTATGTAAACAGTCCTCTCCCTCCCCCCTTCCCCTTGTCCTTTATCTGGAGACTCCCAACAGTTTGGCTCATTCACATGACGGTCCACAAATCGCAGATCCGCAAAACACGTATCCCGGCCGACTACATGTCACCATTTATTTATTTTTTTTAACTTCTGTACAAATGTCCTATTCTTGTCCGCAAAACAGACAAGTACAGAACATGTTCTAACTTTCTTGCGGACGTGCGGATGCGGACAGCACGCGGTGTGCTGTCTGCATCATTTGCTGCCCCATTGAGATGAATGGGTCCGTATCCAATCCGCAAAAAAATGCAGATCGGATGCAGGCCGAAACTACGATCGTGTGCATGAAGCCTTAAGCTGGGAAGAAATTAGTATATGAGTCTATCACCAGTGTACAGAGCAGTATATATATAAAATAGTCCTATCACTTTAAGTTTTAAAGGGACAGACTTTCTAAAGCCTCATTCACGTGTCCGTGATGAAATCCTTGATAAAATGGTCAGCAATTCATCCATGAAGATGTTTGTGAAGGATCCGTGTTTGGTCCGTGTGTCGTCCATGTTTCACGGACACTGCACAGCTGAAAATTCATTTACATAGCATCTCAATCTAATGGTCCGTGAAACACGGATGGAATCCATGTTGCATCCCTGTTTTTCACGGACCCATGGACTATACTGTGTGTGAAGGATCCGTGAACACAGACAAAATACAGCATGCTTCCGTGCTAAAAACACGGACCTGCAGACCGCGGTAAAACGCTGATGTGTGAATACACACATTACAATGAATGGGGACGTGTGCTGTCCGTGGAGAACACATACAGCACACATCCTTGAACCGCTGACATGTGAATGAGGCGTGTGTGTGTGCCCCATGTCCATATAGCGGGTCCACCATATACGGGCACCGGCCCCTGTGCACTCTATATCACGGATGCGAACCCATTGACTTGAATGGGTCCACAATCTGCAAGATACGGAGCGGTGCAGAGTGGAGGCACAGATGTCCACGGAGGCCCTACAGAGCTCTTCCGTGGAATTTCAGTCCATGCCTCCGCACCACGGAAAAGTGGAATTGAATGGGTCCGCAAACGCTGTGCACATGTTCATGAGCCGTTAGACTGAGGGAATGGGCCCAGAATTCAGTGTTTATTCCCAGGATATTACTAATATGTGGCTAAATCATAAACTACTACATAATACAAACCAGACAGCAGGTGCACAAGTCTCCCTGCAGCGCCACCACAGGAGAGATGAAGCATTACACCGATCCCACAAAAATCAATAGGATGTCCATAGAATGCATGGACCTGTGGGGTCCTCCAGAGCGAGGTGCACTCTCCTCTTGCTAAAAGATAAGGAACCCGCCCCTCCCCTACAAACCAAGAAATCCTTGAAGAGTATCTGGAAATGGGTTTTTGAAACCAGACAAGCCCTTTAAGGCCTCATGCACACAACCGTATGAATAAACGGATCCGCAGAAAATACGGATGACATCCTGTGCATTCCATATTTTTCCCCTTAGGGCTCATACACACAAACGTATTTTCTTTCCGTGTCCGTTCCGTCCGCTTTTTTTTTGCAGACTGTATGCCCAACCATTCATTTCAATGGGTCCGCAAAAAAAACGGAAGGTACTCCGTGCGCATTCCGTTTCTGTATGTCCGTATTTCCGTTCTGCAAAAAAATAGAACATGTCCTATTATTGTCCGCATTACGGACAAGGATAGGACTGTTCTATTAGGGCCCGGCTGTTGCTTTCCCCAAAATACGGAATGCACACGGATGTCATCCGTATTTTTTGCGGATCCGTTTTTTCATACAGTCGTGTGCAGGAAGCCTAAGGCTCCATTCACACGTCCTGTTTTTCTTTCCTGATTCGATCCTGATCCTGATCTGGATCCATTCATTTCAATGGGTCCTGAAAAAAATCAGGATCAAATCAGGAAAGAAAAACAGGACGTGTGAATGGAGCCTAAGTGTAACTTTTCTGCACTCAGCTGACATTCCTGGAAAGTGGCTGTAATGCGTTTAGTTTTGCCTCCTGATTTCATTTCTGGAGGTAATTGCTCCGCTGCAGAGACGATCACACAGAGGTCGGCCTGACCCGGTCACTCTGAGGACAACTGTCCCTTTCTAAGGAAAACATTTTCTGGTTTGCTGCTTCTTATATGCATGCAAAGTGGCTGATGGGGGTCATTCTAGGTCCCTGTAATTGTCCTGTAAGATTTATTTTCCTTCAGTCCCTTTTCTTCTTTCCATATTGTCCCTTTCAGTCTTCGTTTATTTATGGCTTGGGAAATATGTTGCCCCGGTTGAGGAAGTATCCTGAGACTTGTAGTTTCCCAACCACTCCAAGAGTCTCATGTCACCCTCCCCCTCTTTGTTTTGTATGCCAAGCCATGAAGTGCTCCTAGCTATTTTGCTGGTCCTAATTAACTTAATTAGCACAAATTGGCCGGGCATGGCGGGGAGGGGGCACTCATTTCGGTTGAAGACATGAGGCAGTATTTACATGTTGCAGTTTTTTTTGCCACAATGTTTACAAAGGTGTAATTGTAGAATGTTACAGTTTTGCCACAATTTTACAAGAATTGCAACATGACTCGCACTTCTGATTGATTTTACTGCGACTCGCAGGCGACCAAAAGATGCAATATAGCCCTAGTCTGAACAGTCTGTGACATCACCTCACGCCTCAGTGATATCACTAGTCCCTTCTAGATTCAACCTCCATATGTATTCATGAAAAGTCACGAAAGGTTCTCCAACTTTCTGTAAGGCTCCATTCACACGTCCTGTTTTTCTTTCCTGATTCGATCCTGATCCTGATCTGGATCCATTCATTTCAATGGGTCCTGAAAAAATCAGGATCAAATCAGGAAAGAAAAACAGGACGTGTGAATGGAGCCTTAGACTTTGAATATCAGTTTCTCATCATTATCTGTCAGAGAATGGGAACATTTTACACTTCTCACAGCTGGGGGTTTGCTACAGTTGTGTACAGTCTCTGACACAGATAACGCAGGGCAGCTGCTCCTTCATTCTGATTAGTGGGGGGTTCCCACCGGCCGTACTTTGGCCTAACCTAAGGCTAGTTTCACACTAGCGTTTCCTTTTTCCGGTATTCCGTTCCGTCATAGGGGCTCAATACCGGAAAAAAACGCTTCAGTTTTGCCCCCATTCATTGTCAATGGGGACAAAACTGAACTTTAGAGAACGGAGCGCTCCTAAATGCATTCAGTTCACTTGCGTCTCCAGACCGGAGAGCAAACTGCAACATGCTGCAGTTTGCTCTCCGGTCCAGGCATCCGCACCAAGACGGCTCCGTCATGACCCCCAATGCAAGTCAATGGGGACGGATCCGTTCGGTGTGGACACAGTAGTAAACGGATCCGTCCTCCATTGTCTTTCAATAGAGTTCATGACGGATCCGTCCCAGCGATGTTAAAGATTATACAACCGGATCCGTTAATTACGGATGCAGATGGTTGTATTATCAGTAACGGAAGCGTTATTGCTGAACCCTGCCGGATCCCGCAATAACGCTGGTGTAAAAGAAGCCTAAAGGGGTATTCAGACAGTGCGGTTGGGTGCAGTTAAAACTACATCTGAAAAAATGTGCGTATTTTTCACACTTGAAAACAAGTAACAAAAATGTGTTTCACTCTCTTGTAAAAAACATGAAATACTGAGTCAAAGGGTCCATTCACACATCCGCAAAACACGGACACTGACCATGTGCGTTCTGCATTTTGCGGACCACACATGGCCGGCACTATGATAGAAATACCTATTCTTGTCTGTGGCTGTGGACTAGAATAGGATGTGCTCTATCTTTTTTGCGGAGCCGTAGAACAGAACCACGGATGCTGACAGAACACTGTGTGATGTCCGCATCTTTTACAGCCCCATTGAAATGAATGGGTCCGCACCCGGAACAAATGCGGACCCATTCATGCAGATGTGTGAATGGACCCAAAAATGCATGCGCCATTTTTGCTTGCTATTTATTTTTTATTTTTTTTGGGCTACTTTCACACAGCCGTTGTGTTTTGCGGTCCGTAAATTGCGGATCCGCAAAAAAAAAAAGGATGACATCCATTGTAACAATGCCTATACTTGTCCACAAAACGGACAAGAATAGGACATGTTCTATCGTTTTTTTGCGGGCTAAGGAACGGACATACGGATGCGGACAGCACACAGTGTGCTCTCAGTATTTTTTGCTGACCCATAGAAATGAATGGGTCCGTATTTTATCAGCCAAAAATGCGAATTGGAGCCCGCAAAATATACTGTCGTGTGAAAGAAGCCTTGGTGATTAAAAACTCCATACTCCATACTTAGCCTTTTTTTATTTTTTTGCAGCCTGTTTTACCTGTATTCTTAAAGCAGACATTTTTTAACTCCCATAGAGATCTGTATGGGAAAATTGCTTGAAAAAAAAACGCCACACCTACAGCATTTTGCCTTATGACCAAGAAACAAAATCCTTTTGTAGTGAATTTCATAAATTCTCTGGTTTTTAACAGATCTGCTCAGGTAGCTGCTTACCTCATGTAAATCCTGCCCATGCTTTATATTTTTTTTTTTTGAGACTCTCCTGACCCGTTTTCTCCATATAAACCAATCCCTCTGGTTGGTTTCCCTCCTGTAGGTAGCACTTCCTGTTGCTGTATCCAACCAAACCCATGATGCACTTCTCTTTCCTCTGACACAGCTCCAGCCCCGCCCCCTAATAACGCCCAGCTAGTTAAAAGCTCCTCCCACCCTTCTAGCTAGACACTCCCCTATCACTGCTCCGCCCATAATATCGCAGGGAGCTGCATGGACATGGTCATGTGACCATAGCTCAGAACAGAAGACAGGAACGATGAGGGTAAAATAAATACATTACAAAATGACAGCGACCTGCGGACATGATTAAGCATGCAAACTGGAAAAAACCTTTAAAGTAACATCTGTCAGAAAGGGGAAAAAAATGAAAAAATGGCACAAAAAAAATGCAAAGGTGTGCAAAAACTGCACTAAAAATCTATGTGTGAATGTAGCCTAAATCAAAAGTAATGAATCAGGAGCCTTCTGATCAGATTTTCTGGATGACCGCAGTTACAATGTAGAAGATTTTTCAGTTTTTCCTATAGAAATGGCCTTCTCCATGCTCTCCCCTGTGATGTTCACTGCACACACGGTCGTGTAGCCACGGGGCGATGCTTGCGGGATTACTAAGCGCTGAAAATACCGTCTCGCACAGGAAGAATGTCAGTCATTTCCTCCCAAGATGCTGCTGCCCCGATACGTTAAATCCAAGCCGAATGTTTTCTTCTCCACATCTGGGATTCTGAAACGCTCTTACCAACTTTGACTTGTTCACATTTGGAGGGTATTATGGGTGCTGGGCCATTGTAGGGTTAATGGGAAGGATTTCAAAGGGAATGAAATCCTAATGTATGCAATGTGGGCTATGGAACGATGGAGGACAGCGGGTTGTGGTCGACTTCCACTAGTTAACGGCTACTAAATTACATCGGGTTTGGAGGTTTTGGCTCAGAACCACCCATGTCTTTCAGCTGTGGCCCCCGCTGATCTCTGCACTTCTAGGGGATTATGAGACTTGTAGTTCTTCATGACATTTTTTTCCTTGGAAGGTCCCTACAGATGGAGTCAGGTAGACCCCAAAAGCATGCTTCTCAACATCTGAAACCCAGATTGCATGGAATCCTTATCATGGAATGTCACCGAAACTGCCATAAACACTCCCTTTAATAACACATTTGCATAATTTTTTGCAAAATTTGCATATTTTTAGCCCAGGAATGTTGTGAGAAGAAGTATTTAAAGGGGTTGTCCGAGACGTTAGAACTGTTGACCTATGCTCTGGATAGGTCATCAGTATCTGATCGGTGGGGGTCTGACACCTGGGTACCCCCCTAGGCCATGTGACATCACGGTCATCGGTAACATGACCTAGGAGCAGCTCAGCCTCAAGTGAATGGTCATGGGTGTCGGACTCCCACCGATCAGATACTGATGACCTATCCTGAGATTAGGTCCAGAAAAAACATTTTTAAGAGGTTGTACAGGATTGAGAAAAACATGGCAGCTATCTTCCTCAACAGCGCCACACTTGTCAGTAGGAGTTATGTGGTATTGCAGCTCATCCACATTCATTGCAATGTACCTGTGGCCAGATGTGGCGCTGTCTCTGGAGGATCAAGCATGTTTTTCTAATCCTGGACCACCCCTTCAAATGTTGTCACAGAGGAGTATTGGGCATGACCAGGTCCTGATGGAAATACCAAACATCTGAGATCAGTTACTATTGGCAGCAGCCTATTCATTGGCGTGCCAACTCCACCATGTCGGACCAAATATGACCACCTAAGCTTGTGGCCCCCTATGGACAATACATATTTATTCATGCCCAGGAAAGGCTTTCATCTCAGAGTCTTCTCCTCAGCATACAAGCCCACGTGAGTGCATCAGCATCTTCCCTAGGTTTCCCATAATCCGACATATCCCGGTCAGTGTGTGCGCCATCCTTCTGGATGTATTTCTGGCGGTAATAATATTACAGGTTATAGTTACTAGAGAGGGGTCCTTGATCCAGGGAGTAATTCTGATGCCTGATTGGAGTCGGGAAGGAATTTTTTTCCCTAAACTGAGGAAAATTGGCTTCTACCTCACAGGGTTTTTTGCCTTCCTCTGGATCAACTTGCAGGATAACAGGAAGAACTGGATGGACAGAAGACTTTTTTCAGCCTTATAAACTATGTTACTATATATGGCCTATCTTATGGGCAGCTCTGCTTTTGTGTCTTATCTAGTATTGCAAGTTAACCCAATAAACATGGCTTCCCCAATCATCAGAAATGAGGGGGGGGGGGGGGAACTAGGGTGCAGATTTTACAGGAAATTTTTGAGCTGCAAGTTGAGCAGGAAAAGTGATTTTAGGTGAAATGTTTTTGAATTTTCTGATCAGTCTTCAAATGCAAAATCTTGTCTCGCCAACCGCACAGCAGATAGAGGCAGGAAGTCTGGAGCGCTGACCCTATGGTTACAGATATGTCTGCAGGGCAGCAGACCGCCCGGGACAAAAAGAGCTGTCAAGCATGGAAGTCCTGTCATCTCCAGAGCCCATTGTTTAGGTGTCAGAGCTGTCTTCTGCTTCATGATGATACCGTATCTTATCACCTCATCTTACTCTTTTTACACCTGCCAGTGGTGACGTTGGGGGAACATATGGAACATAAAGGCCTTGTGCAGGGCAGTTTCTAGGGAATTTCTTCAGACCCCCTTATTAGCCTATCAGACCCCCTTATCAGACCTCAGATCAGACCTTCAGACCCCCTTATCAGACCTCAGATCAGACCTTCAGACCCTCCATCGGCCCTTCAGACCCCCTTATTAGCCATCCAGACCCCCTTATCAGACCTCAGATCAGACTTAAAAAAAAAAATTAACTTACCTCTTCTTCTCAGCCGCTCCTCTCCTCTTCCGGTGGTCTCCTGTTGTCTCCTCTTCACAGGGCCCGCGCTGCAGTCACCTGACCTTCTGCAGCGTCAGGTCAGAGAGCGCTCTGTACGTCCTGAAGCTGCAGGCAGCCAGGTCACAGCATTGCAGACCTGTGAGCTGGAGGAGCCGGAGTTGGTAAGTAATCCAGCGCAGCTCAGCCTGTATGAAGATACAAGGCAGCGCAGCGCCCCCCTCTTCTTCCCAGACACCTGCGCCCCGTGCGGTCGCACCCCTCGCTCGCCTATAGAAACGGGCCTGGCCTTGTGTGCAAAACCAGGGTTGGGTTATTTTGCCCTCGGTGCTCCTTGTATGCTGGTTAGGGGCGTCCTGAAAAATGTCATCCTCAAGAGCTGTCCTTTTTGGAATAGAGATGGTCTTTGTTTGCCTGACCCCTTAATTCAGCCGCACATTTCAATTGTTTTGTGTCTACTGCTCCCATGAAAACCCATGTGTTTCCATGGTAACAGACTGCAAACAAACTCTGTAGTCTGATCCTAAAGGTCCCCTTAGATGGGACGATACAGCAGGCGATTGTCAGCATCTGCTCGTATGTGGAGGAGACATTACATTTACATGCAGGCATCTCCTCCACAGTATGGAGAGGCCTGATTGCTAATGCCATCGCTCGTCCCCATTCTGCCTCGTTGTTTGCCGGCAGCAGATCGGGATTAGACAGCACGATCGGCGCTACTTTCACACCGCCAGATAATCGCTAACGAGTGCTCATATCTGGCAGATTGTCGACCATTGTAAAGGGCCCTTAAGTCAAACGCCCTTCCATCTGTCCGTTAAAGGGGTTGGCCCATCTCACACATATCGCTAGGAAATGCCACCATTGTCAGACAGGTGGGGGGGATCCCAGAGGTGAGACCCGCACCTATTTGTAGAATGGAGCCCCCAAACTGAACGAGGGTGCACCGTGCATCCTCCATTCACTTCTATTGGAGGGCCACATCTCCAGTTCACCTCTATGAGAGTTCTGTAAATAGCTCAGCATGCTGTCTGTTGACAACGGGGGTCCCAGGGGTGAGACCCGCACCTGTCTGACATTGGAGGCGTGTCCTAGAGATATGGCCCAACCCCTCTAACATACACTTGTGTAGTTAAAGGGGTATTCCCATCTGGTCGTTTATGGAATATGGATAGGACATGCCATGGAACATCCGAAAATAGCTGAGCCGGCAGCTGAGTCCCACAGCAGTGAATGAAGAAAGCTGCACATGCGCGGAGTGCTCTCCATTCATTTCCGAGTCCATTCCTCAGATAGCAGCAGGTCCCAGAGATGGGACCCACACCCAGGGGACAGGTCTATGGCAATATATTATATCTTGTCTGTTACTATAGAAGGATATAAGCCTGCACAGAAGCTTTTAACACAAAACAATATTTCATTTTTAATTCTATGTGCAAATCTTTTTTATTTTTCATTCTAAATTCATTGGAACAAAAAAAATAAATAAATCTTTTCTAAGATGGACTTTCCCTTTAAATTTACATCCGTATCCTGAGTTTTCCACCATGTTTATATTCGTTGCACTGAGGGTTGCACTTCTTCTACATTTTGTTACATAGTATCACCGCTGGCGTATGAATAGGGTGTTTTCCTCTATTTGTCCTGTAGATATGTATCGTATCCAGAACGGGCTGGAAAAATGATCGTCAAGCCAAATGTGAATTATCCTTAATGTGTAACAGATGCCGAGTTGTCGTCGTCTTTTACATTCAGATGATCTCAGCTGGTTTTCTGTCGACCCCAGATGGGAAATGCAGACATCTATCTGTGGTTACAAAATCTGCACATTCCGAGGGTTTTTATTTCCAGCTTGATTTCGTGTATTTTTATTTATTTATTTTTTTAACTTTCTTTGTCCTTTTGTGAGTTCAGAGTAGTCATTAGGGTAGGAATAAGCGTATGTGGTACTGGGTCTGGGGAACCGTAGGTCCATGCAGGTTAGATGATGGCGGTCATAATGGGGAGGTTTTTTTTGGGGGGGGGGGTGTCTGAGGATTGTTTGGGAATGCTGTATAATCATTTACCAGTCTTCATGCCCTACTGCTTAAAGGGTTATTCTCATTTTAGACAATGGGGGCATATCGCTAGGATATGCCCCCATTGTCTTATAGGTGCGGGACCCGCACCTATATCCAGAACGAAGCGGGGACCCGCACCTATTTCCAGAACGGAGCCCCCGAACTGAATGAGGGCGCACTGCGCATGCGCAGCCGCCCTCCGTTCATTTCTATGGGACCGCCGAAAATAGCCGAGCGCTGGCTCGGCTACTTCCGTCGGCTCCATAGAAATGAATGGGAGCGCACCGCGCATGCACGGCCCGGCTCCCATTCATTTCTATGAGTGGCGCGGGGAGCTGCGCCTGGTGGTGGCCGGACCCCCGGAAACCTGGGGTCCTCCAGGCGCAGCGCTCCCCGCTTCGTTCTGGATATAGGTGCGGGTCCCAGCGGTGGGACCCGCACCTATAAGACAATGGGGGCATATCCTAGCAATATGCCCCCATTGTCTAAAATGAGAATACCCCTTTAAAGGGGTTGTCCCATGAAATATATTCTACAGTTTTCAAACCAGCACCCGGATCTGAATACTTTTGTAATTGCATGTCATTAAACATTTAGCATAGCCACTGAGTTATTCAATAAAATGTATCTGCATAGCGCCACCTGCTGTTTGTCTGGCTCACTGAGATGGCCACACATGCTCAGTTTCATCCTTCAACTGCCCCCTGAGCTGTGATGGGGAGAGCATGGACACGCCCCCTGAGCGGTGATAGGGAGAGCATGGACACACCCCCTGAGCGGTGATAGGGAGAGCATGGACACGCCCCCTGAGCTGTGATAGGGAGAGCATGGACACGCCTCCTGAGCTGTGATAGGGAGAGCATAGACACTCCCCCTGAGCTGTAGCAGAAAGGACACTCCCCGTTAGCTTTCCGCTTGATATAAATCTAGCAGAGCAATGAATGGGGAGATCTCTGGATCCATGTGGGGTACAGGGCTGGTTCTAGCTTTGTTAGAAAGAGACTGTCATGTCCTACATGATGTCTGACTTTCATTTTTTACATTATTTATGGGATAACCCCTTTAAGGATCTTCATGCCACTACTACATGTGACAGACGGACATAGCTATACGGACACCCACATACCACCGTCAACTGGTAGACCTAATGCAGTCTGCCTTCTATCCGATGGGTCCGGGCAGTACCAGTAGTGGAGGTCCATCATCTGTAATCCATAGCTTAAAGGTACCCTCCATTATTTATCATGCCATTTGCTAAGTGACAGTTTGGATATATTCAGGCAAGGACATGGTTTGTGGGTGACAGCTCCAGATCTGCATGTTCTTACGGACATTCGGATTTGTCGCTCACATTTGCATAAACACAGGAAGCATTTTTTTACATGGGCCATTTTATGGTCCTGGGTGCCAATAAGTTGAAAGGGCTCTCTGGGATTTTCATACTGATGACCTATCCTCAGATCAGCTTTTCAGGAAGCCACGGGGAGCCATATTGATGACCTGTCCTGAGGATAGACCATCAATATCCAAATCCCAGGGGACCCATTTAACGATGCGGACCCGGTGCTGGGTTGTGTTACATTCGTCAAGACTGGAGTCATCTGAGACTTTGCATAAAGGAGTTTGTGTAAGGCTAGATTTACTATCCTAAACCTTGCAGGATTGATTAGTGATGTCTGCCTGGCCTGGACAAACTACTCCTTCATGCAGAGCAGACATGACCAATCAATTTTACATTGCTCCTATACAAATAAAGTTATGTTTTCCACACCCATCTGGCTTAAAACCGGCAACATTAGGAGAAATTGTATTAGTAAGTTGGATTTCTCGGAGCCCTGGGTTGTTTTATCTTGATCCATAGCCTCTTGGAGGTTCCCCTTTAAATGCACAGTATGTAGAATGTAATCTGCTGACAGCTGAAATTCATGGCAGTTTGTGTAATGGTCTCGAGTCGACTCACGATTTTCCAGCAGATGTAACAGCCATTCGAGTGCATCTTCTGACAGTCTTTGGGTATAACAAACAAATGATGAAAATCTGTTCAATCAGTGAAAAAAAAAAACAAGAATCAGCATCTCGTAAAAACTGCATCCTCTGAGGATAGTGGAAACGTATACGTAAAATGTGACATCGCGACTCCAGCTCCGGAGCCATCATCAAGTCACAGGGTCTCCCAGGCTTCATAGAAAAGTATAGCCCCTGCTTGCTCCTCCCCTTTCTCTCTGTGGCTTCTCCTCCTATATAGTAACCAATCAGATCACTTCAATATTTTTTAAGAAGCCCAGAACTGCAATCTGATTGGTTTCTTTGGGCAAATGCACCATTTTGTTTGCAGGCGTTCGTTAGGTCCGTTCTGTTTTCATGAACTTGTATTCCCAGTGAAATAAGAATTGTGAAGCATAATGTGATGTACCGTTCCTCTGCTATTCCTCCAGGAAATTTGTGGATAAATGTATAACAGAGACATAGCCCACTGACGGAGGGAATAAGACCCAAACACCTCACTGACAAGTTAAATGGTAGCACCCAGTTGTTTATTTAGTCATACATTTCCAGGAGGAATAACAGGGGCACAGTACAGAATCTGTAGGAAAGAGGCTCCAGAATTTTTATTGTACAGAGAATACAGGTATGTACTAGAAAAGACATGTCAGGGGAGTCGAAAGGTGCTTTTTGAAACGCATGGTGTATTTAAATTATGGGGCCTATTGATCTGATTGGCCAGGAGGTACCATGTGATGGCCGACATGGTTTCTTCTTGCAGTTAAAGGGCAGGGACAGCAAGCACGTAGTGTCCCTCACCCAATGGGATCGAGAGGCGCATTCATTTACATATACCACAGGCTTTATTACAACTACGTTCTATTCTGTGTATGAGAAAGCTGGGTGACTACCAATATTGCCGCCGGTAGAGATCCCAAATGAGAAGATGTTGCCATCTGGTTGACCATTACGAAAGCTGCCATATTGGATGTCACTGGCAGTGTAAGCCATAGCCATCAATCAGAGCTGAGCTTTAATTTCATAAATTGCTTTGGAAAAATTTAAGCCACCTTGTGTTTGGTTTCTATGGGCAAAAAGTTCAGTTTCTCTGTTTTTTTTTTTTAGGGGGAATTTTTTTAAGGAGGAATGTTTCATAGCAAATCTGCCAAGTGGGTTCTAGAAGTTTCCCAGTGCTGAGTCGTTAGTCTCCATCTATAATTATGGAGCGCGCCTCGTTGATATGCTTTGCTGAGTAACAATATGGCTGCTGTTTTGCAGCCAACATAAGACATATGTTATAATGAATGAGACTCGTTACCGAGCTGCCAGACCCAATGGAAAAATTGATGTATGAAAACGGCCAGACAAGGAATTCTGTAATTCTGTTGGTTGTACGGATGTACTTGCAGGATTACAAAAACAAATTCGCTTTCAAGGCAAATACATCGAAAATTACCTTGAAATGTCGTAATACAGAGGCATTGCCTGAAGCTAATGGGCCCCAATCCAAAAACCTGAAACAGGGCCCCCTTATATTATGTAATTTGTTGTTATGAGTCCGAGGGACCTTTTCGGACTCCTCACCCTCTGCTCCTCCTATGGGTATGCTCCATCTTGAAACTGTATTCAGCTGTTTCTAAGTAATCTTAGTTGCCAAGTGGCATGTTGGCCACCATTATAATACCGATAAGGGTTGTCACCTAACGTTTGGCACATACATTTGGGCCCTAATCTGATTACTATAACCATAATTAACACTTTAATGGGAGGGGGCGGTAAATATGAAATGCACAATGGAAAATTGGAAAATTTTCTATATAGATAAGCACAACCTTCAAATACTGGCCACAGCGAGTCCAACAGCCCACATAAGTAGCACTAGCCAACCTACATGCCTAATAAAACAGGCCTTATTAATCAGATTTTTTTAAAGGATACATTCACTTAGAGAAGTTCCTTTAAAAGGGTGCTTCATTCATTGTCATGGGTTGTGGATTCCCAAAGCTAGTGGTCTCCTGCTGAATCTGCAACCCTGAGAATCTAATGAATAACTCCATATTTGTCACATTTTAAGGGGACTTGATGAAAATTGGCATGACAAATTAGAAAATTTTTATATATCAGCCCAACCTACAAAGCTACTGATCACATCCGTGGCAATAGTACACATGAATGGTGCCAACCAGCATGTCTAATAAAACAGGCCTTATTAATCAGATTTTTTAGTTTTTTATGAGGGTCACTTGAAGCAACGTTCCGCACCACAAAAAAGTAGCACTATTTTTTTATTTTTTTTTGTGGTGCAGGGGCACGGACAGAAAACCCACAAAAGCTGTCTGTAGTGCTTTCGTGGGCTTCTGATCTGTGCCTCCGTTCCGCACCGTATCTTTCGAATTGTGTTCGAGTAAATGGATCTGCATCCGTGATACGGTGTGCACACGGCCAGTGCACATATATTGTGGGCCGCGGTATGGGCATCGACCTGCTACGGTCGTGTGCATGAGGCATAAATCTGATTTATAGCTCCATACTTGGCGCTTTTTAGAGGGGGTTGTAAATAAAATCCACAATGGAAAATTTGTATACATAAGCTAAACCTACAAACACACTGATTGCACCCATGCCAACAGCCCTTGAGTAGTGCCAACCAGCATGTAAAAAAAAAAGGCCGTATTAATCAGATTTTTTTAAAAGATACATTTAAATTTTAAGAAATTCTTTATAATGCCCTTTTCACTCGAGCGGGAGACTCGCATGTCTCCCGCAACGCATCTACAGGTCTGGACTCCGGCACTGACAGGGATCCCATATAATGCTATGCGATCCCTGTCCGTGCCGAGTCCAGCCTTGTAGATGCGTTGCGGGAGACATGCGAGTCTCCCGCTCGTGTGAAAGAGGCATAAGGGGTGCATTATTCATTGTCATTGGTTATGGATTCCCAAAGCCAGTGATCTCCAGCTGTTGCGATTCTACAATACAACACTGTAAATCTGATTAATAACTCCATAGTTACCACTTTTTAATGGGGCTCTAAATTAAATCCTCCATGGAAAAATTGTAACATTTTTATACATAAGCCAAACCTACACTGACACACACACACACACACACACACACACACCTGTATGCCAAATGCCCATGAGTAATATCAGACAATACCTCTAATAACAAAAAAGGCCGTAGTAATCAGATTTTTTTTTAAATGATACATTCAGTTGGAGTATTTTTTTTTTTTAAAGGGGTTGCATCAGTCATTCCCATTCATGATGAATTCCCAGCTGTTGTGAATCGGTTACCTCAAACATGAGGGGAGTTGTAGTTTTGCAACAGCTGGAGAACCACAGGTTGCAAATCACTGCTTTGGACCAAAGGATAAGCCATGTTCTGCGCATTAGTCCTAACTGTGCCCCTTTTCATGCTCTGCACTACTCCTGACCTTTCTTAATAAGTCACTACGACCTGACTAGACTGGGATGATGCGGGGGCCATGGGTGACTCTTTAGGAATGTGAGGGACTGAGTCATATCATGTTACTTAATATGAGACGTTAAGATAATTATCGAGTCATGTTCTTCATCACATCCTCAGGTAGAGAGGCTCCTGACTCATTAAGACATGGAGACATGTTGCGTGTGACATCAGCTCACCAGCGGATTAATGGATAATTGATGGGCAATGTGACATGGAGCAGTTATAATTGACTGCAGCGATCCGGGTGTCAGAAGTCATTAGTAACTTGTAAAGTATGTCGCCCTAATCTTATGATGGCCGCAGCAATTTGTTCCTCCAGTGCACGGTCTGTTGGGACTTGTTGCTTTTGATAACATCTACTACCTGCCCGAGAGCTCTCCTGCATGCTATGCATAATTCAGACGGCTTTTGTAGAATGCAGGGGGTTGGTGGTTGTAGTGTTCTATGTGTAGAATGTGTTAGGTTTGTATTATGGTCATGTCCAGAGGTCAGAAATGTGGGGGTTGTAGTGTTATATCTGTAGCATGTGTTAGGATTGTTCTATGGTCATGTCCAGTCATTGGGTCATGTTGAGGGTTGTAGTCTTCCCTGTATAAAGGGTGTTACAATTGTACTATGGTCATGTTGGGGGTTGTAGTCTTCCCTGTATAGAGGGTGTTAGAATTGTACTAAGGTCATGTCCAGTAGTCAGGTCATGTTGGGGTTGGTAGTGTTCTATGTATAGAGGATGTTAGAATTGTACTATGGTCCTGTCCAGTGGTCAGCCATGTTGAGGGTTTTAGTTTTCTATGTGTAGAATGTGTTAGAATTGTATTATGGTCATGTCCAGTGGTGAGCCATGTTGGGGATAGTAGTGTTCTATGTATAGAGCGTAATAGAACTATATTATGATCATGTCCAGTGTTCAGGTCATGTGTAGAGTTTGTGTTCTATGTATAGAGCATAATAGAACTATATTATGATCATGTCCAGTGGAGAACAATGTTGGGGATTTTAGTGTTCTATGTATAGAGCATAATAGAATTATATGATGGTCATGTCAGGCATTGTTGGGAGTTATAGTATTCTATATATATAGGATAGAAGAATTGTATTAAGGTCATATCCAGAGATTGGGTTGGAAGATGTAGTGTCCTATGTATAGAGTATAATATATTTGTATTAAGGTCATGTCCAGTGGTCAGTCATGTTGGGAGATGTAGTGTCCTATATATAGAGTATAATGGAATTGCATGATATAATAGGATTGTATTACGGTCATGTTGGGAGATGTAGTGATCGGTGTGGGCAGGAGGTGCAGTGGTTTTAATGCCCCAGTGATCAATCCAGACTAATGTCTTTGTTAGCTCTTTTTTTTTTTCCTGGGAAAATTCTGCTTGACGCATCACAAACAAGAGAAACGTTCGCGCTTACTCGCTAAATCTGACATGTCGTCAGACTGAAGGCAGCAGTGGAATGGAAAGAAAAACCTCAGAGATTTATCCATATATCCCACTAATAACTTCTGATTATTCACAGTTTGGTACAAAAATGTCAGTCTGACAGTCGGATGAAGGTAGAAGTCTCTCACTCCGTTGCAGCTTGCTAAGATTTGTCTGCACAGCGAGATTTATAATGCATTATTTAAAGCCGTCTGTATATCAAGTGTGTTATCAGAAGGTGCTGATAGCAGCAAGGCATTGTGGGAAAATGAAAACAGAAGAGCAATCTGGCCCTCAAGTGAAGTTTATCATAACCCCGAGCTCCAGGGGTTGTGACATTGTGCCTTTAAAAGTTATGACTGGTCAGAGGGGTCGTCTCAGGATAGACATTGGTGGCATAGCGTTAGGATATGCAAGCAATGCCCAATTGGAAGAGTTCCAACTGATGTTGCTTGAATGAAGTGGTAGTGGAGCCAGGAAAGTGCCATGCGCTTCATCCGCTGTTGGCTTGGCTTAGAGGGGCAGGATTAGCCCATAATAGCTAACACTAGACCATACGACCACCTGGAAACCAAAAGTCAAAAGGAGACATTCTGGGATCAGTGATGGTCACAGTTGGAGGCATTCAATGCAGTCCTATCGAAGGCCACCAGTGTTTATCAGAGAAAACTCCTTTTAAAGAGTAATTGCCATCACAATTGATATTAAGTGATGCCGTAAATATTTCCAATTTAGTTGTCACTTCTTAAGGTCCCCATACATATTAGACTTCTGTTGGGTCAACACCACCAAAAACCGGCCAACAGTTGAATGTGTATGAGGATCTCCTGACTGTCTCCCCACCTCATCTTTCCCCAAATTAAGAGCCTGAGTGGTTATAGGAAAATATTTGGATCCGGTCGAAATAGTTGAGCTTTCACTCTTACTGGGAAGGTTTGCATTTTCTTCTTGGCTGAGAGCAATGAACATGAAGAACATTATGTAATCTGGGATGGTCACCTCCCTAGCCTCTCATTCTGGCACCAGTGCTGGGGACTGGAGCCATGTACTCACTGGAGGTTGGGTGTAACCAACAGATGTTCCTCTTGGGTGGGAAACCAAAGAGTTGAGGATTAAGAGGGCTGAAAACTCACAAATTTAGCCACAAGAACTATGACTAACTGGCCTGGCAAAGAATAGTTAAACGTGGCTACATCAAGACAGTGCATGAGGTGTCATCTATTCCTCCATACCAGTCCTTGATGGCCATCAGGAGGGAAAGTTATAAGGAACAGTCAAGGAACTTCTCTTTGTGGTTCAGAGTAAGTTTTTGCTTTTGGGGCTAGATGGTTTTATAATTTGGCTGTAGATGGTGGAGGATGTGGGCGATTTACAGTATGAGGGTAGAAGGGGTGTTTTATAAATTATGATGTATGGGAGATGGTCAAAGGAAAAGCACGAAGGGTGAGAAGGTGGAGAATGAGGATCTTTTACAGCTTGGAAATGATGGCTAATACAGTCTTACGAAATGGGGACAAATGTTGGGGCAGTTCTTTCTAGAGGGTGAAATATTTGTATATGGACAGAAGATGAAGGGCGCTGACAGTATGGGGTTGAAGGGAGGAAGTATATAAAGTACACAGACGTCCTTACATGTAGATGAGGGATAAGGCGGTTTTACAATATTGGACCAGAAATGGGACAATTCAGAGGTAAAGGTGGAGGATGAGCAGATCTTGGGTACCAACATGAAGCTGATGAGGTGACTTTACTATATTAGAGCAGAAGATAGAGGTTTTACCCAGTGAGGACAGAGGAAGGGGGTGGGAGGCTTTCCATTACAAGGGTAGTGGATTAGGAGGTTTTACACTAGAAAAGTAGACAATGAGAAGGTTTAAATTATGAGGAGAGAGCATAGGACAGTTCAGTCGAGAAGGAGGTTTTACGAGGACAGAGGATGTGGAGGTCTCACAATAGAATGGTAGAGGATTAAGAAGTCTCACAGTGTGAAGGTAGAGGTTGAGGTCTCAGGTTATGAGGACAGAGAATGAGCAAGTCTCAAAGTACCAGAGAAATAAATGAGGACGTCTCACAGTTTGAGGGTAGAGGATGAGTAGGTCTCATAGTAAGAGGGTAGAGAATGAGTAGGTCTCATAATATGAGGGTAGAGGATGGAGATGTTTCATAGTAAGAGGGTAAAGAATGAGGTCTCACAGTACCAGGACAAAGAATGAGAAGGTATCAAAGTTTGATTGTAGATGATGATGAGGTCTCATAATATAAGGATAGAAGATAAGGGTGGTCTCACAGTATGACCGTAGAGGATGTTGAGGTCTCACAGTATGAAGGTAGATGATTTTGAGATGATATCTCAATATGAGGGTAGAGGAACTTGAGGTCTCACAGTATGAGGTTAGAGGATGATGCAGTCTAATAATATGAGGGTAGAGGAACTTGAGGTCCCATAGTATGAGGGTAGAGCATGAGAGAGTCTCATAGTATATGGGTTTAAGACACAGAGGTCTCACAATATGAAGACAGAGGATTACCACACTTGCCTTCGGATAGTAAGAATAATAAATTCCCCCAGAACACAACCTTTCATTTGGTCACCGAGAAATGCCATCCTGATGATCCTCATGTGACCTCCAGTAACCTATGGTACTATATATCAACCTGTCTAAACCCAACCTAAGATGGTACTTGTAGCTCTTGGTCACTAGTAGTGGTAGTCGTTATACAGTACACGACCTATTGTCTGAGTCATGCCCTTTTACACCTTTCTTCTTCCCACAATCACTGCTGTCAGTCATGTTGAGCTGTAATTATACCCTCACAATAGAATAGTTGGGAGGTGGCGTCTGCTGACAACAATAAAGGGTGAGAAATGATGTCCTTGGGTGGATCTAGGATCCCGATTCACAGACTGCATACAATACATAGAGTACTATTGCCTCCAGTGGTGTAGCTATAGGTCATGCTGGTTGTGGTTGCATCTAGGCCCTTGGTACCTGAGGGGCTCCTCTGCCATATTACCAGTATTGACTGAGAAGGACCTGGTATAGATTTTTCTTTGGAGCCCAGAAGATTCAAGCTACACCTTCGACAACACACCCCAAGAGATAGATGGCCTCCTAACAATTAGTCAAATCTTTGCTTCCACTCCATCTAAATATAGATTTGACTGATGTAGGGATGGGTTAGGACTATTTTAGGGATGGACTGTGCATGTGTGATACTGGGTGGTACCGGTTCAGCAGCACATTAGATTTACAAAGAGATGAGAATCTTATCTCCCGCCAGAGCAACAGGATCGGGGATTGAAATTCAACTTGGCTGTCATGGGGGCCCCCAACACATAATAGACAGTAGTTGTTTGGCCTGGTTTGGCCGTGATAATCTAGGGCCAATCTCCTAGAACAGGGATGCTCAACCTGTGGCCCTCCAGCTGTTGTAAAACTACAACTCCCACCATGCCCTGCTGTAGGTTGGTAGCTATAGGCTGTCCGGGCATGCTGGGAGTTGTAGTTTTGCAACAGCTGGAATGCCACAGGTTGGGCATCCCTGTTCTAGAAAGTCAATTAAGTTACTGGTTTCATTTGGTGGCTTGGAGAATATTGGGAGGACATGAAAATTCATGGATTTGAGTCCAGGTCCTCAGAACTGCAATGGTGTTAACCACTGACCCAACCGGCTTCCCTAAACCCTAACCCGACCCCATGAATTCCTTAGGATAGACCTCAAAGCATCGCCAGAAATATTTACATTAAAGAGATGAAATCCTACAAGTATGACCTGACGCGAGCGCGTTGTTATTGGACATGACTGGCGATCTCAGCGCCGTCTTCCTTTGAACTTCGGATCATGAATATTCCGAGTTGTTTCATGGAGCATTGGGATTCTGTCCATACTCATGTTGCGGAAAAGATGTCCTGCTATGTTAAAGGACAAAATATCGCTTTGAAGAAGTTAATAAAATAAAGATTTGCAGAAGGCCGGCAACTTCTGAAAAAGGGGGTCACCGAGAAGTCATCCGCTCGCGGTAATGCAGCGGCGGCTTCATGCGTATGAAAGAAAAACATAGAGAGATAATAAGATGAAGGACGTTCTTCCTGTAGGATAACCGGAGCTAAATCCAAGGATTTACATACTGTATGGGCAGACACACTATGGAGGGAGCCCAGCTCGGGTTGGATCTATCTCCACTATGAGTGGTGGAAACCAGTGCATAGCTTCAGCTCTCACTGGGGATGGAACTGGTTTAGTCACACCACCCTTCTCTGCAAAATGGCGGAAAATAAGTACAAGTTTCTGCATTTCTCCTGCAGTGGCCTCTACAGGAGGAATGTGGTATTACATGATGGTTTCCATAGCAATGGAGGTAGTTCATGGTCGTTCTGAGTCCTCCAGAACAGAAGGAGAACGTTGCAATGTCCAGCAGGGTTCATAGACAAGGAAGCAGTATAGTCTTTGTGTGGTCTTTGTATATCTGTTTCTGGAAAAGCTGGGTGATAATTGATATTACCCACATGGGGTCACCCAATGTTCTCAGATTCCGGAATGGTAGATCTATCTAGATGTGAAGTGATGCGTCCGCTGATCTATTTCTGTGCTGGGTGGGGATGGATGCCATGGTGGCCATATTGGTTCTTTCTCCAGCATAGATATAGGTAAAAACTATTTTTAATAGCCTGATAGAAGAGGACGGTTCAAGGACTTATATTTACAGGGTATTTTTTGCAAAATTTTGGGTATCACTCATTGTACGTAATGTATGTAATTAACATCTCCATCTCTTTGCAGCGATGATTCCCTGAGTTGAGAAGAGCTTGTCGATGACGACGATGATGATGACGGACTCTGTGAGATCGGTCAGCGCTGGACATTTGATGGGTCACAGGGGGCTTGGTGCTGCGCAGTGACCCCCGTAACACAAAAGAAAAGGGCGAAACAAAATGAGCAAGCTGGGCTTCCAGAACAACAGAGTCATGCAGGACCGGCGGAGCGTGTGCGTCTTCTTACCCAATGATGATACTCTGAACGTCATCATTAACGTGAGTACCGCCTGCCACGGGGAGGGAGGCATGGAGTATTATGGGCACCTGAGTGGCACCTACAGTAAATACCACCTTGTGTGTTCCAGGTTAAAGCACTTTGTCAGGAGTTACTGGATCAGGTCTGCGATCTCATCCGGTTGAAAGATTGTCATCTCTTTGGGCTCAGTGTTATCCAAAGTAAGTAACGACTCACTGGTCAGGTCCAAAATGGCGTTTCATGTAAAATTCCTTTAATCCGGCACAGTAGCCATTGTTCTGGTTTAATGGACGGTCATAGAAAAGTATATAAGGTACCTTTATACAGAGAGAACCCAAACCAATCCTAGTACATAGGGGGTGCAAAATTCTGATAATCCAGAATATCCAGTATTCTGACCATTATCTCTTATATACGGATTATTTTAGGCAGAGACCCACATGTTTCTCCAGTCTGAACATGTCTAGAGTCTCCGTTATACACGTCCCTCTTATTACTGTGTAGAATCTCTCACCAGCTCTCCAGCCATGTCAGAGAGACGGGATCTCACCTTTCAGGTGCATGGTACAAACCGCAGCTAATGGAGGGGCGGTAATGATGTAGAGGTCAGAGGTCACTGCGGGCGCATCTATGGGGGGGTCATAGGGAACGCGATATTTCGTAGCTATTACAAATAAATTCACTGCAGCCTGTCCTTCAATGGCGTCCATGTGCAGATAGGCAGCACCCCGACGCCCCAATATGGTGGAGAAAAGGGAGAACTAATACAGCAAAATATCTGAAAAGTGGAAATTTCCTTTAAGGAGATTGAAAATAAACTAGAGGGATGAGCAGGTTCTCCAGTAATGCTACTCCCTAAGTATTTTGCCGTAGTCCCATCTATGTGCCCGTCCGGCCTAAGAGGTGCATGGTGTGTGATCAAACAGGTTTCACCAGAGCTGTGTAGTTCTGGTGCCGGAACTATAAAAAAAAAAAAAAACAGCTGATCGACGAGATGTGAAAACTCAGTTGATCAGGTATTGGTGGAAATCATGGACAACCCATTAAAGGGGTCCTCTCACGTCAGTAAGTGACATTTATCATGTAGATGCAGTTACTACAAGGCACTTACTAATGTATTGTGATTCTCCATATTGCTTCCTTTGCTGGCTGGATTCATTCTTCCATCACATTATACACGGCTCGTTTCCATGGTTACAGACCACCCTGCGATCCATTAGTGGTGGTCGTGCTTGCACACTGTAGGAAAAAGCACCAGCTTATGTTTGCTCCCATGGTCCCGGCACCAGAGAGGCTGACGCTTTTTCCTATAGTGTGCAAGCACGACCACCACTGATGGATTGCAGGGTGGTCCTAACCATAGAAACGAGCCGTGTATAATATGATGGAAAAATGAATCCAGCCAGCAGAGGAAGCAACATGGAGAATCACAATACATTAGTAAGTGCCTTGTATTAACTTTCTCAACATGATAAATGCCACTTACCGAAGTGAGAGGACCCCTTTAATGGGCTCAAATCTGGGAGGGTACTGGTTTTATTGAGGAGATCCAGCTGATGTATGGGAAAATTAGCGCTTCTCTAAAACCGTGTCTCTAGTGCCACCTATAGGTAACCACCTGTAAGTCAATGTCCGACCCATTGAAGAGTCTTGAAACATGGCAATGGATATAAACCAGGCCAGAGATCTGTACACAGTTATTTCCGGGTTCTCGCCCCTCGTCAGTACAGAGTAGGGTGCTGGTATGGACATCATTTAAAGAATTAGGTCACCGCTTGGACGGATGCCCATTTTTACGCAGCGGCAAAACTCGCCCCTTCCAAGTGAATCTATCTCCTATCTAATAGTTCATGGTTGGACGACGCTTTGCGCTTTCACTTTTCTCCAGTTTTGCCTCTGAATGGCGGATTGTTGATTTAAAGTAACAGGGTAACACGTGGAGATGAGAGTGATGAATGGAGACAGCTGAGGCGGGCCCCGATAGATGCCTCTGCTCCTCCAGGACTCGCATTCCTCAGACTTCACATTCCTGAACAAGAGCGAACATCAAGAGCTCTGATTTCTTCAAAAACTTAAAGGAACAGGCCGACTAAATAAACAGGGCCGCCTTAAAGACACACAAGGGGGGGAGAGTGAAATGAAAGGGCTCGGCTCTGCTCTTTGTAAGTTCGAGTACATTTGCAAATGTTTACTGCGGAAGATTTAAAGGTCCAGCAAACGCCAACCCGGCACCAATATGAACGACTACTGTCTGCTATATCTATGGTTCAAAGCTTCTCGAGGGTCTCCGTAGTGATCGGGGGGACCGCAATTCCCATTGAAGAACTAGAATTACTACTATTGACTGATAACAGGGACATTAACCTTCATAACTTGAATATTAAATTAATTCAGACTCCAGACCAGATCACTAAATTAATCAGAACCGAAATCCCTTAATTAAAGGAGCATTCTGGTTGCTACAAGTTATCCTGTATCCACGGGATAGGGGATAACTATTAGATCGGTGGAGGTCCTACCACTGGGGGCTCTGTACCCCCCACAGCCCTTCTGAAATAAACGGAGCAACCGTTTAGGCATGCGTATGGCAGCTCCATTCATTTCTATGGGAATTCTGGAGACAGGTGAGCCCTGGACGCGGCTATCCCCGGAACTTTCATAGAAATGAATGGAGCGGCCACGTGCATGTGCGATAGGCCGCTCCGTTCTCATGATCAGTTGGGAGTCCCTGAGGTAGAACCACCCCCCCCCCCTTAAAGAAGAACTCCCGCAAAAAATTTTATTCCATGTCCTGCTAGAAATGTACATGATGTAATCTGTAGTGAATGTCATTTTCTTACCAGTGTCTATATTTGTGAGTTATATCTCCCTGATGCTTCTCATCTGTGTCATGTGACCAGCAATCAGACTCACCGGATAACACAGCATCTTATGTGTGGACAGGAAGTCTATTTCTCTATGTATTCCTATGGGAGCCTCACTCTCAGTCTCATAGGAATGAATAGAGCAGTAACTGGCTTCCTGTCCTGGGTCAGTTGGAGGTCAGGGAGTTGGTCACATGACCCAGCTACAATTAGAAGAGAGGGGATAACTCACAGATACAGTCTGTGATGAGAAGATTACATTCACTATAGATTACATCATGCACCTTTCTAACAGGTCAGAGAATAAACATTTTTGCGGGAGTTCTTCTTTAATTATGAGGCATAAGACCAGACCAGCATATGACCGCTGCCAGTCATATCTCATTGAATGGTTGAAACTAAATATGGGCTCAGTACTGACCAGTGCGTGAAATCGGCCTGAAAAGAATGTTAATGGGAAACCGTAAATTATATTGTACTGGAGAAAAGATAGCTTTGTGTCCATCTGATACACCAGTCATAGGAAAAGAGCTTGGATTTGCAATATCTTTTTATTATCTGCATTGAAATAAGTGCCAGATTATCAGAATGGATGGACTAATAATTTCTTTACATTAATATATATATATGAATTTGAGCATTTTTTTTTATTTCTTGATTATCAAATGACAAAAAATAATTTCTCTATTTTATTTCTTTTATTTTAATGTTGCATATTAACTGTATTTATTAGAAAATATTTAGTAAATACTGATTATTAGAATTTTTGTGTTCTATGATTTTTAACATTTTTTCCATTTATTCCACATACAGTTTGTGTATTTATTTGTATTGTATATTTTTGTTCTGATTGTTACTTGTATCTATACATAAGACTTATTTATTATTTTTTGCTCTCAGATAATGAACATGTCTACATGGAACTCACCCAGAAGCTTTATAAATACTGTCCCAAGGAGTGGAAGAAGGAGGCCAGCAAAGTAAGTCAGGTGACCGCGTGTTTGCTCGACGCTTTCCTTGGCCGGGAATCCTGAGGAATGTTGCCGTTGGCACAATCCTGATGAGACGTATTTCATTCTTATGTTTCTGTATACTTTATATAAGCCGTCTGGTGGGGAATCTGATTCTTAAACAGGACCTCTCCCCCCTCCTGACATGCCTATTTTATTAGCTTCATGCATGCTCCATGTAATAACAATTCTGGAGCATCTATTCTTATGTCTCTATGTTGTGCTGTTCCTTTATTATTTCTACTAGAAGTTATGAATGAATTGCTAGCAGTCTGCAGTAAGGGTACAGAGGGGAGGTGACCAGTTGGGGGCGTGTACCTGCACAGACTCACTCTATCCAATCAGTACTGCCATTGTCAGACTGTGCAGGGACACACCCCCAACTGGTTACCTCCCCTCTGTACCCTTACTGCAGACTGCTAGCAATTCATTCATAACTTCTAGTAGAAATAATAAAGGAATGACACAACATAGAGACATAAGAATAGATTCTCCAGAATTGTTATTACATGGGGAATGCATGAAGCTATTAAAACAGACATGTCAGGAGAGGTGACAGGTCCTCTTTAAAGTGATGTGTTAAAATCCAATTTAAACTGGTTCAGAAATGAACAGTGAATAGCAAAATATAATATATATTTTTTTCTCGTTGTTCCCAGCCCCAATAAGCTGATGTTTTAATTCTACTTATTCTTTGCATCACACAAAAAATAGATTGCACCAACGCTCCCTCTAGTGGTAGGAGGACAACTTGCTCTTAATCGTTATTTACCTATTATTATTTATTAACCATTCACCAGATACGACTGATAGGCCTCCGGCTTCTGAATATCGCCATGAAATTTTTATGATTAAACCCCGTGCTTGATAACATGACAGGTCGACTTTAAATATCTCCGATATGCTCTTTATCCCACGAAGCTGGATATAATTGCTCTGTGAGAAAGCTGTGTGATTTACATGCCACATACATCTGAAACACTTGTATGTTATTAATCCCGAGACTGTATAATGCTCAGCGCCGGGGGCATCGTGTTTCATATCGTCCCACCGCTTGTGAGAGCGGAGAACGAGCTCCACGCCAACTGTCACCGCCTGTGGGAATGAATCACAAGTACGAGATCAGCTGTCGGCTTGTCAGCATGCGGACATTGCCGTCTAGTTACACAATTGTGAGAGACGAGCCCTGTCACCCGGCCGAGGCTTCCAGCATGTAGTATCCTGCAGTATAGTGGTGCCCCCAGTGCTCCCTGATGTGGGCTGCATGGTGGGGTTCACATGACGGCCACAGGGCTCGATAATAATGACTGTGATAGTGCAGAAAGTGCCCCCATAACAGTGACAGCCATAGGACCCCATGGCAGAAAGAGCCGCAGTGCCCAATAATGATAGGACCCCATGGCAGAAAGAGCCACAGTGCCCAATAATGATAAGGACCCCATGGCAGTGATAGCCACAGTGCCCAAATGACAGTGACAGGCACCATGGTGCCCCTATAGCACCTCCTGTATATATGTCACACATCATATATGACTCGTGTGTACCATAGGACCGGTGTCCAGATCACCGCCGGTATACAGCACTGATGAGGATTACTTTCTTACAGGGTATCGACCAGTTTGGCCCGCCCATGATCATTCATTTCCGAGTGCAATACTACGTGGAAAACGGCAGATTAATAAGGTAAAAAAGCAAGAAAATGGATCTTGAGTGTGGGTAAGACAGTAGCACACACCATATTGTAGTTTTGCCCCACTCTACTCTGAAGGTGCCTTCACACGAGCCGATGATCGGTACAATTGAGCGATGAACGAGTCATTTCTTGGTGTAGTGACTCTTTAGATGCCCCGATTATCATTCACAAAATCATAATTTCAATCGTATATTCCATCTGATCACAGGGTGTTCCCGGCTGCTGGGGCCTCCAGCGATCAGCTCTAATCTATGTGGGATCCCAGCAGCAAATGTTTAACTTGCCTGCAGCGCCACCACAGGGGAAATTAAGTATTGCACAGCTCCTACTGAAATCAATGTAATGCATTGACGTAATGCCTACGCTGGGTAATAGATGAGGGCTTCAAACCCCTGGAGACCCCTTCAACAACCAAGAATTACCTAATAGGTAATGTTTGAGTCGTCATCAAAACGAAGCGTGCCATGAGTCATGCACTTAGTACAATCTGCCAAGTGGTTTGGGGGAAGGGAGGTGACAACTGCCGTGAGCACGTTTCTGTCTCAGAACTCTGATTGTCACTGATTAAAGCCATACAGCCAGTGGCCTGACAAACAAAGCTCCATATTGCTGCTACGCCACTGCTAACAAATACCCTACTGCCCCCTGCGGGTAGCGGTAAGACCTCTCCTGAACACGATTACATACATGCAGATGTGTCTTGGGTGGGGCAAGCATCTGGATTCCATCAGATAAACGAGACACAATTGTCTCAAGAAAAAAAAGTAACAATTACAAAGGAAAGAAATAAAAAGAGAGAAATTTAATGTATCCAAGACTCTACAAATGTATCCAACATCCCCCAGGCACATTCCAAGAGTTCGGGAAGCTAAGATAGGAGGAGCTGTTTGTATGAACCTCACTGCGGGGCGGCTGTGGCATGGAGGGAGCGCTGTGGTCGGGTGGGTCGGTTGATGGTGTGGTTTAAACATTAAATCTGGTCATTATGTCGCCCTCTAGTGACAGAACAGCACGGTATTATTACTACTGGCACCTAAGGAAACAAGTCTTGCTCTCCCAGAGCATGACGCGGGAGGAGGCCTACTTTCTGCTGGCCGCCTTCGCCTTACAAGCCGACCTGGGTAACTTCAAAAGGAACAAGCACTATGGAAAGTACTTTGAACCAGAAGCCTATTTCCCCCCCTGGGTAAGTCTGAGGTGGTCTTGCTGTTTTTCCAGATTTCTGTGGACCATTTTTTTTGTGATGAAGGACGTAGCTCCACAGAGGTGCAATCCTGTCCCTGGACACTTAAGATGGGGCATCAGAACCTGCAGACCATCTAATGTGTATGGGGGGGCCTCCCCAACTCTCATAAGGATCAGGCTGTTGGCTTTCAACATGCCTGATCCTATTCTTCTCAGGGAAATAAGCCCCTACCAGAGGAGTCTGCCCAATCCTTTTTGTCTCCGGATGAGTCTGACAGTGGCTTTCTCCCCTCTTCTTGTACAGAACACATGCATGCTCAGTCGAGCATGCATATATATGGAGGGGGGGCTTGGTGAGAATAAGTATTTGGCCAACAGTTATCTCACACGTATGAGCAGCCTTACACTGTGGTGACCCTTCCTATTTCTCTACCCTACTGAATCCCTATTTGGGGAAAAGATGGCAAATGCCCCATACAGGGGTGCACCGAGCCTTTCTGCTGCCTGACGCGAAAACTGAAATGGCGACCCTCCCTCCCCAATGCCAATTTCTTAACCTAACCCCTTCCCTTTGGCTCTTTAGCTGCCCCTCTCTTGCCCCTACCTGGTGCTTCCTGAGGCGATCGACTCACCTGGCCTCATTGGTGGTGCGCCCCTGTCCCCATATCGCATGCAGTGGGTGTCTCATTGCATCATACAGAGGGTACATAACTTCCCATAATAATAAGTTGGTCTCAGGGTGTTGTGCCGCTAAAACCCCCAGCAATTGGTTCTAATCTGTGAGAGAACTTCTAGGAGCAAGTCTTCCATTTGCCTGCAGTGCCCCCAAAGGGGAAATAAAGCATTACACCAGTTCCCACTGAATCAATGTGTAGTCCATGTAATATATGGGTGAGCCGGGTCCTCCAGAGTGAGAGACATTTTTTTTGTAGCCATTCTTAACTCTAGAGGGGGAAGAGACCCCCTTCTTCTATTTGGCTCAATTAGTTTTGATGCCCATTTTGCTGCTTACGACTCCTCCCTGTTTTTCATTTGCTGTTACTTCCCTATTTCTACAGGTAATAAAAAAGCGGGGGAAAGATTACATTCTAAAGCACATTCCGAATATCCACCGCGACCAATTTGCACTGAGCGTATCGGAAGCACACCTTATGTATATTAAAGAGTCGGCGAGACTGGAGGACGTGGCCGTCCATTACTACAGGTTGTACAAGGTGAGTGAGAGTCATCTCCACAAGGACAAGGACCTTGAGGACACCTGAGTGGAAGGGCTGCAGATCAGATCATTTATATAGGACGTGATTCCTATCTTTCCGGTTGCACTTGGCTAAAATCTAACCAAACGCTTATGTTTTAGGATAAGAGAGAGGTGGAGGCCTCGCTGATTCTTGGACTGACGCTGAGAGGAATCCAGATCTTCCAGGTCAGTACTGATGATGATCCATATGGATCTAACTGTATATGGAGACTGCGGTAGCCCCTAATCATCTATAATCATGGCAGCAGCACAGAGTGTTTAAGGAGACCAGCATACCAATATTGTAGAAGGGACTAATATGTACAATGAAACTAATACATTTGCCACAACCCGTATGTCATCTGTCTCATCGTTTTTCTCTCTTCCAGAGTTCGGGTGATGAGAAGCAGCTTCTTTATGATTTCCCCTGGACTAATGTAGGAAAGTTAGTGTTTGTGGTAAGTAGACAGCGGGATGGCTGTGTAAGAGCGCAAGTTATCCGGATCATCCATTATACATGCTTCCATGAGGTGTATACTCCCCTAACAAAGAAGCCCTTATAGGTCTCCGCAACCCGATACCAGGATTACTGCTCCAGAGGAGTTAATGAGGATCTACATGTTAAGATTAGCCCCTGTTTACATCTATGTGGTGGATTGGGTCTATAATAATGGTGTGATGGATCTGTCACATGATGGACACCAGCGGCACCTGACAAATCACATTGACTTAACCCTTTAATGACCGGGAAATTGACCTTTTTTTTTTTTTCCTGTTTTTTACTCCCAGCCATAACTTGTTTTTTTATTTTTTTCCATTCACATAGCCATATGAGGGCTTGTTTTTTGCGGGACAAGATGCACTTTCTAATGGCACTATATACGGTGTCAGAAAATGTGGTGGGAAAGGAAAAAAATTCCAAATGGGGTGGAATTATAAAAAAAAAAATCACCATTCCATCACAGTTTTATGGGGAAGGGCGGGGGATACACCACTGCCCTGTGCGGTACAACTGACCTGTTACTTTTATTCTCCAGGTCAGTATGATTATGGTGATCCCACATATGTATATATGTATAGTTCGTCTTGCATTTCAATACATGAAAAAAAAAATTGGAAAAAAAACTTATTTTTGTAGTTATGTGTCTGGAGGTTTTTATGTGGGACAATCTGTACTTTTCAATACCATTTTGGGGTGTTTACAACATTTTGATCACTTTCTCATATCTGTCTCATATATCTATCTAATTTATCTATCTATCCACCAGGACTTCAATGCTAGAATTTTTCAGATTGATTGGGGGTATCTGGCTCTTAATATAAAATAACCATCATATGCTTTGTATACAGTGGCAGATGATACATTGTAACAATGTTGCACGTCTTCTACTTCTCAGGGCAAGAAGTTTGAAATTTTACCAGACGGCTTACCCTCGGCCAGGAAACTAATCTACTACACCGGCTGCTCCATGCGTTCTCGCCACCTCCTGCAGCTGCTCAGCAATAGTCATCGATTATATATGAATCTCCAGCCTGTCCTGAGGCAAGTGCGGAAACTGGAGGAAAATGAAGGTGAGATGGAGCCACAACCTGCTCAGGCTTCCTGCGAGGGAGATAAGCAGACGTCAGACACCCATAGTGCCCCTGATCCTTGCACACACGATCAGACAAAGATAATTGGCTTATTTCAGTTATAAAAAAGTTTTCAGAAATGAATCGTACAGATAACTAAAATAAGAAATTTTGTAATATATCTTATTAAAATGATACTTCATCCTGGGCTCCTCAGGGTGCTTTCCTACTCTTTCCCTTCACTCAGCCTCTTACATACAACTCTGTGGAGAAGGAAAGAGGTATGAGGAGGCTGCTGCCCGTAAGTAGGTGATGTATTACCTCGCTCTGACCAGTGGTAGAGCCTTATCTTACTAGATATAGTAGAGTCAAAAGTGCTAAGTGTAGCAGAGCTAAGAAAATGCAGTTTGTGTGTCTCTCATCTGGCAGCCTCCTCCTCCTCCTCTCTCCATTGACATCAGTGTTAAAAGCAGGAAAAAGCAAAGCAACCTGATAAAAGCAGATAATAGGATTTTTCTTTAACAAAATATATTACAAAGTTTCTTATATTCACCTGTGCTATTCATGTATGATTTTTTTATAGTTTTGTTAAAGGTGTTTTCTCGCCATAGGCAACCCCTTTAACCAAAGAAACCTTCTTAGCAGACGTAAGGCATAGTATTGGTAACATAGTGCATGCACCATATAGCACCCATTCTCCTATGATGCCTCATTCCATAGTTAGCTGGATGCTTTGGTGGGTGCTATAGGGCCACTGATCTACTGAACCCTAATGGAAGGAATCAGGGTAGACTAACAGGTAACTAAAGAGCCTGTCTTATTTTACAGAGAAGAAACAATACAGGGAGTCGTACATCAGCGACACGTTGGATCAAGACATGGATCAGTTGGAGAAGAGATTGCGGGCGAGTGGAAGCAGCGCAGGGAGCATCCAGCACAAGAGACTGTCCCGGCACTCCACAGCCAGTCACAGCAGCTCGCACACCTCAGGGATAGAGGCCGATACCAAGCACAGGGACATAGGAGCCGAGGACAGCTTCTCGGGGACGTCGCTGCACCGCAAGCTGAAAACCTGCAGCTCCATGACCTCACACAGCAGCTCGCACACCTCCGGAGCAGAGAGCGCCGGCAAGGACAGGCTGGAGGATGACTCTCAAGATGACGGTAATCTACAGCAATAGACCCGGTGCTTCCTTCACATCGATCTGCACTGACACTTACTATGTGCTCCAGTACAAAGTCACCATCACTGCTAACATAGGCCCTAACATAACAGACCACTGGCCCTAAAAAAAAAATCCATGTGTATATATAATGCAGTTTTCACACTGAGCCGCATAGTAGGCTGACACTTCGTATTCTGTAGAGATCACTTCTCAGCAGTCATCTCATTTTCACTAGAGGCAGGATTACCATGGCAGGTAATATATATATATATATATATATATATATATATATATATATCTCTCACAGGATCCACTAATCACAATAGGTGATGTCAAAGCTCATCTCTTCCCCCTCTCTGCACAATGATCTCTGTACAGATCACAGAGCATGCCCACTACACGCCTCTATTGTCATCTCCAGTCTACAGGTTCCTATGATTCATGTGGTCTAAACAATATCTCTAAATGCTGCAAACCACAGCTCGGACAAGATGGCCGCCCCCATTACCATGTACAGAAAATTCACATTTATTGTAAAATATAGGGTTTTCTATGTAAAATTTCTGAGTTGCCTTTAAAATACGTTGGAACTTTCAATTTGCTTCTTATCTTGATTCTTCTTGCAGAGATTGAAATGCTGGTAGACGACCCTAAGGACATGGACTCTCCTTTGGATGTTAGTCCCGATCTGTGTATTTACATCACGGAAGACATGTTGGTCTCGCAGCAAACGAATGGATATTCTGGTGCGTGTTACAGAGAGCTTTATATGTGTGCAAGGCCTGAAGGTCCTCCATCGTGTACTTTTCTGTGGCTGATATTCCGGCACCTATTAGGTCCCGCTGCTATTAGGTCCCACTACTCCAGGACCTGTCAGGTCCCACTGCTATTAGGTTCCACTAATCCGGCACCTATTAGGTCCCACTGCTATTAGGTCCCACTAATCTGGCACCTATTAGGTCCCACTGCTATTAGGTCCCACTACTCCAGCACCTGTCAGGTCCCACTGCTATTAGGTTCCACTAATCCGGCACCTATTAGGTCCCACTGCTATTAGGTCCCACTAATCTGGCACCTATTAGGTCCCACTGCTATTAGGTCCCACTAATCTGGCACCTATTAGGTCCCGCTGCTATTAGGTCCCACTAATCTGGCACCTATTAGGTCCCACTGCTATTAGGTTCCACTAATCCGGCACCTATTAGGTCCCACTGCTATTAGGTCCCACTAATCCGGCACCTGTCAGGTCCCACTGCTATTAGGTTCCACTAATCCGGCACCTATTAGGTCCCACTAATCCGGCACCTGTCAGGTCCCACTGCTATTAGGTTCCACTAATCCAGCACCTATTAGGTCCCACTGCTATTAGGTTCCACTAATCCAGCACCTATTAGGTCCCACTGCTATTAGGTTCCACTAATCCAGCACCTATTAGGTCCCACTGCTATTAGGTTCCACTAATCCGGCACCTGTCAGGTCCCACTGCTATTAGGTTCCACTAATCCGGCACCTGTCAGGTCCCACTGCTATTAGGTTCCACTAATCCAGCACCTATTAGGTCCCACTGCTATTAGGTTCCACTAATCCAGCACCTGTCAGGTCCCACTGCTATTAGGTTCCACTAATCCGGCACCTGTCAGGTCCCACTGCTATTAGGTTCCACTAATCCGGCACCTGTCAGGTCCCACTGCTATTAGGTTCCACTAATCCAGCACCTATAAGGTCCCACTGTTGCCAGACTGAAGGAATTGTATTGTACATTGTTAGTACCACAATTGCTCAAACCTAATCTGTCACAAATCCATTGCTAAAGACCAGCAATTTTTGTATTTCTTTGTTAGTTTGCCTGCAGTATGAAGCATTTCTGGTAAAACATTTAAAGGCTATGGACACTTTAGGGACAATTTTATTTTTTGATTGTATTTTACTCATTTTGGGCTAAAAATCATTTTTCCAGTGGGTCATTATTAAAAAAATATTCAGCTGATTCTGAGTTACAAGGGTTAAAAATCAGTCTGCAAGCTTTCACAGCCTGTTTTCCTCGAATTTCCTTGATCTCCTGACCTCATAAACACTCAAACTGATACAGAATATGGCTTAAGTAAGTGTCTATGAGGTCAGGAGATCAGAGATAAGGGCTACACATCAGCCAGAAAGGGATTCAAAGGAAAACAGGCTGTGACAGCTTGCAAACAGACTGATTTTTAACCCTTGTAACTCAGAATCAGCTGAACATTTTTAATAATGACTGGAAAAAAAATGATTCTTAGCCCAAAAGAAGTAAAATGCAAGCTTCCAAAAAAAAAAAAATTGTCCCAAAGGTGTCCATAGCCTTTAAAAGGCTGGTCCAGGATTAGAAAAACATAGAGTTTTTCTTCCATTAACAGCGCCACACCTGTCCATGGGCTGTACCTGGTATTGCAGCTCAGTTCCAATGAAGTGAACTCATTTGGGCTGCAGTACCACATACAACCTATGGACAGTTATGGCGCTGTTTTGGGAACACACTCTGTTTTCGACAAACTCTTTAATTACAGTTCCCCATTATATTCTGCAAAGTAGATTAGAGGAGTTTTCCAGGGAAATATTGTTTTTAATAAATCACAGTTAATAAAAATAAAAAATTGAGTACTCGCCCTTACTGATTACCCACCCGCCTTCCTCCGTCACAAAGAAGGAATCCAGGGGTTTATGGTGAAGCGGTTACCACTCTCCATTGACGTCGATGGTTTCACAGAAGCAGACCAATGTCAATGCTCATTTCAGAGCAGCGTGGCCACCCATCTACGACCATGATCCCTACGCCTCAGCAGCTGACCTCCACCCATTATGTTGACAAGTGATGTGTTGGAAGCCCCCTTTAAACCGATGACTTCTATAGCATTGATACGAGGCTTTCCTTCTCTCTTGTAGGATTAGTAGTGAAAGAAGTGAACTCGTCAACCTCAAGCTCTTCTGAAACTGTGGTGAAGCTCCGCGGTCAAAGCATTGACTCATTGCCGCAGGTGAGTTATGGCGCTCTCATCCCGTAAAGCCATGGTCTCCATATCTTCCTTTGAAGTAGGCCATGTCGGCCATTTTGAAACATTAGGAGAAACGATCTGATATGGCATGTACGGTAGATTTCACTTAGTAAATTCCCCATATTCATTATGGGAAACCGTCAGAAGGTGGGCGTCCCAAACTGGAACCAGTACCGGACAATTCTGCTCATGTAGGCTCCGACGATGTTCTTCGGTGCCCCATGATGGTGAAGATTAACTTTGATGGCTCTGCTCACCTTACCCAGATGAGGTCCCCGAAGTCAAGGAGGTGGAAAGGCACCCAAATCCCGCCCCTTCTGGCTTGATTGACACGGAAGCATGACAAAATCTCGCGTTTGCACGTCTTAATCAACAGCGGTGCACATGTGAGATTTCGCCCCCGCTTGTAATGACGGTACCTGCCCTAAGGAACATCAATTAAGCCAGAAAGGGCGGGATTTGTGCAGAGACCGTAACTTCTTTTCCACCTCCTTTAAAGAAGAACTCCCGCAAAAAATTGTATTCCATGTCCTGCTAGAAATGTACATGATGTAATCTGTAGTGAATGTCATTTTCTTACCAGTGTCTGTATTTGTGAGTTATATCTCCCTGATGTTTCTCATCTGTGTCATGTGACCAGCAATCAGACTCACTAGATAACACAGCATCTTATGTGTGGACAGGAAGTCTATTTCTCTATGTATTCCTATGGGAGCCTCATAGGAATGAATAGAGCAGGAACTGACTTCCTGTCCTGGGTCAGTTGGAGGTCAGGGAGTTGGTCACATGACCCAGCTACAGTTAGAAGAGAGGGGATAACTCAGGATTACAGTCTCTGATAAGAAGATTGCATTCACTACAGATTACATCATGCAGCTTTCTAACAGGTCAGAGAATAAAAAAATGTGTTGCAGGAGTTCTTCTTTAACTTAAGGGGCGGCGCATGGTGGCATCCGATTTATAATGAGGCTCCCCATTGACAGAGACTAGATTGGAGTTTGGGGCCACCTACCTTCTGACAGTTTCCACTTAAAGGGATTGTTCCAGTAAAGACAGTGTTAGGATATTGCATTGGTGGGCAATCGGTGGTAGCAACAGGGATCATACCTCCACCGATCGGAAGCCAAAAAACGTATCTATTATGTTGTTTTCCAGACCGGTTGTAGGAAACCAAAGACCTCGACGGATCGGCACAGCTTGAGCCTGGACGACATCCGCCTGTACCAGAAAGACTTCCTTCAGATTGCCGGCCTGTGCCAGGACACTGCCCAGAGCTACACCTTTGGCTGCGGCCATGACGCTGACAACAGAGGCCTTTATTGTAACGGATGCCTCGCCCAGCAATGCGTCAACGTGCAGGAGCCCTTCGTGGCCAAGAAAGCCAGCAAATACTTCTCCTTGGACCTTACTCACGATGAAGTCCCCGAGTTTGTAGTATAATATCCCAGGCCTGGATGTCTGCGATTTCCCCATAACCTCTAGGAAGATTGGATCTTTCTACTTTTTTTTTTTTTTTAACCTTTTTTTTATATTTTGATACTAAAATGAAAGCCAACGGGACTTCCCGTGTGTACAGCTTAATATTTTACGTAAAATCCGCTCTTGGTATGATATTGAAAAATATATAAGGTACTATTTTATATGTACAGAGAAATCCACACATGTTTGCTTCTCAAATATGCCAAAGAATGGGTCTTCGACAAAATGGCCGCCTTGGATACTTCATGGTCTCCAATAAAATGGCAGCAGGAGGAGGACACATCTACAAAAGAAATTTATATTCCATGTGGGTATAATGATGGAAGGGGGGGTGTATTTTTGTATAAAAAAACGACAGCACTAGATTAGTAAATGAAATTACTAAATTATAGTCGCCCATAGGTTCTGGGCCCCTATACAGACCCCTGTCTTTCCAGCTGCTAAATTGATAAGGGGGTGCTCATAGTAGAGCAACACCTTTATGATTCTGCGTATATGTGGCTAAAGCCATGGATGGAAAGTATTAGCTTAGTCGCTTCCATGCAATGTAATGGGCAGTAGGGGGCGCTATTCTTTAAAAGTACTGTGTTGTGCCCCTATACATGAGTTTTTGCTGATAACTTATAAGCATCTCTCCTAAAGAAGCACGCCCACAAAATTTTTTATTCTCTGACCTGTGAGAAAGGTACATGATATAAACTGTAGTGAATGTAATCTTCTCACCAGAGACTGTATTTGTGAGTTATAACCTCCCTTCTGATCCTCAGCCGTGTCACGTGACCAGCGCTCTGATCTCCAACTGACACAGGACAGGAAGTCAGTTACTTCTCTATTCATTCCTATGAGACTGACACTGAGGCTCCCATAGGAATACATAGAGAAACTGACTTCCTGTCCTCACATAAGTTGCCGTGTTATTTGGAGAGTCAGAGTGCTGGTCACATGACACAGCTGAGGATCAGAAGGGAGGTTATAACTCACAAATACAGTCACTGGTAAGAAAATTACCTTCATTACAATTTATATTGTGTACCTTTCTAAAAGGTCAGAGAATAAAAGAAAAATGTAGGAGTGTGTCTTTGAAGTGCCAAAAATGTTCGCCCATTCAGAGCTGTAAGGATCGCAAAAGCGCCCCCTAGGTGTATTTTTTTGGTAAAATATTTTCTTATCATATTCTCCTAGGTAGAAAAGAAGTGACCACTCAGGTTGTAGCCTAATGGCCTTGCCATTACGAGCAGACTCGTTGACTAAAAAAGGTTTCCTGGGACTAACATATTGATGACCAATCCCTAGGAGGGGGGGGGGATTAACAACCGGCAGCCCCCTCTGGTCAGATGTTTCCTAAAGTAATTGGAGTCTGGAGCCAGAATGCTAGTGTAGTGGCCATACTAGGGTACTGCAGCTGAGTTGCAGTACCTGAGAACGGTCAGTACGCAGTGAATGGCGCTGTGGTGTTCCGGCTCCTCACACAGCTGATTGGTGGGGGGTTCGGGCCCCACCCACCCTAGTCTCATCTTATGGATCGGTCATCTATATCATAGTCCCAGAAAACCCCTTTAGGTACTTAGGAGACGCCTCCAGGATTTTGTCCGGACCGCAACGTCATTGTGCCAATATGTTTCTCTATAAGGGAAATATCTCGTCGTTTGTAGCTCTTCACATCATGTTCATTAAGAAAAGAAAAACATTTTTTTGAATATTTTTCACTCTATTTTTGGTATTTACTACCTCTCTCATCATCCAGCCGCTAAAAGCTTGGGGGTCGTCATGTTCCAAGGTCACGGATACATCTATTTCGGCGCACACCGACCCTCCTTCTGTTTGGATGAAGTGACCCCAGATGTGTCTATCGGCCCCTAGAGGCCGTAGGATGTATAGCGACATACGCAATGACCAGAAGCAATATTTTTGGCAATAGGATATTTATTTTGAATAATAAATACTGAATTTGGTAAGAAATATGGCAGCGCTGGGGAATTAGGCGGGCTGGAAGTTAAAGTGACACTTCACCTTTAAAGAACCCGTCATCGCATTTATTTTTTTTTTTTAATTCTATTTTTAATCAAATGTGATGATTCCTGGAAACCATCAACAAGCAGGATGACTGTTCCTGATGATGGAACTTAACGATAATAATAATAACTATATTACATTGCCTTTGGAAACACAAAGATATGCTGTTCGTTCAGCATATCGATAATCTTGTAAGGGGTGGAATGACCATTGGTCAGTGTGAAACAAATGTGATGATACCTGGAAACCGTCAGCAAGCAGGATAAATATTCCTGATGATGGATCTAAATGATGTTAAAAATAAATATAATTATGGCCTTTGGAAACATATCAATAATCTTGTAAGGAGTAGAGTGACCATTGGGCAGTAGGATCATGCGAGGGGTCCATGACCAGAGCTGGTCCACTAACCTTTAGTCATTGGGCTGCAGCTTTCTTCACAAACAGTGCCACCCCTGACTACAGGTTGAGTGCGGTATTACGGCTCGGCACCATATACTTCTGTACAGCAGAGCTGCAATACCAGACCGAACCAGTGGACGACTGTGGCGCTGTTTTTCTAATTAGATCCACGGAGGGCATTATGGACTCACAGAGCTTAATACTGGCTCCTAATAAGCGTCAATGACAGCTTGTTGATGGTTTCCATGTCAAAATGAGGGAAAATTGACTTAAAAATAAAGGAATATTTATCAGGGATGATGGTTTGTACATTTAGCGTCTGTAGGGATGGAAATTTAAAGGTGGAGTTTCACTTTAAGAAGTAGCGCTCAGTCCATATCCATATGGGGCTCGGTTAGCTCCCTCCTCCCTGATCCCTCTGGATGCCCGGGCCCCGCAGTAGCTTGTAGTATATATGTATATACCTATGGGTCTTATAGATCCTGTATTAAAGTGACCTATCTCACCCCTGGAGCATTTGTATGCAATTAAAGGGATAATATATTTTCCATGTGTTGTGCAGACAATCCATGAAACGTTATCTGTACGGGCAGATTATCACCAACACATACCTAACCGATCGCGCACGAGCGAGGTATGAGGCGCGAGGCTTCTATGCGGCAGCCATTGACGATTTTTTTTATAAATGTTGCTTAGAATGAATGACCCGTAATGTGCTGAAGTATGACCGGTCATTTAAAGGGACACTAAACCTGAAAGCTGCCTTATCTCCGTGTGTCATGGAGGCAAATGCACTCTGTTCTTCCCCGTCATCAGCCATTTAGACTGACGGGGACTGGTCGATACTTTGTGCCCCAAAACACCATTCGGTTTAGTGGCCCTTGAATGAGGTAGTCCAGGATTACAAAAACATGTCTGCCTTTTTGCAAAAACAGCGCCGCGCCTGCACACAGGTTGTCTGTGGGATTGGAGCTCAGCCAAGTTCACTTTAAAGGGCATCTGTCGGCACATTTGTACCAATAGATCGTGATGGCCAGCAGGATCAACTCTATCAGGCAGCATGTCTGGTTCAATGTGGTTGATCCTGCTGACAGATGCTGTTTAACTGCCGCGCCCTCTGCACTTATACAGGACCAGGCAGTGTAAATGTCTTCACACCTTGTCCTGTCAATCAAAGTGCAGAGGGTGTGGCAGTTGCAGAGAAAGCAGAACCTCTAGGTGTAATGGCCACGCCCCCGTTGCTCCTAGAGGCTCATTTGCATATATTAAAACATAATTTTTCTCAGCAATGCGGGCACATATGAACATGGGAACAACACAGATGTCTTCAGCTGCCGAGCGCACATGTAACAGGTCAGCCAGTGTCATAGGGACAAAACTGCTGACAGATGCCCTTTAATGGAGCTGATCTGCAATACCAGTCATGGGCAGGGGTGGCGCTGTTTCTGAAAGAAAGCAGCCATGTTTTTGTAATCCTAGAAAGCTGTTTACGATTGAAAAGCAATTGACTGTAGGAAGTGGAAAGTGTCAATTCACATTTTTAAACAGTGTTTTTTGGAATTGTCCATTTTTGTGTCTTAAACAATGTATCAATTTTTTTTTTTTACAATTATACTTATTCTGAAAAAGCTGACGAGTAATGCATTTTATTTGTCTTTTTAGTCTTTTTCTTCCAGTTCTGTCTAATCATATACTGTATACCCTTGAGTAATATTCAGCTCCTGATATAGATGGATCGGCCCTTATAAAGAAGAACTCCCACAAATTTTTTATTTTCTGACCTGTTAGAAAGGTGCATGATGTAATCTGTAGTGAATGTAATCTTCTCATCAGAGACTGTATTTGTGAGTTATCCCCTCTCTTCTTATTGTAGCTGGGTCATGTGACCAACTCCCTGACCTCCATCTGACCCAGGACAGGAAGCCAGTTACTGCTCTATTCATTTCTATGAGACTGAGAGTGAGGCTCCCATAGGAATACATAGAGAAATAGACTTCCTGTCCACACATACGATGCTGTGTCAGTTGGTGAGTCTAATTCCTGGTCACATGACACAGATTAGAAACATCAGGGAGATATAACTCACAAATACATCCACTGGTAAGAAAATGACATTCACTACTGATTACATCATGTACATTTCTAGCAGGACATGGAATACAATTTTTTGCAGGAGTTCTTCTTTAAGGAAATGTCCACTATGGCAACTGTTTTTTCGTTGTATGTAAAATATTAAAGGGGTTTTCCAGGTGTTTAATATTGATGACCTATTTGAGAAGGCACCAGCGCTCGCCGCTTACCAGCGCCATACATTGTATAGTGGCTGTGCTTGGTATTGCAGCTCAGCCCCATTCACTTCAATGGGACTAAGCTGCGTCTAGGCCACGTGACTGATGAACGTGATGTCACTGGCTTCCATGAGAGCCGTGTCCTCTTTAAACAGAACAGCAGGGGTACCAGGAATCAGAGTCCCACCAATCTGATAATGATGACCTATCCTTAGGATACATCATCATTACTAAAATCTTGAAAAATATTTTAGAAAGTATAAACAAAATGAAGCAACTTTGCAAATATTTCTCATTAAAAATTCCCTACCATTTTGTCTAAAGACCTAGCGTCTCCATGGTAACAGACTACAAAACATACTTTTTGTAGTCAGATCCTGCAGTCCAACTCAGTTTATCCAGGCATGCCCAACCTGCTGTAAAACTACAACTCCCACCATGCCCTTCTGTGGGCTGATAGCTGTAGGCTGTCAGGGAATGATGGGAGTTGTAGTTTGGCAACAGCTGGAGGGCCGTAGGTTGAGTATGCCTGAGTTTGTCAGTCACTTCTTACTGAAGTAGATTAGCACGAAGAAGCATGACTGTAGATGCAGACTACACAGGGTTTGCTTGTTGTCTGTTACCATGGAGACACATAGATCTGCACAGGCGTGGCATACGCAACATTTTTTGGTGCGTTGCGAAGGTGAGCATAGCCTTAAAGGGCAAGCTCTGTTTATATCAAGACACCCCCCACTTTGGCTGCTCCCCCAATAATGATTTGGCGAAATCCAGATTTACATGGTTATTATTCAAATCCATACAAAATGAGAGGGTCATTCATTATGGCCAATAGAAGGAGTCTGGGGTCATATATATCATTGTGAGTGTGCAAACGCTATAGGGACCACTGATCGATACCCCGCAAAGGCTGTATTATGGTGGGCAGCACATGCCCTGGTTACATGGGGTGATGTGCTACCAACATTAAGGTTTCGGGGAAGAAGAAGGTGCCAAGCTGTGCCAATAGCAGTAAGTGAGTGCATGCTGTGCCCTAATTTAAAGGGATCTGTCTCTTTAAAGGAAATCTGTCACATGACTTTAGTGTTTTAAACTAAAACTATAGCCATGTTCAGTAAAGTACCTTGAGTCTAGATGTGGTCTCCAATCTTTTTTTTCAGATTCCGTTTTCATTTTATTTGACTTTTTCTCATATGTAAATTTCCTCTGAAGGAGCCCAGAGGGGCGTTAGGGAGCCCAGTAACGCCCCCCTCCTGTGCCCAGCACGCCTTCTTCATGCTCCAAAACGCGCCTATTTAGGGACGGACTAACGGCCCATATTAGCATTGTAGGCCGCCGCCCCCCTCAACTACGTCACGGCAGCTCTGGAAACCACTCGCAGAGCTGCCTGCTTCGCCCGGCCGAAATCTCGCAAGATTTCGGCCGGGCAAAGCAGGCAGCTCTGCGAGTGGTTTCCAGAGCTGCCGTGACGTAGTTGAGGGGGGCGGCGGCCTACAATGCTAATATGGGCCGTTAGTCCGTCCCTAAATAGGCGCGTTTTGGAGCATGAAGAAGGCGTGCTGGGCACAGGAGGGGGGCGTTACTGGGCTCCCTAACACCCCTCTGGGCTCCTTCAGAGGAAATTTACATATGAGAAAAAGTCAAATAAAATGAAAACGGAATCTGAAAAAAAAGATTGGAGACCACATCTAGACTCAAGGTACTTTACTGAACATGGCTATAGTTTTAGTTTAAAACACTAAAATCATGTGACAGATTTCCTTTAAATGTAGGTCTGTTGTGATGCATTAGCGGGACGCACGGACGTAGCATGTTGTAAGCGATAAGCGGCTGCCATTGTCATCCCAGCTGTGCAGCTCGTGTCACCACTAGGTATAGGGGGGGATAATGTGACTGTGAACAGCTGCCATTGCCTGGGGTGATGCCCTGAAGTCAAGCTCCGGCTCCGCAGCTGCTGCGGACGACTCTGAGACACGTTATATATACTCGATGAGCACAATGGCCGCGATCGCTCATCATAAAGCTGTCAGCTCTTCAGAAGAGAGGGATATAGGGGCCGAGTCAGCAACACCCAGCTATCCATGCCACTTAAACCCGTAAAAATACCTAACATTTCTATCACATTTTCACTTTTTTGTAATATTTTTCTAAAAACATTTTTACTAAAAATAAAGACTGCTTCTTTTGCTCTTCCTAAAGTTTATTTTATTCCAGAGTTCTCACATTTTCAGCGTCTCTTTCTGACTTCTTCTTTACAGCAGGTGGCGCTGTTGTACTAACAGCTAGCATTGGGGAAATGCCTTTGCTTCCCTCCAGTGGAGGTAAGTGGTACTGCAGGTAAATTTAAATTTGTTAAAATATAGTATTTGACAGGCCTGCATTTTTAACGAGAAAATACAAATATACTTAAGGAGGAACTTTCAAGGGTCCTGACATTACAATATAAGTACCTGGCACTGTAGGGCATGTTGAAGAGATGTCCTCGCTCTTATTTTTTTTCCTATGGGCTGCTCCGTTACCCTGCTCCGTGCCCCCCGATCTGGTTTCCTGCCCTGTATGCTAATCTATACCATCAGTACAGGGCGGAGGAGATGGCCGTGTTTCTAGGGGGCGTCTCCTCCCTGGAGAAGGTGAGAAACGCGGCCGTCTCCTCTCCCTGTACAGATGGTATAGATTCGCATACAGGAGCGCAACGCAGACGACCGGCCACCGCTCCTATTCACCTCTATAGTCAAGCCAGCGCTAGGCTATTTTCGGTGGCCCCATAGAAAATGAATGGAGGGCGGCTGCGCATGCCCAGTGCGCCCTCCACCCCTTTTGGGGGGCTTCGTTCTCCATATAGGTGTGGGTTCTTGATATGGCCCCATTGTCTGAGCTGAGACAACTTCTTTAATTATATTGGCTGGATGTTTGGGGTTGTTGTCCTGCTGCAGACTATATTTGGAGCCAATCAGAAGCCTCCCTGAAGGTACTGCGTGATGGACAAGTATCTGCCTGGATTTCTCTGCATTGAGGACCATAGTGCAGCAGATGAGACACATCAGGCTTACTTCCCTTTGAAATTGAAGGAAGTCCTGCAGTGCCATCAGCTTGGAATAGGGGAGATTCAGGGGGGAGCAAAGATTCAAAAATAATACATTTTAAAAAAGAGACTGAGCCCTAAAACTCAGTATGAGGCCACTGCTTCCCCTGCCTGCAAAGTCTCTTGCTGCTCCTACTATTGACCACAAGATGGCAGCAAAGTCAAGGTTGAATGTTTCCCTGCAGTGAGCAGAGGCCTGAAGGTGGGAAGAGTATAATGCTGTGGGAACGATCACCTCCGTAAGGGAGCGTTCACACCACCGTATGTACATTGCACTCCGCAAAACGCAGACCTGCAAAAAATAAGCATGATGTCCATGTTGCATCCTTTTTTTTTTTTTTTTTTGCGGACCCTTTGTAACAATGTTTATTGTTGTCTGCAAAACGGAGAATTATGGGACATCTTTTTTGCAGAACGGACGAACGGATAGCAGGGTGTGCTGACTGCATTTTTTGCGGCCCCATGGAAATGAATGGGTGAGCATCTGACCCGCAAAAAATGTGGATCGGATTTGGACCAAAAATACAGCTGCGTGAATAGGGCCTTACCGAAGTGCCGGATGCAGCACAAAACGGCGTGGACGGAGCCGAGCGGATCCCAGCGTCTGTAATGGGGGCTGCGAGGTGTCCAATGATGAGAAGGTGTTTAGATGAAAAAAAGTCCTGAGTGTAGAACTTATTTCTCCACTATGATGCGGCCTCCAATGAAGATGTGAACACGACCCTAAGAGAGAGAGAGAAACCCCTCATAATAGTGATATTATCTGTAAAACATGACAATGATATAGGGGCCCTGTCTGTCTATTATCTTTCTATCTACTCTCTGTCTTCCTCTCTCTCTCCCCCTCAGTCCTTCTCTCTCCATCCCTCCTTCTCCCCCCCCCCCCCTCCATCTCTCTCCATCCCCCCTTCTCCCCCCATCCCTCCTTCTCTCTCTCTGTCTCTCTCTCCATACCCCCTCCCTCTCCATCCCTCCTTCTCTCTCTTCCTGTCTCCCCTTCCCTCTCTCCCTGTCTCTCTCTCTCCTTCTCTCTCTCTCCCCATACCTCCTTCTCTCTCTCTCTCTCTCTCCATCCCTCATGCTCTCTCTTCCTGTCTCCCCCTCCCTCTCTCCCTGTCTCTCTCTCTCCATCCCTCATGCTCTCTCTCTCCATCCCTCCTTCTCTCTCTCCCTGTCTCTCTCTCTCCATCCCTCATGCTCTCTCTCTCTCCATACCTCCTTCTTTCTTTCTCTCCCTGTCTCTCTCTGCCCCCCGCCCCATGTATTCCTCAGTCTATTGATTTCAGATTCATTCTGTAATACATCCCTTCCCCACGTGGTGGCGCTGCAGGGACGCTGAGCAGTTTTGCCTGCTTCCCCCATCAGGTTACAGCTGGAGGTCAGGTGATCCAATACCCGTACAGAGCAGACAGCCTCCCTGGTGGGGGCCCTCAGCAGGTGCACTACTGAGATTGATATACAGGCTCTATTCACCTCTATGAGGAGGATAATAAATGACAGGGGCCCCAGTGAAGCCCCTGCATACCCTGACACTGGGGTACTTCTGGAAATACGCCTTGTTGCTAATAGCAACCAGTCAGAACTTCTATTACACATTGCTGAGGTAAAGTGAAAGCTGCGCTGTGATTGCTTGCTGTTGGCAACAAGGCCTGTTTTTCTGAGCCATACAGAGGGTGTGGAGGTGGTAGTCACACGGGGCCCTGCTGTCTGAGGGGCCCAGGACCTCACTACCACATATGAAGGCACCAGTATCATAAAGTTGGTGTGAGGTGGGGCCCAGGAGCTATGGACTCCGCACTTAAAGGGGTATTCCAGCCAGAAGTGCCATAGCCTTTGAATGGAGCAGCAGGGCGTGAGCTGTTTTCACCTCAGCTTGTAACCAAGAATGTTTCCATTCACTGACAGCAAACAGAACCTGTTTCAATTCCTCAGCAATTTCAAGATGTCTGCCTGCTGTCAATGACTGTGGGTCATTCTAATACTTCCCACAGCTGAGGGTTTGTTACAGTGGTGGTATCCGGTCCAGACAATCCTCTCTAAATCCAAACAGCCTTGTCTCCACTGTAACAAACCCTCAGCTGTGAGAACTGGTTCATCTCTGCCAGTTTTTAGCCTCTGAATCTCTATAACAATATGTTTCTTCGTGCACAGCAAGCAGAGATCTTGAAAACATCGATCTATTGAAGCAGGAAGGATTCATTCTATAGATTTCTATGGTTCTGGGTCGGACATGTTGGTTTCTTCTGCTTCTCTTTCATTGCCGGTTCCTTTGTGTCGTCCTAAGGTACAAATCACAACCAGCACTTAACGCAGCCGCCTACAGGAAGCAGCCGTCACCGTCGCCACGGCAACTGAGGTAAGTAGCCATCTTATATTGGTTTGCTGTCCTCTAGGAAATGTATGCAGCGCTTGAGAAAACAGACATGGCCGCGGGCGTGATTCCTCGACATCTACGGCTCTGCCCTGAGCTATGTATATATATATATATATATATATATATATATATATATATACACACACCGGGGGCTTGACTCACTTTACATCAATCCTGTGTTAAAGATCCTGTGATATCACTTAAAGGGGTTGTCCAGAATTAGAAAAACATGGCTGATTTCTTCCAAAAACAGCACCACCCCTGCCCACTGGTTGTGTGCGGTATTGCAGCTCTGCCCCATTACCGAGCTGTAATAACAGCCCATGGACAGGGGTGGTGCTGTTTTTAGGAGAAAGCAGCCATGTTTTTCTAATCCTTGACAACCCCTGTAAAGGGAGTCTGTCAGCAGTCTTGGCCATGCAAAACTGCTGGCAGAGCTAGGTCGGAACCAGGAAAAGCAAAGTAAGGACTCCATGTAAGTGCTCATGCACAGGAGCGTGTGTTATGCCCCGTGCCCGTATTGCGGCGCCCGTAAACCATCCGAGTGCCCGCCATTTGCTGATGCGGACCTATTGACATGAATGGGTCCACAATCTGCAAGATACGGATCAGAAGCACTAAGGAGCACATGTTCTATGTTTTGCAGTGCGCAACGTATCTTGCGGATAGCGGACCTATTCAAGTCAATGGGTCCACATCCACAAACGACGTGCCCTCGGCCGGTAACCGTACATTGCTCGTATGCTTGATCCCTAAGGGGGCATTCACACTATCGTATTTACAGTGTGCGTTTTTTGCAGATCAAATACAGACCCATTCATTTCAATGGAGCTGCAAAATACGCGGGCAGCACACTGTACTCTGTCCGCATCCGTATGTCCGTTCCGCGGCCCCACAAAGAAATAGAACATGTCCTATTCTTGTCCGTCTTGCAGAGAAGAATAGGCATCTGTTCCATAGTGTCGGTCCTGCGGAAGGGGAAGATACGATTAAGATGCACGCGGCCGGTATCTGTGTTTTGCGCATCCGCAACTTATGTGAATGCCCCTTTAGGGTATGTTCAGATACAGACTTTACATGCTGTGGAAGAAATCTTCAGCATACATTACCCTCCAGTGCAACCGTAAATGGTGCCATTAGAAAGTACAACTTGTCCCGCAAATAACAAGCCTTCATACGGCTATGTGAATGGAAAAGTAAAAAAGTTATGGCTCTGGAAAGGCTGGCAGTAAAAAAACGGAAGAAAAAAAGGAAAATGGCCCAGTTCTGAAGGGGTTAAAATGAGATGCTGCAGTTTGGGAAGGGGTTAGGCCTGATCCAGGCGGCCATTTTTTTTATTTTTATTTTTGGCTGTGTGCTATCCGTACATGCAACGGACTGCACGCAGATGTTAATGCACTACTTTGGTCTGTATCCCACTGACCTGGAGACCATTTTCTCCCACGATCGCCAGGTCCATGCCACACGCCAACATGCGGACCTCACTTGCGGCCGCAACATGGGCAATTTTTAATACAGGCGTAAGACTGTATCCTAATGGCGTGGATTTTCACACAGATTTCACCCCGTGCAACTCATAGGTCCAATTACGTGACAACTCCCACTTTTATTAAAAGTGGCAATCAGAGCGTAAAAAAGCAAAAAACTTGCAAATCTTTGCTTAAAACGGGGCTTGATAAATCTCCCTCAATATGTGAAGAAAGCCTAACACTAGTGTCTCCTTATATCGCTATAACTCCTCCTCTAACTATGCCTTTGCCTATGCAGTGACCCACTGGATCACTGCTAAAGGGTTAATCCTGGGGTTCACCGTGTTTACCGTGATGCCAACTATCATCTACGCACAATGTACTTCAGATAGAAAAAAATTAAGCCGGGTAGTAGGCTGATCCCATTTTTTACCTGGTTAGTGGTAAGGAGTTCCTAGCAAGTCAGGCTACAGAGAAGACCTGTCTGGTATGAGCTGCTGCAGAGTAGGCCTAGAAAGAACACTTCTCCAGGACGACACCATCCCTGAGAGGGAAAGCTGCCAGAAAAGAAACTCTGCTGAAGATCAACCTTTGAGAGGAAAGAAGCATTGAATTACTGTAGAAGGTTGAGGACCATAAAGACCGAGTTTGGACTGAGACAGCAAAGGTAACGCACGCTTGTGGCTTTGGACTTTGCTGCATATGGTTAGAGTTATTTGCTTCTGGCGCCTGCCACAGCCTCTTCAAAGCAATCATCGTCAGGGCTGCCAGGAGTTAGAAATATGATTCTCCACTGATCAGATATTGATGATCTATCCTGATGATAGGCTATCAATATTAAAATCCCAGACAAGCCCTTTAATGGAGTCTTGTTTTCCCCTAGTATTGTCACCAGTACATGGTAACTGGTGCCATTGCTATTCTGTAGTCAAGAAACAATGGAGAGCAATGTGACCATGCAACGCTTGGGTTATGACTTCGAGTCCACCATGGAATATAACCTGTAAAAATAAATGTATTTACAAATAAATCATAAAAATAAGATAATTTAAAAATTCTGACAACCGTATATTATCCTTATATACATTCTAGGAACATAAACATTCCCTGTGACAAACTCCCCGGGGGGGATGATGCTGCTGTTGGAAATCTGGGTCACAACAGGATCCTAATTATATCTGATGCGAACACGTATGGCAGCAGCACAGCATCAACCACTGGTCAATATTCAGAGCAGAAGGATAGGAAGCGCCATATAGGAAAAGGTCAAGTTCGTATAGATCATAGCTTACCAAGTATGTTCTGGGTCTTGATGCAAACGCTATACCTGGGCTCTTTAAAGAACCATTAAATTCACCACAGAAAAGATCAATAGCCAACATGTAAATGGTACAGGAGTTATCTTAACATTTACATAAAAGATGACACTGCTCAAATAATACTGGAACATAAATAATACTGCCGACAGTGCAGCACCATATTGGAAACCAGATGGACTCATTATAAGGGCTCATGCACACGAACATGTGTGGTCAGTGTCCGTGCTGTGGACCACAATTTGCGGTCTACAACGCACGGGCACTGACTGTGGGGCCTCCACATGAATTGGGTCCGCGATCCGCATCTGACGGTGCATGCGCTACTTTTTTTGAGGTGCGGAGGCACGGTCAAAAACACCACGGAAGCACACCCTAGTTCTTCCATGGTGTTCCAATCCGTGCCTCCGCTCCGTATCTCCATGATTGCGGACCCATTGAAGTGAATGGATCCGTGATGCGGGCCGTGTGCATGAGCCCTAATACAGCACCAGCAAAGTGTATGAGATTACACAAATCTCATCTACACATTGCGGATTTTTTCAGTTGCGGAAATTGACCTGCCGTACGGATTTCCAGATCTGCAGCATGTCAATTATGTTTGGGGATTTAGCTGCGTATTTCGCTCTTTTTAATGGAACGGCGAGATCTGCAGCCAAACCGCATCTAATCCACACCAAAAAATGCATTTTTGGCTCTGATATGTTGTAGAAATGCAAATAAATCACACACTAATTTGTGCAGATATTATGTGCGTTCACCCGCACTCGTGTGCAGTTGGCCTTAGGCCTCTTTCACACGACAGTATATTTTGCGGGCTCCGATCTGCGGACCCATTCATTTCTATGGGGCCGCAAAAGATGCAGACAGCACACCGTGTACTGTCCACATCCGTTGCTCCGTGCCCCGGCCCCGCACAAAAAATATAACATGTTCTATTCTTGTCCTTTTTGCGGACCAGGATAGTCATTGTTACAGTGGATCTGCAAAAAAAACGGATACCATACGGACGTCATCCGTTTTTTTTGCGGATCCGCAATTTGCAGACCGCAAAACACAACGTTCGTGTGAAACTAGCCTTAAGGTGCCTTCACATGCTGCAGATTTTGCTGCAGAAATTTCCGCTATTGAAAATCAAGTTCCATTCATTTGAAGGAGGCAGCAAGCCGATGGGTTTCCAGAAGACATATTCAGGTGAATGGAACTGATTTTCATCTGCTACAAATTTCTTGTTGCAAAATCATTCAGATCATTGCAAATATTGTTTAGTGTCCCTTATGTTGCAGCAATATTGTTGTGGCAGCCGTCCCTGTTTTATCCGTTAATCGTCAGAGGAGGTCGCGTTGACCAATAAAGATAACGATAGTCGCTAACGATCGTCACTTAGGCTGGGATCGTTAGGTTTTTCGATCACTTCATGGATGTGATATGTGTCAGCCAAGGCGTTAAATCGAGAGCTTAAACGGTGTAATCGCCTTTGTTCCCCGCCTGGCATAAGAGGTCTATTTCTGCAGCCAGGACAATAGGCGCCTGGTGCCAGAGATTCATTGTTCGGCAAGGGTTTAATCACTGAATGCAGCTTTCTAATCCGGGGACTGAAAAAAAAAAATCCCATTTCCAAGCAGATGATGTGGGCTGTGCGCTTCTTAATCATGCATGTGTTCAAATCAGGGACACCCATTGCACACAGCAGATGGCACTTGGAGGGAGGAAAAAAAGGGAGAGGAACATCAGCAAGGAAAATGAGGCTGCCTGCCACTGCAGGACGTCCCTGAGGAGGTAAGTAGACAGGCATTGTCTGCCCGGAACTCCAGATCCTCAGCGCTGGCACAGTAGGCGCCATCAATTTATCCCCTAACTCTTGGGCATTCTATCACGTGGCATCGTTCATGCATGTACAGCAAGGGCGGCTTCTCATTTTTTTTTATGACTGTGCTTCAGGAGGGCAGGGCTGAACAATGGGCAGTGTCTCATCGCGTTGGCACAGCGATGCCATACTGTAGTCAGCCCTGGCGAATTCAATGCACTGACCCATTCATCTGAACGGGGCTTGCTGAGATCCATGGATTTGCCTCTGAAACAACCTCATTCAAATGAATGGAACGGATATGCAGCCGCCGAAATGTCTGCAATAAATCTGCAGCGTGTGGATTCACCCAATGGAGGCATCGCGCTTCTGGCGCCATTCGTAGCTCATGAGCATGTGCTGGGTAAAAAGTATGGGCCACCAAAATAATTTTGCGTTCAAGTCCAAAGATCCCTTCCATAGGTTGGCCCATATCAGTGCTTACAGCGCACTGGGAAAAGGCAGGGGGCACATTTACTAAGGGCACACGGCCGTTGCATACTGCGGGTCCACAATACACGGGCACCGGCCGTGTGCATTACAGATCTTGGACCCATTCACTTGAATGGGTCCACAATCCCAGAGATGTGGAACGGAGGCACAGATCGGAGCCCCGCGGAAGCACTATGGCGTGCTTCTGTGGTGTTTCTGTCCATGCCTCCGCACCGCCAAAAAAGTAGAGCATGCAATACTTTGACCGTGGGATGCGGATCGCGGACCCCATTCAAGTGAAATTGCGGTCCACAGCACGGGCACTGTCGGCACACGTTCGTGTTCATGAGCCCTAAGGCCCCTTTCACACGGGCGAGATTTCCGCGAGGGTGCAATGCGTGATGCGAACGCATTGCACCCGCACTGAATCCTGACCCATTCATTTTAATGGGGCTTTTCACATGAGCGTTTTTTTTCACGCATCAGTTCTGCGTTGCGTGAAAAACGCAGCATGTTCTATATTCTGCGTTTTTCACGCAGCCCAGGCTCCATAGAAATGAATGGGGGTGCGTTAAAAACGCAACGCATTGCATCCGCATGCAATCCGCACGTTTTTAACGCAACGCATCCGCAACGCATCCTGAACAAATCCGCGACGCTCGTGTGAAAGAGGCCTAAGAGCGGCTTTTTACGGCGGTCTTAGGCCTCTTTCACACGAGCGTCGCGGATTTGTTCAGGATGCATTGCGGATGAGTTGCGTTAAAAACGCGCGGATTGCATGCGGATGCGTTGCGTTTTTAACGCACCCCCATTAATTTCTATGGAGCCTGGGCTGCGTGAAAAACGCAAAATATAGAACATGCTGCGTTTTTCACACAACGCAGAAGTGATGCGTGAAAAAAAACGCTCATGTGAAAAGCCCCATTAAAATGAATGGGTCAGGATTCAGTGCGGGTGCAATGCGTTCGCATCACCATTGCACCCGCGCGGAAATCTCGCCCGTGTGAAAGGAACCTAACATAGTTGCAAATTCGTTATTAGTATCTGGATGCTGCACCCCTGTAGCGATTCCCATCCGCATGGACCCCATAGCAGCCAGATGACTTACCTCTATTATATCTATACACATGCCAGTGTCTTTATCGGCATGGGCACAGCCTGAAAACATAGAAAACCCCAGCGACTTCTCCCCTGATGCATCTGCAGATGACAGTTCTCATACAGAGGTTTTCTCAGATCCGATTTTTAACTCTTCATAAACATCTATAGGTTTCCATATGTCAGAATCTGAAGCATTTCTGGTGCCTAATGTCTAATCAAGTTTTACTCCTATTTATGAAGCAAATGCACCAAAGAGAATAATCCACAGCGCTCAGTTCACTGGTTTTGGATTTCCACCCCAGCAAAGGGGTGTGGGGTTAATATGTGACAGTATGCACTAAAATGTGGGCAATATTGGTGTAAAGTGGAGGTACAGAAGCCTCTATGGGATAACACTGGTGCCCTATCATGGCTGTGTACTGAACCTAACCAGTACGGATCTGTCATAGAGAGACGTAAAATGTTAGAATCCTTATCATTACACAGTAACATAGTTTATAAGGCCGAAAAAAGGTAGAAGCCAATTTTCCTCACTTTAGGGGGAAAAAATTCCTTCCCGACTCCAATCAGGCATAAGAATAACTCCCTGGATCAACGACCCCTCTCTAGTAACTATAACCTGTAATATTATTACCTCCAGAAATACATCCAGGCTCCTCCTGATCTTATAGTGAACTTACCATCCCCACCTCCTCAGGGAGAGCGTTCCATAGTCTCACTGCTCTTACCGTAAAGAGTCCATAGTCTCACTGCTCTTACCGTAAAGAGTCCATAGTCTCACTGCTCTTACCGTAAAGAGTCCATAGTCTCACTGCTCTTACCGTAAAGAGTCCATAGTCTCACTGCTCTTACAGTAAAGAGTCCATAGTCTCACTGCTCTTACAGTAAAGAGTCCATAGTCTCACTGCTCTTACAGTAAAGAGTCCATAGTCTCACTGCTCTTACAGTAAAGAGTCCATAGTCTCACTGCTCTTACCGTAAAGAGTCCATAGTCTCACTGCTCTTACAGTAAAGAGTCCATAGTCTCACTGCTCTTACAGTAAAGAGTCCATAGTCTCACTGCTCTTACCGTAAAGAATCCTCTTCTATGTTTGTGTACAAACCTTCTTTCCTCCAGACGCAGAGGATGTCCCCTTGTCACAGTCACAGTCCTGGGGATAAATAGATGATGGGAGTGATCTCTGTACTGACCCCTGATATATTTATACATAGTTATTACATCTCCCCTCAGTCGTCCCTAATTTTGATAATCTTTCTGGGTCCTGTAGTCCACCCATTCCAGTTATTACTTTAGTTGCCCTCCTCTGAACCCTCTCCAGCTCTGCTATGTCTGCCTTGTTCACAGGAGCCCAGATTTGTACACAGTCCTCCATGTGTGGTCTGACTAGTGATGTGTAAAGTGGCAGGACTATGTTCTCATCACCGCCATCTATGCCTCTTTTGATGCAACCCATTATCTTATTGGCCTTGGCAGCAGCTGTCTGACACTGGTTTCTACAGCTTAATTTGCTGTTCACTAAAATTCCTAGGTCCTTTTCCATGTCAGTGTTACCGAGTGTTATACCGCCATTCGGTGACACTGGGCAATCTGACAAGTTGCAAATTATAATTCGTTGTGTGGCGCGTTCTCATACATGTGGATTTGCAGTAGGAGCTCGTACAGATCCCTATAGACAAACTGGGGGAGATTTATCAAAACTGGTGTAAAGGAAAACTGGCTCAGTTGCCCCTAGCAACCAATCAGATTCCACCTTTAATTTTCTAAAGGAGCTTTTAAAAATAAAAATAATCTGATTGGTTTCTAGGGGCAACTGAGCCAGTTTTGAGAAATCTCCCTCACTTTTATTTATCCTAAAAATTCAAGGGGTTTTCCAGGCTCCTGATATCCCAATTAGTGGGTGCCCGACCCCTGCATCCCCGCCGATCAATTGTTCCCTGCAGTCTCTGGCGCTGGAACTGGTACTGTGAACGGAATAGAAAGCACAGCGCCGTTCAGAGTCTAGTGGCCGTACCAGGTTACTGCAGCTCAGCTCCTACTGACATCTGTCCGGTGAGGGTGCAGGGCGTTAATCCCTCAATTATCGGATATTAATCCTGAGGATAAGTCATCAATATCAGTAGCCTGGAAAATCCCTTTAATAGAAGAATTGTTATGCTGTGGCCAGAGTAAGCCAGTCCTGTGTAAGATACCAGTCACACATTTCAGCCACAATGCCCAGTGATAAATCACATTTGATTTGAGGCTACATCTGTATGATCCAGTATGAGCCCCCAGAGCTAGCAGGCAACAAGAGAGGCAGGCAGATGTGAGATGCAAGTCGCCCCTCTGCAGGGTAGAGGAAGTGGGTGATCATTAATTTCCTGACGACTGAGTAAAACGATGGGTGGAGATTTCTCTCTATCTGGGCTTCTGCTCCCTTTCACACAGCTTCTCTTCTGCTTCCTACAGAGCCGCACACAGGGGCTGGATATCATCGACTGAAAGGTAAGAGCTCAGTCCACTCAGGACTGTGATTGCTGATTAATGTGAACATAACGTGCCAGACCTTGTATCATTTAACTGCGTTTTATCATGTTTTCTGTCCAGTACATTCTGTGATATGCTGCGCCCTGTGAATATGTGTGATCCAGTTCTCTAGGTCTGCATCACATAAACAGTTCAGCAATGTAATGTATGGCTTCTGCACCTATACCTTCTGTAATACATTGTATCCTTTCTATACCTTCTGTAATACATTCTATCCTTTCTATACCTTCTGTAATACATTCTATCCTTTCTATACCTTCTGTAATACACTGTATCCTTTCTATACCTTCTGTAATACATTGTATCCTTTCTATACCTTCTGTAATACATTCTATCCTTTCTATACCTTCTGTAATACATTGTATCCTTTCTATACCTTCTGTAATACATTGTATCCTTTCTATACCTTCTGTAATACATTGTATCCTTTCTATACCTTCTGTAATACATTGTATCCTTTCTATACCTTCTGTAATACACTGTATCCTTTCTATACCTTCTGTAATACACTGTATCCTTTCTATACCTTCTGTAATACATTGTATCCTTTCTATACCTTCTGTAATACATTGTATCCTTTCTATACCTTCTGTAATACATTGTATCCTTTCTATACCTTCTGTAATACATTGTATCCTTTCTATACCTTCTGTAATACATTGTATCCTTTCTATACCTTCTGTAATACATTGTATCCTTTCTATACCTTCTGTAATACACTGTATCCTTTCTATACCTTCTGTAATACACTGTATCCTTTCTATACCTTCTGTAATACATTGTATCCTTTCTATACCTTCTGTAATACACTGTATCCTTTCTATACCTTCTGTAATACATTGTATCCTTTCTATACCTTCTGTAATACATTGTATCCTTTCTATACCTTCTGTAATACACTATATCCTTTCTATACCTTCTGTAATACACTGTATCCTTTCTATACCTTCTGTAATACACTGTATCCTTTCTATACCTTCTGTAATACATTGTATCCTTTCTATACCTTCTGTAATACACTGTATCCTTTCTATACCTTCTGTAATACACTGTATCCTTTCTATACCTTCTGTAATACATTGTATCCTTTCTATACCTTCTGTAATACATTCTATCCTTTCTATACCTTCTGTAATACATTCTATCCTTTCTATACCTCCTGTAATACATTCTATCCTTTCTATACCTTCTGTAATACATTCTATCCTTTCTATACCTTCTGTAATACACTGTATCCTTTCTATACCTTCTGTAATACATTGTATCCTTTCTATACCTTCTGTAATACACTGTATCCTTTCTATACCTTCTGTAATACATTGTATCCTTTCTATACCTTCTGTAATACATTCTATCCTTTCTATACCTTCTGTAATACATTCTATCCTTTCTATACCTTCTGTAATACATTCTATCCTTTCTATACCTTCTGTAATACATTCTATCCTTTCTATACCTTCTGTAATACATTCTATCCTTTCTATACCTTCTGTAATACATTCTATCCTTTCTATACCTTCTGTAATACATTCTATCCTTTCTATACCTTCTGTAATACACTGTATCCTTTCTATACCTTCTGTAATACATTGTATCCTTTCTATACCTTCTGTAATACATTGTATCCTTTCTATACCTTCTGTAATACATTCTATCCTTTCTATACCTTCTGTAATACACTGTATCCTTTCTATACCTTCTGTAATACACTGTATCCTTTCTATACCTTCTGTAATACATTGTATCCTTTCTATACCTTCTGTAATACATTGTATCCTTTCTATACCTTCTGTAATACATTGTATCCTTTCTATACCTTCTGTAATACATTGTATCCTTTCTATACCTTCTGTAATACATTGTATCCTTTCTATACCTTCTGTAATACATTGTATCCTTTCTATACCTTCTGTAATACATTGTATCCTTTCTATACCTTCTGTAATACATTGTATCCTTTCTATACCTTCTGTAATACATTCTATCCTTCCCATTCTTTCTATTATACCTTGTGCCTTCTATAGTACAGCTGTATCTATTTCTACACCTTCTGTCTACTTTGTATCTTTTCTATACCTTCTATAATACATTGTATCTCTTCTCTACCTTCTATAAGACATTGTATCTTTTCTCTACCTTCTATAAGACATAATTTCTTTTCTCTACCTTCTATAATACATTGTATCTCTCTTGATCATCTTCTTATACTTCCCACACTTTCTACAATGTATATTCTTTCCATACTTCTTAAATACATTGTATCCTTTACTCACATTGCTGATCTTGCATTATGCTTAAGCCTCTTGACACATTGCATCATTTTACCCAATTTCTCTGTGATATTATAACATAAAGTGAGTCCAACCAGTGCAGTTGCGCCACTTTTGCGCAATGGGTTTCAAAAGGCAGAGAAGTATACAGGAAAGCCTTGTACTTGGGTGACCACCATAGCGTCAATGTGCTGTGTAACCCTGACCTTAAAGGGGTTTGTTTCCTGATGTATGAGGGCCCTTCTCCAGAAATAGCCCCACTCTTGGGCATAGGCTGTGCCTGGTATTGCAGCTCATCCCTATTCACCTGAATGGAGCTCAGCTCCAGTACCAGACACAGCCCATTGACAACAGAGGCGCTTCTAGAAAAAACACAGCAGATCATCTTCTTTTTTTTTATTTTTTTTTATTGTGGACTGCCCCTTTAAATACTTTGCATGACACATTGTATCATTGGCTGATGTATGATGATTCCTGTTGACTGTGAGCACAATATACTTTGTATATCATTGCATCTATCTGTTTAAATCCATTTGGGTGAAATTATCATAATTTTTGACCATTCAATATGACCAGGTAAGATGAGGGTAGTAGTTATAACGTGACTGTGCCTGATGTAGTCCAGCATCCTCTGCTCCCCAGGCGCAATTATATTTCAGTTTAATGATTGATTACAACAAGGTAATTGATGTTTGCTTTATATATTAAGGCGCCATTAGAATAAAAGACAATCCACCCCCTCTCTTCATGCAAAATACATATGAGCTTTAACTGTGTGTGGAGTACAGAGCGTACCATTGTGCCCGGGCCGGGGAGAGGGGGGATTGGTTCAGCAAAAATAACTGTGTTCTTTATAGATTTTTCTTTCTTAATGCCATTCATAGATACAATGCTCCCTCTGTATGGGCATCGGGCTTAGCCGACATTTTGCAAATTGCTGCTTTCAGAATGAAAATAAATATTCCGAGATAAGCCCGCGTCTGTGGAAAAGACCATTTTCGTGTGATTTTGGAGCGTGGTGTCTGTGAACAGGCGTGCGGCTGTAATAGAGCGCAGATAAAATGACATCCAGCATTAATGCAATGCCTGCCTCCATACACTTGTATGTTCCATGCATTTTATAAAGCATCTTCTGTAAGCTATTTCGGAACGGTCGTCATGGCAACTGTGTGAGTAGTGTCATTGCATTTAATTTATGAGGACGATAAACAGCAAACCCCCCAACCCTCCACACACCAAGTCACAAGTATTTGTAATCTACGCAGGAAAAGTAGTCTGTCTCATATCTGTGTCTGTACATTCTGTATTATACTCCAGAGCTGCACTCAGTATTCTGCTGGTGCAGTCACTGTGTACATACATTACTTATCCTGTACTGATCCTGAGTTAAATCTTGTATTATACTCCAGAGCTGCACTCACTATTCTGCTGGTGCAGTCACTGTGTACATACATTACTTATCCTGTACTGATCCTGAGTTAAATCTTGTATTATACTCCAGAGCTGCACTCACTATTCTGCTGGTGCAGTCACTGTGTACATACATTACTTATCCTGTACTAATCCTGAGTTACATCCTGTATTATACTCCAGAGCTGCACTCACTATTCTGCTGGTGCAGTCACTGTCTACATGTATTATACTCCAGAGCTGCACTCACTATTCTGCTGGTGCAGTCACTGTGTACATACATTACTTATCCTGTACTGATCCTGAGTTACATCCTGTATTATACTCCAGAGCTGCACTCACTATTCTGCTGGTGCAGTCACTGTGTACATACATTACTTATCCTGTACTGATCCTGAGTTACATCCTGTATTATACTCCAGAGCTGCACTCACTATTCTGCTGGTGCAGTCACTGTGTACATACATTACTTATCCTGTACTGATCCTGAGTTACATCCTGTATTATACTCCAGAGCTGCACTCACTATTCTGCTGGTGCAGTCACTGTGTACATACATTACTTATCCTGTACTAATCCTGAGTTATATCCTGTATTATACTCCAGAGCTGCACTCACTATTCTACTGGTTGTCATTACAAAAAGGCAGCTAAGCAGTTAGTCTTTCATATTAGATGACTGTACAGTGCCAATGTAATAATGACACTTCACAGAATGAAAATTACCAGCTCAAGCTCTGAACAGACACTGAGTATGCAGGGAATCACTGCACCAGCAGAATAGTGAGTGCAGCTCTGGAGTATAATACAGGATGTAACTCGGGATCAGTACAGGATAAGTAATGTATGTACACAGTGACTGCACCAGCAGAATAGTGAGCGCAGCTCTGGAGTATAATACAGGATGTAACTCGGGATCAGTACAGGATAAGTAATGTATGTACACAGTGACTGCACCAGCAGAATAGTGAGTGCAGCTCTGGAGTATAACGAAACATCAAAGAATAAAGGACAGCTTATCACCTCTCCTTATTGGGTACAATACCCATGTGATACGTGTGATGTAACCGCAGTGCCCAGACCCAGCAATGTCCTGGTGTGGCCCTGGCCTTTCAGAACAGCTGCTGGTGCCCACTAGATAGGATCAGATGTGCAGCTTCACAGGTACAGCCTCCTTCATCTGGGATGTGACTCACTGATAGGATGATTCGTGATTTTCCCAATATAAGTGTATCCATGGTAACACCAGGACAGGGCTATGGCGGGCGGCTTTCTAGATTTGGGTTACTGGCTGGATCATATTTATATGTGGTCAATAACGATAATCCTTTTAGCAACCATCTGGTCCTTGTCTAGAATGAAATAATTCAATTATAGATTCAGTATAGAAAACAGCTGTGCCCGAGATTCCCCAAAACCTCAAAGGTCAGCACACTGAATGAATGCCGCCATCAGATCTGTGTCAGTACAAAGGCCTGCGCAGCAGAGACCCCCGGGGGGCATCTATGGTCCCTCTTTGTTTGGCTGCTTCATTTCCATTAATTACATTTAGTCAGCGCTGGGTAGTGCCGTGTCTCCAGCCTCAGAGGGCCCCAGGAACCTCAGCAATCAGATGAGATCACCAGGGGAAGAAGCATCGTCTGGCCCCGCAGCGCCCACCACAGGGGAAATGTAGTATTACATGTAAATGGGAGCACTGTACCAGAACTAGAGCTGCTCTTACTACGTTCAGGAAATTGCAAGCAGAGGACCCTCTTTTATGATATATAGACAGCGTTTAGACCAAAGACGTAGCTTCAAGATCTTGGGCCCCTGTGCAAAATCTTTACCTGCCTAAATCTTATGCACTATGCTGTGCATTTTCCATCTGCATTGCAAAAAGCCGCTCTAACTACCAGCAAGTTCATGTGGGCTATCCTGCAGAAATCCTATCCTTTCCCACTTCAGACTGTCTCTCCCTAGTAAGAAGAGCAGCTCTGGAGCACAAAATGCTACTCTAACAAGTTGTGTTCAGTGTAGAGGTATACACATGCAGTTATTGACTTCCCTTTCTGAAATTTCCTTCTCCTTATTATGAAATATATGGTAATTTGCCAAATTTTATTGTTTTATGAACTTTATCTTTCTAGCAAATAATCTTAATTTTTGGGGAAACTTTAGGTTAAGGGTGTATAATCATCTGAGGCATTCAGAATACCTGTAGAGGTGGGGGACAGTGATTATGGGGACAGCCGTGCCGGCTATACTGTAATAAAAATAATAATCTTTATTTATCTAGCGCCAACATAGCCTAGGTCATGTGACATCACGTTCATCTGTCACGTGACTGAGGCACAGCTCAGACCATTGAAGTGAATGGGGCTGAGCTGGAATACCAAGCATGGCCACTATAAAATGTACGGCGCTGTGCTTGGTGATCTGAGAGAAGGCCGCAGTGCTACTGCGAGTCAAGCAGCTGATTGGGTGTCGGACCCCCACAAATCAGACTTGGGATCCAGAGGATAGCTCATCAGTATAAAAGTCTCAGAAAACGCCTTTAATAGCATTTAAAGATTTACTCAGCAGCCACCATCTTGTACATTATATCGCTAGGATATGCCCCCAATGTCTGAGAGATGCGGGTCCCACCTGTACTTAGAACGGAGCCCACAAGCTGCTGGAGGGTACGGCCACCCTCCATTTGTATGGGAGTGCCGAGAATAGCCTATTTTCGGAAGTCTCATTGAAATGAATGAGAAGCGCGCTGTGCAAGCGCGGCCACCGCACTATATACTTAAAGAAGAACTCCCACAAAAATTTTTATTCTCTGACCTGTTAGAAAGGTGCATGATGTAATCTGTAGTGAATGTAATCTTCTCATCAGAGACTGTATCTGTGAGTTATCCCCTCTCTTCTAATTGTAGCTGGGTCATGTGACCAACTCCCTGACCTCCAACTGACCCAGGACAGGAAGCCAGTTACTGCTCTATTCATTCCTATGAAACTGAGAGTGAGGCTCCCATAGGAATACATAGAGAAATAGACTTCCTGTCCACACATAAGATGCTGTGTTATCTGGTGAGTCTGATTCCTGGTCACATGACACAGATGAGAAACATCAGAGAGATATAACTCACAAATACAGCCACTGGTAAGAAAATGACATTCACTACAGATTACATCATGTACGTTTCTAGCAGGACATGGAATAAACATGTTTGTGGGAGTTCTTCTTTAAGAAAGGGCCTTAAGGAAATAGCCGGGCCAGAGCTTGGCAGTTTTTGGTAGTCCCATAGAAATGAATGGAGGGCGACTGCACATGTGCGGTGCACCCTCCGGCACTTTGCGCCCTCCCAGAGGAGGGACGGCACCTATCAGACATTGGGGACGTATCCTGGTGATATGCCGCTAATATCCTTTTAAGTATATATAAATGGTACCTATCATTGTACTCCTGTTTGTGATGATAATGAGATGATTGCTGAGAATGGAAAGTGTCAGCCTCTTATGAGGCTTGGTGTGAAAACTGCAAGATTTTGGGATTTAAAAAAATATATCTATTAATAGTGCTCTTTTTTTATTCGCCTACATTCTAAAATAAAATGTTTGACGTAAATGTTGATTTAAACGATAGTAACTTTCTGATGACACATTCCTTTAACGTAGGACACCCCCTTTTTTTCCCTTTGTATGCTGAATCTTTATTAAAGTCCTAGACGGTGGTAACCTAAATCGTACAAGCAGAAATAACATCCGGCACACGTCTGATTTATGCATTAGCTCTCCCCGAAGCGGCAGCCACGTCTTCTGTAGGCCAAACGTACAAATGAAAATCACGTTTCCTCCATTTCTTTCCTGTATCTTGAGCAGCTGTCACTGTTTTCTGCTGCAAGAGGTACAATATGAGTCATCTGCAGAATCGTCATCCCCGGCCTGACGGTTGCATAGATACAGAGTATTTTACAAGGAGGGCATTTCAGAGAACACTTCACATTTCTCCAACGTTTCCCCCAAAAATATAGAACTAGGAGCAGCTTCTATTCTCCACCACTGCCAGAATATCGTGTATGATCAGGATAGCCCAATGTGACTAAGAGACAGAGACATAACTCTGCTCTCCTTCACCTGGGGCAAGGGCCAGCTCATTGCCCTCACCCTTTATCTAAATGTCCTGTCTCGGGCAACCAGTACCCCCGAGCATATGTGTATTGCCCAAGGAATGAAGACACTTCAACTGGATGTCTACTGCAGAAGTATTATATAAAGAAGCAGAATCACAATGACAAATCTGTACCAAGGCTTATCATATACCACTGTCTCTTTATATGCCAAGAGGGCCCCCTCAGACTCCTGGGCCTATGCACCCCCTATAGCTATACCTCTGGTTCATCATATAATTTACATAAAATGTTGAGTCACTGTAATTGAATTACTTATCCCCCACTGAGTTACATTCTCTATTATACTCCAGAGCTGCACTCACTATTCTGCTGGTGCAGTCACTGTGTACATACATTACTTATCCTGTACTGATCCTGAGTTACATCCTGTATTATACTCCAGAGCTGCACTCACTATTCTGCTGGTGGAGTCACTGTGTACATACATTACTTATCATGTACTGATCCTGAGTTACATCCTGTATTCTACTCCAGAGCTACACTCACTATTCTGCTGGTGCAGTCACTGTGTGCATACATTACTTATCCTGTACTGATCCTGAGTTACATCCTGTATTATACTCCACAGCTGCACTCACTATTCTGCTGGTGCAGTCACTGTGTACATACATTACTTATCCTGTACTGATCCTGAGTTACATCCTGTATTATACTCCAGAGCTGCACTCACTATTCTGCTGGTGCAGTCACTGTGTACATACATTACTTATCCTGTACTGATCCTGAGTTACATCCTGTATTATACTCCAGAGCTGCACTCACTATTCTGCTGGTGCAGTCACTGTGTACATACATTACTTATCCTGTACTGATCCTGAGTTACATCCTGTATTATACTCCAGAGCTGCAATCACTATTCTGCTGGTGCAGTCACTGTGTACATACATTACTTATCCTGTACTGATCCTCAGTTACATCCTGTATTATACTGCAGAGCTGTACTCACTATTCTGCTGGTGCAGTCACTGTGTACATACATTACTTATCCTGTCCTGATCCTGAGTTACTTCCTGTAGTATACTCCAGAGCTGCACTCACTATTCTGCTGGTGCAGTCACTGTGTACATACATTACTTATCCTGTACTGATCCTGAGTTACATCCTGTATTATACTCCAGAGCTGCACTCACTATTCTGCTGGTGCAGTCACTGTGTACATACATTACTTATCCTGTACTGATCTTGAGTTACATCCTGTATTATACTCCAGAGCTGCACTCACTATTCTGCTGGTGCAGTCACTGTGTACATACATTACTTATCCTGTACTGATCCTGAGTTACATCCTGTATTATACTCCAGAGCTGCACTCACTATTCTGCTGGTGCAGTCACTGTGTACAGTCTGTTCCTCCTGTATTAGATAACTGCACGGTGCCTGAAGTAAAGATTGTACTTCTCTAAATTCAAATCCTCACAGCAGACCCTGCACAGAGCGTGGGCACCGTCTACACCGGAAATACTCTCTAGAGGAAAATCTCCTACAAAACTGCAGCAAAATCCACCAGTTACGTACGGGTTTGGCTGCAAACTTGGCATTGGATGAAATCAGCCCTGCAAATCTGTTTATCTTGTTGGGGATTTAAAGGGGTTGTCTCACCTCAGCAAATGGCATTTATCATGTAGAACTGCGGCCCTCCAGCTTTTGCAAAACTACAACTCCCAGCATGCCTGCACAGCCTACAGCTATCAGTGCATGTTGGAATTGTAGTTTTACAACAGCTGGAGGGTGCAGGTTGGGCAGACAAAGTTAATACAAGGCACTTACTAATGTATTGTGATTCTCCATGTGGCTTCCTTTGCTGGCTGGATTAATTTTTTCATTACGTTATACGTGGCTACGACCACCGTACAGTCCATTACTGGTGGTCGCGCTTGCACTCTATAGGAAAAAGCGCCGGCCTCTCTGGTGGCCCGGACTGCAGGAGTGCGCATAGGCACCTTTTTCTTTAGAGTGCAAGCATGACCACCACTGATGGATTGCAGGTGGTCGTAACCATGGAAACGAGCAGTGTGTAATGTGATGGAAAAATGAATCCAGCCAGCAAAGGAAGCAATATGGAGAATCACAATACATTAGTAAGTGCCTTGTATTAACTTTCTCTACATGATAATTCTCTAACCCTAACCCTAAATAAAAAAGGGGGCGTGGCAGACAATGAGCAAAACACAGATCCGCCAGATCTGTGCGACGTCCGTCTTACATCTGTGTTGTTGTTTTTTTCGGATCCATTGTCATTATTCACAAAATGGACAAGAATAGGACAGGTTATATTTTTGTTTTGCACACGAGTCATTTTCGTTTTTTTTTTTCAAAGCCCCATTGAAATGAATGGTTCCGTATACAGACCTGTAAAAAAAAAAAAAACGGAACAGAAACGGAAGAAAAATTTGTTTGTGCATGAGCCCTTAGGCGTAGAAAATGGTCTAAATGTAAGATAGCTGGGAAGCAGCCGTCTAACAACTGTATTTTTCTGTGGCCGTCTGATAATCCAGGCCCCATTGACTCTGGATTAAAGGAATTTTTCCGTAAATTAATATACAGTCGCATACGGCGTGTATATAGTATATATGTTACACATAGGGCACGTGAGAAGCGGTACAAGATGGGTGCAGGGCCCAGGAGTGGCTCGCCAACCTCGATGGGTAATGCAGGCAAAATTAATGTGTAATGGCCGCGCGGCCCGTGCCAATGCCAATGACTAATAAGTAAGCCAGCTGTAACCAAGGGTAGAGAGGATGGCATAAAATATAAAGTCATAGCGGATAGGTGGTATACACCGCCGAGGGAGGGGGGGGGTCCTAATGACACAAAGGACCAAAAACACCTACCAGTCTGACTATTACTGTCAGGGTTGTAAGAAAGCTGAGTGCTGTGCCTTGTGGGAGCTCTGATGGCGGCCATGTTTGTTTTCACCCTTGCACAGTAACTAAGATGAGCCTTACTGCTGCAGTTCTGTCTGTTTCTAGGAAAGCTGAGTGACAACCAATATGGCCGCCCGTTACAGTTTCAGAGTCAAATCTGCCTTCTCTATACACTGATGTATCCCCATTGTCATGTCAGATTGCGTCACTCTTTGTCCCGTCCAATGCGGCGGAATCCGCGACAATGGCGGTGCTTCTAACGCAAATGTGAAGGCGGCTTAAAGGGGTCCTCTCACTTCAGTAAGTGGCATTTATCATGTAGAGGAAGTTAATACAAGGCTCTTACTAATGTACTGTGATTCTCCATATTGCTTCCTTTGCTGGCTGGATTCATTTTTCCATTGCATTATACACTGCTCGTTTCCATGGTTACGACCACCCTGCAATCCATCAGTGGTGGTCGTGCTTGCACAATATAGGAAAAAGCTCCAGCCTATGTGCACTCCCATGGTCCCGGCCACAAGAGAGGCTGACGTTTTTTCCTGTAGTGTGCAAGCACGACCACCACTGATGGATTGTAGGATGGACGTAACCATGGAAACAAGCCAATGAATCCAGCCAACAAAGGAAGCAATATGGAGAATCACAATACATTAGTAAGTGGCTTGTAGTAACTTCCTCTACATGATAAATGCCACTTACTGAAGTGAGACGACCCCTTTAAGGCATCGTACGAATAAGAGACAAGGCGCTAAGAATAAGAGGTTCCTTCCAGCGCTTCTTCAGGGACGGCCACTAATCCCGCTCCTCGTTAAGGCTATAATGTCGTCCTCTGCATATTGAGGTTTGCTCTCCAGAAAGATGGCGTCCGGGGACTGCGCCGTCACGTCTGGTTTGGATAGGCACCTGAGATTTAACCAGCAGCTTCTTCCCTCCGCTCCGTCTGGTAGGAGACTGGTAAACAGCGTGAGCAATAAGGGAACTAAACACATCAGCAGATGGTTTGTTACAATGTATCAGTGCAGGTAAAATTGCATCAGCCTGGTGTCCGGGTTGTTTATCTCACAGAGGACTGTCTAGACAGGATACAATTGTAGCAAACCCTCAGATGGGAAAAGTGTCAGGTCTGTAATGGTTTAAAGCTCCTGGTGTCAACACGAATGTTCCCTCATCACTGACAGCAAGCAGAGATCTTGAAAATGCCAAGGAATTAAACGGCTGAATGCACACGTAGCATATTATCTGCAGATTTTTTCCGTTGGCAATTTCACACCGAACCACCGTACCAGCAAAGCAAATGAGATTTCAAAAATCTCATCTAAATTTTGCGGAAATCGACCCGCAGTATGCATGTTAAAATCCACGACATGTCAAATTGTGTTGCGGATTTTCACCGTGTGGTGGGTGAGGGGAGAAGTCTGCGGCAAAATCCACATGTAACCCACGGGGATTAGCAGTGGAACCACAGAAGCAGGTATCTGGTCACCTGCTCTTCCATCTGCAGCCATAATATGGACGAGAGCGGCGTGTGGTAGAAAGATACCGCCGTGATAACGGGAGGCGTGGCTTCTCAACCAACTAAAACGGCGCGGTACTAATGATAAAAATGTTTACAGTGCATTCAGCGTGGTGGCCGTGGTTGCACACTAGAGAAAAAAGCCCCAGCCTATGTGCGCACCCACAGTCCTGGCCACCAGAGAGGCACTTTTTCCTATAGTGTGCAAGCACAACCACCACTGATGGTGGTCGTAACCATGGAAACAGTGTATAATGCAATGGACAAAATGAATCCAGCCAGCAAAGTAGGCAATATGGAGAATCACAATACATTAGTAAGTGCCTTGTAGTAACTTTCTCTACATGATAGTATAAGATACAAATGATACATGTTCCCCCTCCTCCACTGGGATGATGGGAGATGTAGTACCTGCTGTATATCCAGTAATACTTTACATACCAGTCAGTGTTCTTCTCTCTGTATATATATTGTTCTATATGCAGGAAGACTGCTCCACGGATCCACCTGCTTGGATTTATGTCTCCTTGGAATGACTGGCCTTTTAAGGGATCTCGCTTCCAAACATTAAGTGTAGAGAGAGGTCTGGGTTCTGTCCGTGGAGAGACTCCTGTCATTACATGACATGCAAGACATCCATCAGACACGTAACCCCACCTATCCATATCTGCAGCCGGCTACGTTCAGGCCCTCAAGTACTGACCATTCTCCCAAAATGACGGCCAGAAGGCCCCCTTAAATAATGCCATCCAGCGGAGTGACCCTGACAACTGGTGCCACAGTACCCCATTGATTATTGGTTGCCTGAATGCCACCCATGAGAATTGCCTGCCACAGTGCCCCCATGATTAATGCCTGCCTGAGTGCCACCCATGAGAAGGGCCTGCCACAGTGCCCCCATGATTAATGCCTGCCTGAGTGCCACCATAAGAAGGGCCTGCCACAGTGCCTCCATGATTAATGCCTGCCTGAGTGCCACCCATGAGAAGGGCCTGCCACAGTGCCTCCATGATTAATGCCTGCCTGAGTGCCACCCATGAGAAGGGCCTGCCACAGTGCCTCCATGATTAATGCCTGCCTGAGTGCCACCCATGAGAAGGGCCTGCCACAGTGCCTCCATGATTAATGCCTGCCTGAGTGTCACCCATGAGAAGTGCCTGCCACAGTGCCTCCATGATTAATGCCTGCCTGAGTGTCACCCATGAGAAGGGCCTGCCACAGTGCCCCCATGATTAATGCCTGCCTGAGTGTCACCATAAGAAGTTCTTGCCAGAGTGCCCCCATGATTAATGCCACTCAGTGGTGGTCGTGCTTGCACACTATAGGAAAAAGCGTCGGCCTCTCTGGTGGCCTGGACCGTGGGAGCGCACATAGGCCAGTGCTTTTTCCTATAGTGTGATCACGACCACCACTGATGGATTGCAGGGTGGTCGTAACCATGGAAACGAGCAGTGTATAATGTGATAGAAAAATGAATCCAGCCAGGAAAGTAAGCAATATGCAGAATCACAATACATTAGTAAGTGCCTTGTATTAACTTTCTCTACATGATAAATGCCACTTACTGAAGTGAGAGGACCCCTTTAAGGACAAAAGCTCTACATGAGTGCATTATGTCCCGGCCTGACCACAAGTTTGCAGACCAGAACTCGCAGCTTCATAGGCCTCTATACCGCTGTGAGTTCTGGATCAGCAAACCCTCGGTTAGGCCCGGGCTCGTCTGTAATACGGATGCTTTAATGTGGAACTGCCCCGAGGGCAGGGTCACACACAGGCTATGACCAATCTGATGTGCACTTAAAAGAGGATCTGCTGCAGAAAGGTTGAGGTAGAAACTTGGCCTTCTGCCACAGCGGCTGTGCCGCGGATCCCCCTGAGAATTAGTCCCGTTCAGTGGCTCATCGACGCGTGGCTAATCTGCAGCTTTACAGAACAGAATCTGCAAGAAGAACAAACCTGCTCGTTCCTCCACCAGATTATTGTATTCCACGGCAAGGACACAAATCCTGGTGTATTTTTTTTTTTTTACGCTGCATGTCAGTGGGGTCAAATCTGCACCATGTCAGCAGTGCTTTACACACTCAGCACTGCTGCATCTAACACTCCCAGCTCTGTTACATCCAGCACTGCTGCATCTAACACTCCCAGCTCTGTTACATCCAGCACTGCTACATCTAACACTCCCAGCTCTGTTACATCCAGCACTGCTACATCTAACACTCCCAGCTCTGTTACATCCAGCACTGCTACATCTAACACTCCCAGCTCTGTTACATCCAGCACTGCTACATCTGGACGCAAAGTGTAATATTTATTTATTTATAATTTTTTTCAAACCCCGATGAAATGGAAATAGTTAAAGATCCATTTCTTGTACTGAAGCCTGGTCAGTGACGAGGATGTTGGCTGCGGAGCGCGGAACGCCAAATGTTGTTTTTCTGCAGGCCTGGCACAGATCGTGTATACCGCCACGACTGAGAGGAATGCGAATATAAAGCTCTCTGCCTCCAGCGCTCTGGTTTCTGCATATTTGCTGCAAATCTTTGGAAATCGCCGACACATTAGTCATTCAGGTTGCAGAGGAGAATACAGCAACCCTCCATTTCCAGGATGGATCACAGGGCGCTAATGTGACACTGGTGTTAAAGAATACGGTCTAGGAAACAAACCGCCCCCTTGCCTCATCGGCCCAAATTGATGGCTTCTCCACCTACCGCACGGAGATGAGGACCAATATCACTGGGTTACAATGACCAATGATGCTTAAAATAACAGGGGCGCAGCAGACAGGAGCACTGTATCATTCTACAATGGCGTGGCCCCTAAGTGCAAACCACAGGGTTTACCGTGGCCAGGGGCGTAGCTAAAGGCTCATGGGCCCTGGGCCCCCCTTCCTTCAGTGATTTGTGGCCAGGGGCAGGGAAGCACATAGCCTTCATGCTGCCAAATTCTTGACCTAACCCCTTCTCTCCAGCCAGAGCTGTAAGTTGACCTGCATGCACTTTCTATAAGGGCCCTTAGGAAGCGCACGGCGTCATAGCAACCAATGACGCCGTGCGCTCCTGCCCTCAGAAGGAGCAGTCTGGGTTTTCATGGACCGTCCCGGACCGTGCTCCACGGTCGTGTGAAAGGGCCCTAATACTGGTGTCTTGTTATGTGGCCCAATGGTCTTTGGGCCCCCTCAGGCTCCTGGGCCCGGTAGCGACTGCCACGTCTGCACCCCCTATAGCTACGCCCCTGACCGTGGCCAAAGGGGCATAATAGAGCCCTTAGTCATGCTCAGTTATAATAGCCGGATGATGACTTTCAGAAGGTCAGGAAATAGTCTGGATAAGACTGCTCCTGCGGCCTCGTATATTTGCATCTTTCAACGGATAATAGGATCTAAGCAAATAACTAATAATGAATTAAAGGTTCTTCAAATTCTCAGCTGAGGTTTCTCCATCCCACTGATAAAATAATAATGGTCATAATGTGCAGGGAACGCCCCAAACTTGATGGATTTTATGGAGGCTCAAAGGCTGTGGGCACCTTTTTAGAGACTTTTTTAAATTAATGATTTACGTGTATTTTGGGCCAAAAGTGATGTTATAAGTTTTTATTAGACCATAATGTGAGAAACTTAGTTTCAAGTAGAGGCCTAAACCTGTAGCCCACCATCTATAGGGTTCACCATTGGACCACACCATCTATGAGTTCCTCCACTGGACCCTACCATCTACATTGTTCACCACTGAGCTATGTGGTCCACCATTTACATCATTCACAACTGGACCACACCATCTGAGTTTCGCACTGGACCATACCATCTACACAATGTTAGTGGTTCATCTCTGGACCCAACCATAAACATGATTCATCTTTGGACCGCACCATCTGTATGGTTTACCACTGATCCACACCGTCTTCATATTCATCATTGGACCCTGCCGTCTAAACAATCTGTGACTGGACCACATCACAGTCAGTTCCACCCATGGACCCCACCATCTACAAGGTCATGATTGAACCACACCATCTAAGTTTTCTACCTGTGGACCCCACCATCTACATAATCTGTGACTAAACCCCATCCTCTACATCATTCACTACTGGACCACACCGTCTTCACCACTTCATTTCACCATCTAGTTGGTATCCCTACTAGATTGAATCTTATTATGGTCCACCACTTGACCCGCACCCTTTCAGTGGTCCACCACTTGACCCGCACCCTTTCAGTGGTCCACCACTTGACCCGCACCCTTTCAGTGGTCCACCACTTGACCCGCACCATTTCAGTGGTCCACCACTTGACCCCCACCCTTTCAGTGGTCCACCACTTGACCCCCACCCTTTCAGTGGTCCACCACTTGACCCCCACCCTTTCAGTGGTCCACCACTTGACCCGCACCCTTTCAGTGGTATACCACTTGACCTGCACCCTTTCAGTGCTCCACCACTTGACCCGCACCCTTTCAGTGGTCCACCACTTGACCCGCACCCTTTCAGTGGTCCACCACTTGACCCACACCCTTTCAGTGGTCCACCACTTGACCCACACCCTTTCAGTGGTCCACCACTTGACCCGCACCCTTTCAGTGGTCCACCACTTGACCCGCACCCTTTCAGTGGTCCACCACTTGACCCGCACCATTTCAGTGGTCCACCACTTGACCCCCACCCTTTCAGTGGTCCACCACTTGACCCCCACCCTTTCAGTGGTCCACCACTTGACCCGCACCCTTTCAGTGGTATACCACTTGACCTGCACCCTTTCAGTGCTCCACCACTTGACCCGCACCCTTTCAGTGGTCCACCACTTGACCCGCACCCTTTCAGTGGTCCACCACTTGACCCACACCCTTTCAGTGGTCCACCACTTGACCCACACCCTTTCAGTGGTCCACCACTTGACCCGCACCCTTTCAGTGGTCCACCACTTGACCCGCACCCTTTCAGTGGTCCACCACTTGACCCGCACCCTTTCAGTGGTCCACCACTAGACTGTACCTTCTATGGGCCTATCTCTTGTATACTCTATTTGCACCAGCCCTCATTGAGATGTACAGCACCACTGACCTAAGTAATATCTAACACCAGGTCCTGCTGAGCATCCCCCCCCCCAACACCCAACACCCGTTAGCATACGAATACTTCACTAATAGTCATCCATCAGGACTCATTTATGTGGATGTGAGGTGTGCACGCTGTGTATAGGCCATGCAGTCCACCATGTTCCAGTATACACCATTGTTTGATCAGCCACGTTAGGAGGAATACACATTTAAGGTAGACCACGTGCTATATACAGTTCTACGTGGGTCGGTCAGACAAAACGGCTGTATGTATAAGAAGTGATCGTACTTCCCCTTTAAAATCAATATTATTTGATTTAGATGATCCAAATGCTCGGCTCGGCCCTCAGCCACTTCCTCAAACTGGTTTGCATAATAAAGCTAGAGAACCGAACAGTGTGTGTACAGATAGATGTAGACATCAAAAGTCAGGAACCAACACATTTCTGTAAGACGAGGGCGTGGCCCCTACAGGTCATAGATGGGAGAGCCGGGTCAGATCCAAACCTAACTGATATTGATGAACCTCTGTCCTATGGATGGGTCATTAAGTCTGAGAATCTGTCACCATTGGGACCTGATAGGTTCTGGATTATAGGATGGAGTACCTGCAGGGACAGAGGGCAAAATAAAATGTGAACAAAATTGTACTGTAAGGTTTTATTCACACACTGCAGTCAAATTGCATACACAAAGGATTTCTTCTGATTCTGGTCTTTGGAAACAAATTGGATTATCAGAGGGGGGCCCGGGTGCTGGGGTCTAGTAGGTCTAGGGTGCTGGGGTCTCATGGAGACCTGGATGTAGTGAGGTCTGGGATATAATAAGGTGTGGGGTCTCATAAAGTCTGGGGCATATTAAGGTCTAGGGCGCTGGGGTCTCATAGAGTCGGTTCGGTAAGCTGTGGAGTCTCATGAAGTCTGGAGTATAGTAAAGTATGGGGTGCTGAGGTCTCATGGAGGCTAGGGTGCTATGGTCTGAGAGTTCAGTGTTTAGTAAGGTTTGCGGTGCTGGAGTTTCATGGAGCCTGGGGTTTAGTAATATCTCGGGTGCTGGGGTCTCATGAAGTTTGGGGTTTGGTAAGGCCTGGGGTATAGTAAGGTATGGGGTTCTGGGGGCTTATGGAGTCTGGGGTTTAGTAAGGTCTGGGGTGCTGGGGTCGCATGGAGTCTGGGGTTTAGAAAGGTCTGGGGTGCTATGTTTTCTTGAGGTGAGGTTACATCTGGGTGCTGGTGAAGTCTGGGGTCTCATGGAGTTTGGGGTTTAGTAAGGTCTGGGGTCTCATGAAGTCAGGGATATAGTAAGGTTTGGGGTGTTGAGGCCTCATAGAGTCTTGGGTGTTGGGGTGTAGTAAGGTCTGGGATTCTGAGGTTGCATGGAGTCTGGGGTTTAGTATGGTCTTGGGTCTCATGAAGTCTCGGTTCTAGTAAGGTCTGGGCTGCATTTTCTTATGTGGTTATACCTGGGGTGCTGGGGTCTCATGGAGTCTGGGGTATAGTAAAGTCTGGGGTGCTATGTTTTCTTCATGCGTGGTTATACCTGGGGTCTCTTAAAGCTGGGGGTTGTAGTAAGGTCTGGGTTTCTGGTGAGTCTGGTATTTTACATTGTATGCCCTCCATGAACCCACTGCTGACCATGTCTGTTGGCACAATTCATTGGCTCTGCTCACAACTCAAGAGCGGTGGGGGACATTGTGTCTCAGAGGGTGAGTATGATGGCCTTCCATTATCCACAGTGAGCACTATCTACACCTCACCTCTTATGGGCCCCGTAATTTCCGCCCCCTGTATCCGCCCCCTGTATCTCTGTGTTGGGCAGATGGGACACAAATGCTCCTCTGTAGATCCCAGATCTGTACGCAGTAGTGCGGTGCGTTCTTCACACCCGGGCTCTTCAGGTCCTCACACTAATATTCAGAATTGTTTTCATTACCACTAATCACACTCACAGGGTGTAGCTCCGCACATTTTTGGAAGTTCATTTGAGTTCAGCTGTAAAGAAGCCAGCTGCTGCTAAAATCCTATGGGGCGCGTTTACATCCTGCATGAACGGTGCTTGTTTTATTAGATGGGGACAATGTTCACAGAGGTGGCCTCTCTATACTGCAGCCGCATCCCCCTCCTCCCTGCCTCCTGGTGACTCTTTGAGGATCCTTTTACACGGATTTGTTATCTGTTAGATTATCGGGGAAGAATATTTGTATACATGTTCGGCTCCCATAATCTGACAGTGTATGGCTACTTTCACATATGATTCGGCATGCATGTTAGTATCTGCATTCCTGAACTAGGGGAGGCCTTTGAAGCACCAGAAATGGCAAAAGGCAGAGTGGATACAGCATGCATGTGGAACAAAACACCCCCTGATTATATGGAAGCCAAGTCTGGCACGTAACAGGTAGGACATAGTGTTAGGTTCCCATTCTACAGAGAACACCTTGACGTTTCGGTGAATGGGCTCAGATAATTTTGTACAAAATATATTTGCCAAGAGTCTCTGATTTATCAAACAAGCATAGCATGAGCTTTGGAATACTCTATATCACTATGGCATGTTGTGCTTTATCTGGTAGCAGTATGCGGTTGCAATCTATGTATTTTACTTTCACATATGCGTTTTGGTTTCAGGTTTTGAGATCCGGCAAAACCAGACCCAGAATTGGAGCTTGCAGCGGATGTGTCCGGTGACACAACGGAATCCTGCCGGAACGGAAGACGTCCTGATTAGAGTTGAGCGAACGTGCTCGTAACAAGCACTGTACTGCTCGGATCCCCTGCGCTCGCATGGGCGCAGCCATCCAGATCCGTCCTCCTCACCCGATGGATCCGGATGCCGGCGCCCATGCGAGCGCAGGGGATCCGAGCAGTACAGTGCTTGTTACGAACATGTTCGCTCAACTCTAGTCCTGATGCATCCTGAACAGATCTCTTTCCATTCAGAATGCATGGGGACAAAACGGAACCAGTTTGGCCCAGTTTTGAAATCCTCTGCTGAATCTCCATACTGGAATGCCAAAACGCATATGTGAAAGTAACCTTAAAGGTGTCGACAATCACTGGTGATCGTGTCGTTGTGCTGGAGCAATGATTTTCTATGGGGTCAATAGCTTTCTCGCTTCCTTCCTTCCTTCCTTTCTCTCGCTTTCTCTCGCGCTTTCTCTTTCTCGCTTTCTCGCTTTCTCTTTCTCACTTTCTCTCTCGCTTTCTCTTTCTTTCCTTCTCTCTCGCTTTCTTTCTTTTTCTTTCTTTCTTTCTCTTTCTTTCTTTCTCTCTTTCTTTCTCTTTCTCTCTTTCTTTCCTTCTCTCTTTCTTTCCTTCTCTCTTTCTTTCCTTCCTTCTCTCTTTCTTTCTTTCCTTCTCTCTTTCTTTCTTTCCTTCTCTCTTTCTTTCTTTCCTTCCTTCTCTCTTTCTTTCTTTCCTTCTCTCTTTCTTTCCTTCTCTCTTTCTTTCCTTCTCTCTTTCTTTCCTTCTCTCTTTCTTTCCTTCTCTCTCTCTCTCATCTACATACCTCCCAACTCTATCTGTATCTCTTTCCTGGATGTTCTATCTCTCTCTCTATCTCTCCTTCTCTCTCTCTATCTCTCCTTCTCTCTTTCGCTATATCTACATACCTCCCTACTCTATCTATCTTTCCTGGATGTTCTATCTATCTATCTCTCTATCTCTCTCTCTCTCTCTCTATAGCTATATCTCTCTCTCTCTCTCTCTCTCCCTCCTAGGCTGGCAAGTAGCTGATTAAGCTCTGAAGCACACAGTTGATACCCCGTCTATTCTTGCACAGCCCGTGTTATCAGCGCAGGAACAAACACGACGATAATTGGGGGTTGATTGCTGTGAGTCATTAGCTGGCAGCACAGATGTTATTTTGTCTTTCTGTAGCTCTGCATTTACATTTATGAATAATCAGCCTGAAATATATGATCCGATTTAACGTTGGCTGCATTTGGTTCTTTTAGCTGCATGTGAAGGGGCAGAGGAATGTAGGGGACTCTTCCATCCTCAGGGCGCACACTGTGGGGTCTCCTCTTGTCGCAGCCAGTGGGCAGAGCGGGATCGGCTGCGGCGACAGAATACACAACAGAAGGGACGTTACCGCCATGTACTGTGCCTGGAAAGCAGCTTAAGTGTCAAGTGCTGTGTGCCACATTCACCAAAGGCAGCTCAAAATCTGCTGCACAGTTAAAGGGGCGGCCGTCCTATTTATAGGGTATAGAAATTATTATTCTGTGCAGTCTTTGCCTATTTCCCACAAAAACCCCTTATTGGCTATAGTATAGCTATTTTATTCTCTTCTTCTCGTGATCTCTCTAAAGGGGTTTCTCAACTGATATAAACACAATGTAAAGGGTATGTATACTTTTTCAAACCATTGCATTTATAATGCTCCAATGCATTTAAAGAGAATCTATCACCACATCTGTAACTAAATCCATCTGCTCCATTAGACCCTTGGTGCAACGAGGGCATTGCTGTTGCACCCTGAGGCTCTGCTTATTTTCCTTGCCGGCTGCACCCCTTCTGCTTTGGCAGGCAGTGTATATGAATTAATGCCTGGCGCTGAAGTCTTGCAGCAACACTTTCGGCGCACGTGCAGTACATAGTTGGATGCAGCCCTGGGTGCAGTGAGGTGCAAGGAACTAATTTGCATAAGATAAAAAGTTTTTTCATTAGAGTATGCTGACAAGCGCACATCTACGGAGGCTGATGGTTTTAGTTACAGGTATGTGGTGGCAGATTGTTTTTAAAATAAAAAAAATAAAAATAAAATAAAAAAAGCAAGTCTGCAAACCTCTGGTCCTATGCAGACCTCTTATATAGCACTTATTAACCCCCTGACTGTTTTGCCAGAGTGGAGCTCCAGCAGTGGGAAAAGTAGCTAACTGGAGGGGGGAGGGCTGCTTTATGGTAGCAGATAGAAACATGCAGCTGGTCTTGTTTGAAAGCAGACATTCCAAGCCTTCAGAAGATACCAAAATGACAGCAATATGTTCAGGACAGAGAAAGATATCGCTGATAGAAATGGAGATGCTGTGAATGCAGCTGAAAATGAAAGTAAAAACAGGTTTTAGCTGTGGTCTTGTATGAAAGCCTGGACTGTCAGCTTTCAGACAAGACCAGTTGCATGTTTCTACCATTGAGGAGATATCACCATCTAAAGCAGCCCTCCCCCCCTTCCAGTTTTCACACTGCCAGAACTGGACTGGGGCAGAACAGTTAAGTGGTTAAGACTTGTATGTCTCCATGGTGACAGACTACAAAACACTTTGTGTAGTCTGATCCCGCAGTCATACTCGCTTAAAGGGGTTTTCCAGGCTTTTAATATTGATTACCTATCCTCAGGAATAGGTTCTCGATATCAGAACCGGCACGCTTCTCTTTATACAGCTGACCGGCGGGGGAGTCGGACCCCAGCCGGTCAGCTGTATAAAGAGAAGCGTGCTGCGCCGTTTCCGGTCTCTCTTCCTGCCTGCCATAGACATAGCAGCGGCGAACAGGCAGAGACAGGAGACCACACACATGACAGGGGTGCTGGGTGTCGGACCCCACTGATCTGATATTGATGACCTATCCTGAGGATAGATCGTCAATATTAAAAGCTAGTGTCTGTCCTGGATGATGGGTTTGCTTGGTCTTATTAATATATAAGATATACAGCCTCTGTCATCTCTGCCCCTGGTATGTTGAGAATAGCGCCATGTCTTCTCTATAATAGTGTCTGCAGTGCAGAGTAATAGGTGTCAAAATGATGGAAATGATTTACAGAGTTCTCACCCTAGGCTGTCCTGACATGTATGATGTTCTCTGTACCCCTGTCCCAATGTAATATTCAGCTTGTCTGGTGCGAAAACGAAGTAATTATACTGGGAATATGTTTTATGCAATTATAGGGTATGTTCACACGAGCAACCATTGTGTTCATTGTTCCAAAACATCTAAACCTGATTATAATACATTACTTATCCTGTACTGATCCTGAGTTACATCCTGTATTATACTCCAGAGCTGCACTCACTATTCTGCTGGTGCAGTCACTGTGTACATACATTACTTATCCTGTACTGATCCTGAGTTACATCCTGTGTTATACTCCAGAGCTGTACTCACTATTCTGCTGGTGCAGTCACTGTGTACATACATTACTTATCCTGTACTGATCCTGAGTTACATCCTGTGTTATACTCCAGAGCTGCACTCACTATTCTGCTGGTGCAGTCACTGTGTACATACATTACTTATCCTGTACTGATCCCGAGTTACATCCTGTATTATACTCCAGAGCTGCACTCACTATTCTGCTGGTGCAGTCACTGTGTACATACATTACTTATCCTGTACTGATCCTGAGTTACATCCTGTGTTATACTCCAGAGCTACACTCACTATTCTGCTGGTGCAGTCACTGTGTACATACATTACTTATCCTGTACTGATCCTGAGTTACATCCTGTGTTATACTCCAGAGCTACACTCACTATTCTGCTGGTGCAGTCACTGTGCACATACATTACTTATCCTGTACTGATCCTGAGTTACATCCTGTGTTATACTCCAGAGCTACACTCACTATTCTGCTGGTGCAGTCACTGTGTACATACATTACTTATCCTGTACTGATCCTGAGTTGCATCCTGTATTATACTCCAGAGCTGCACTCACTATTCTGCTGGTGCAGACACTGTGTACATACATTACTTATCCTGTACTGATCCTGAGTTGCATCCTGTATTATACTCCAGAGCTGCACTCACTATTCTGCTGGTGCAGACACTGTGTACATACATTACTTATCCTGTACTGATCCTGAGTTACATCCTGTATTATACTCCAGAGCTGCACTCACTATTCTGCTGGTGCAGTCACTGTGTACATACATAACTTATCCTGTACTGATCCTGAGTTACATCCTGTATTATACTCCAGAGCTGCACTCACTATTCTACTGGTGCAGTCACTGTGTACATACATTACTTATCCTGTACTGATCCTGAGTTATATCCTGTATTATACTCCAGAGCTGCACTCACTATTCTGCTGGTGCAGTCACTGTGTACAAACATTACTTATCCTGTACTAATCCTGAGTTACATCCTGTATTATACTCCAGAGCTGCACTCACTATTCTGGTGGATGAATAGGAAGATATCAACAAGTCCACTGTGACACACACCTTTAGCAGCATAGCAGAGCTCCTATAGTTCACCGAGACAGTTATAGTGTTTGGTATAAAGATAATTATTCGTACCGGAAAACCAATAGGGCAAGATCTTTGCAGTCACTGAACAAGCAGGGGCTACTGGGACAGACTTTAGCTCCTGAAACCTGCAGAATTGTGAATGCAGCTCTGGAGTATAATACAGAATGTAGCTCTGGGTCAGATAAGTAATGTAATATATTTTAGCAGTGGCTGCACTCTTTATATACACCAGTATTATGGGGTGTTATTGCCTTGCTCTCCACACACTTGGTTTCTAGAAGGTTAATTCTACGGCTCTGAAAAGGTGCAGCACACTGACCCCTGTTCCTCCTCTCTGGCTGCAGTTCCTTGGAGCAGATTATCTCCTTGGATCTGGAATGTGTCGGGAGTTGTTCTGTTAAACAGACTGAAAACTTAAAATAAAAACCCATACAGTATGTGAATGAGGTAATGTACAGAGTCTGCCCCTGGATACTGCCACGTGTATCCCAGTAAATGTGGTGGGAGGTCCTCCCCATACAGCGCTGTCAATCACTTCATGAAGCCCCCTTTATTACCTCTAAATACTCTCATATGGCCTAGCATATACAAAGCATAGAGGCCCGAGGGGGGCTGAAATCTGGCAGCTCCTTCCTTCTTATCCATCTGTACTTACTGGGCTTCTTCTCCATAGGCAGAGAGTGAACAAGGGAAGGGGAAGCAATGTGGTCCTTACGAAGGTCAGGAGGAGGCCGTGTAGGCAGATCTACCTCCTAGTGGCAGCGACCAGTAGGTGCAGTGGAAGGAACTCAGACATGGTGCAGTGGTCCAAGCTCACATCGCAGAAGGGTCAAGTGAACGCCGGTTCCAGAAGTCTCTTCTCACTTCTTGACGCTTATCCAGCATCTTGATGAACTTGCACGGTAGCATCTTCTCATATTGCTGACTGCTCCCGTATTTTTGGCTACCTCAAATCTGACCTTACCAGTAGTTTGTGTGCTTTACTTCACTTTAACAAAAATGTCCTCCTGCAAACACTGCAGGATAGCAGCAGATGTCTAGCAGATATAGTGCAGCCGAAACGTGGCGTGTAATTTGCATGCCTTGGGTATTTTTTTCTTCCCATTTGTCTTTTTTCCATGATTACTGAGTGGCCTGATTGTTCCTAGGGTGAGGGGCGAGCAGTGCTGTGTGATATGAGCCAATTAGATGCCTCCTCCCTGCTGCTTCCTCTCCCCTCTCACAGCATGCAGTCTCACAAATGCAGGCAATGAAGCTGCAGCTGCATCCCCCTCCTCCCCTTCTTTGTTCTGTCTGCCAGATAGTGTGGAAGATGGAACTTGAAGCTCAAGAAGAAGAGGAGGGGGACATTATGGTGGTACCTGCCAAAAGAGAATGTTAGATCATGTCGCCTAGCAACAGTATAGGTGAAAAGTGTCTGATTGGGGAGGATCTCTACTGATCAGGAGAATGGTGGTCCCTTGTCCCCCGGTGGAACACCCCCACTGATCAGGAGAATGGTGGTCCCTTGTCCCCCGGTGGAACAGCCCCACTGATCAGGAGAATGGTGGTCCCTTGTCCCCTGGTGGAACAGCCCCACTGATCAGGAGAATGGTGGTCCCTTGTCCCCCTGTGGAACAGCCCCCACTGATCAGGAGAATGGTGGTCCCTTGTCCCCCTGTGGAACAGCCCCCACTGATCAGGAGAATGGCGGTCCCTTGTCCCCCTGTGGAACAGCCCCCACTGATCAGGAGAATGGCGGTCCCTTGTCCCCCTGTGGAACAGCCCCCCCTGATCAGGAGAATGGCGGTCCCTTGTCCCCCGGTGGAACAGCCCCACTGATCAGGAGAATGGTGGTCCCTTGTCCCCCGGTGGAACAGCCCCACTGATCATGAGAATGGTGGTCCCTTGTCCCCCTGTGGAACAGCCTCCACTGATTATGAGAATGGTGGTCCCTTGTCCCCCAGTAGAACAGCCCCAATAATCAGGACAATGGTGGTCCCTTGTCCCCCAGTAGAACAGCCCCAATAATCAGGAGAATGGTGGTCCCTTGTCCCCCAGTAGAACAGCCCCACTGATTATGAGAATGGTGGTCCCTTGTCCCCCTGTGGAACAGCCCCACTGATTATGAGAATGGTGGTCCCTTGTCCCCCAGTAGAACAGCCCCAATAATCAGGAGAATGGTGGTCCCTTGTCCCCCAGTGGAACAGCCCCACTGATTATGAGAATGGTGGTCCCTTGTCCCCCAGTAGAACAGCCCCAATAATCAGGAGAATGGTGGTCCCTTGTCCCCCAGTAGAACAGCCCCAATAATCAGGAGAATGGTGGTCCCTTGTCTCCCGGTGGAACAGCCCCACTGATTATGAGAATGGGGGTCCCTTGTCCCCTGGTTGATTGAGCGGTGGTCATACTCGCGCACTGCCATTCAAAGTCTATGGAGCTGATGAAGATAGCCTAGCGCTGCACATCTCCAGCAGTCCTATAGAGATTGAGCGGAGTCACACTGCCCATGCCCGACCACAGCTCAGTTTGAACAGGTGACACAGGGCCCCTGATGTCATGATTAGTAGGGGTCCCAGCAGATATCACCTACCCAGTTGATGGAGGATATTAGTTTAATGAACGGGAGTCCCGAAGGTTTGCTTATGGTCCATAACTTTTCACAATAAGTTAAGGAAATTATTAAAGGGGTTGTCCAGTCTTTACGATAAATAGGCCACCACTGGCCGATCGGAGGGGGTCTGACACCCTGCACCCCCGCTGACCAGCTGTTCAGGTGTAGAAGTCAATGGGAACAGCGCTGTGGTAACGAGCTCCCTCCATTACAAGGTTGACGCTGCTTATGGCGGACTTCTGACAACAGAGCTACACCCGAACAGCTGGGGGTTGTGGGTTGTCGGACCTCCGCCTATCGGCTAATGCAGGCCCATTTTGGCCATCAACTAGTACAGGTTGGACACCCCTGTAAAGCAAAACCACATAATAGTCAACATCCAGCCAGGGACCTCTCAGAAGAACTGGGTAAATACCCTGGAGAGGGTCCTGTAGCATCTTATAGACATCTTAAGGAATCAGTGGGGCATGAAGGCTCCCAGAGGAAATGTTAGATACACTTAATTGGAGACTGAGTCAGTATCCTCGTAGAGGCCCAGCTACCATAGCAGGACCCTTGGCGATTAGAATATATACACTTGGTTTCACACTTGGATTGCAGATGGCTGTCTGGTGTTATGGCCTCGTAAGTCGGGGGCTATAAATTACACGGCCATGTGTTATTTTGGCCAAATTATGGCTGCGTCTTGACTGCTCACCGCCGGCCACATTTGGTCCTATTCTAAAGATAAGTGTACACAAACATAGAAGAGGATTCTTTACGGTAAGAGCAATGAGACTATGGAACTCTTTACTATAAGATCAGTGAGACTATGGATTATTTACGGTAAGAGCAGTGAGACTATGGACTCTTTACTGTAAGAGCAGTGAGACTATGGACTCTTTACGGTAAGAGCAGTGAGACTATGGACTCTTTACTATAAGAGCAGTGAGACTATGGACTCTTTACTGTAAGAGCTGTGAGACTATGGACTCTTTACTGTAAGAGCAGTGAGACTATGGACTCTTTACTATAAGAGCAGGGAGACTATGGACTCTTTACTATAAGAGCAGGGAGATTATGGACTCTTTACTATAAGAGCAGGGAGACTATGAATTCTTTACGGTAAGAGCAGTGAGACTATGGACTCTTTACGGTAAGAGCAGTGAGACTATGGACTCTTTACTGTAAGAGCAGTGAGACTATGGATTCTTTACGGTAAGAGCAGTGAGACTATGGACTCTTTACGGTAAGAGCAGTGAGACTATGGATTCTTTACGGTAAGAGCAGTGAGACTATGGAACTCTCTCCCTGAGGAGGTGGTGATGGTAAGGTCACTATAAGAGATCAGGAGGGGCCTGGATGTATTTCTGGAGGGTAATAATATTACAGGTTATAGTTACTACAGAGGGGTCGTTGATCCAGGGAGTTATTCTGATGCCTGATTGGAGTCGGGAAGGAATTTTTTCCCCCTAAAGTGAGGAATATTGGCTTCTACCTCACAGGGGTTTTTTGCCTTCCTCTGGATCAACTTGCAGGATAACAGGCCGAACTGGATTGACGGAGGGCTTTTTTCAGCCTTATAAACTATGTTACTATGACTTATCTGCTGCCCGGTGGGAATACGAGATATATATATATATATCCAGGACAAGGTCAAACGTGCCACACAAGTGAAGAGTCAGCACTGGAGGGAAAAACCAATCTATAAAGAAGTTGGGTCAGCAGCTCTAATGAATAGATCACATCCCTGCTTATAGGAGCAGTGTGACATCTTACTCAATGGTATTAAAGGGCTTTTCCACTTATTTCATGAAGTAAACCCCTAGGGAATATACAGGGCTGTCCAGTTCTAGGGATCCTCTTCTATTAGCCAGAGGAGAGAGACGCTAAGTTAGGCCTCATGCACGTGAACGTATTTTTGGTTCACATCCGATCCAAATTTTAAGTGGGTCTAATGTGGACCCATTCACTTCAATGGGACAGAACTGGACAGATGCCCTTTAAGCTGACCATGCACATGCAATGTATGTTGGTCGGAGACTCCATAGCTAATACTTGGGGTCCTGATGGGACGTCCAGCTCTGGTAATGTATGGAAAATGGTTGTCTATACCCATCATAAATAAAGTAATGGAGCCGTGCTAAGATTCCTTCTGTAGGGTCTGGGCACTAGTAGGAATGATTCTGTATTTGCAGCAGTCCGGTTGCTTTGCTGCACTCCGCAGCGAGTCTTCATTTGATCTTCTGTTTTCTCAGAGGTTGCGATGACCGTGACAATGTTCTTCTTTGTAGCTGTGACCTGTACTCACCGAGAACATGATGGAAAACAAAAGGTTCTGCAACTTTTAACACTTTTCTGCACATTTCATCCTCTCTGCTTGCTGTACAGACCTCATGCCTCTCACCGCTGAGTGTTTGTTACAGTGGTATCCAGTCTACACAGCCTATACCAGTGATGGCTAACCTCCGTCAGTCTAGCTGTGGAGAAACTACGACTCCCAGCATGCTCTATTCATTTCTATGGAGTTCTGAGAACAGCCACGCAAGGGTACATCTTGGGAGTCGTAGTTTTACCACAGCTGGAGTCACAGGCCTATACTCTATTGCCATATTGCATCTAGCCAATCAGAGTACACAGGGTTGAACATACTATATGTGCAACCTGTGCAGCTGCATAGGGGCTCCGAAGGTAGGGGGCTCACAAGCTGCTGCTGGTTATGACAGAAGGACGTTTGACAGCAAGGAGCCCATATAGACCAGGGGCCCCTCTCTTCCCCCTGCTGAGGATAACTGGCTATGAACTCGTCCCTGGGGTGCAGATTGAGGTAGGGAAAATTAGGTTATCAGTCCCATAGGGACCAATGTGGATTCCTGACATACAGCGCTGCGGAATATAAAAGTGTAATAAATGAGCAGTGCAGAATCCGCACAGGACCGCTCTGGGTGCTGTATGTTACCCCTCGTTACACCGATGCTCCAGGAATTGATTTTAATAGCGTTTTAATTGGAGTCTGGAGCATGTGGCCTGTGCTTGATTGCAGGTGTGTAACCAGGCAATGGCGCGTAGTCTGCAGCCCTGTGCACAGGTCAATGTCCATTGAAGTGTCAGCGATCTATAACAGGCGCATTAACACGGAGGGATACACAGCGGACAGGTGTTATCCACCACATCCCTGCGCCTTAATGTATTTATCTTCACATACGCTCACTTGGGCACCTGCAAACAATCGCTATCTGGAGTGCAATTAGGAGTAGATTGGACGCAGCCCGGGCCGCCAGTGCTTTACTTCATTTATGTACAGTCTAGAGCTCTCCAGCCGTCAACTACAACTCCCAGCAGGTCCTGTTTAAACGTACTTGACAACTTTCGCCGAAAAAGGGACGACCTCCCGAAAGTGTTGACTGATCTGCGTGTGGATACTGTAATAAAATATTATTGGTGGCACGGCATATTTTCTTACATTATGGCTAGTGCGGTATATTTTATTACGTTATTGGCAGTACGGTATATTTTATGACTTATTTTGGGTAGTGCAGTATATTGATTATGGGTAGTGCGGTATATTACATTATGGGTAGTGCGGTATATTACATTGATTATAGGTAGTGTGGTATATTTTATTACATTATGGGTAGTGCGGTATATTTTATTACATTATGGGTAGTGCGGTATATTACATTGATTATAGGTAGTGCGGTATATTTTATTACATTATGGGTAGTGTGGTATATTTTATTACATTATGGGTAGTGTGGTATATTTTCTTACATTATGGGTAGTGCGGTATATTTTATTACGTTATTGGCAGTACGGTATATTTTATGACTTATTTTGGGTAGTGCAGTACATTGATTATAGGTAGTGCGGTATATTTTATTACATTATGGGTAGTGTGGTATATTTTATTACGTTATTGGCAGTACGGTATATTTTATGACTTATTTTGGGTAGTGCAGTACATTGATTATAGGTAGTGCGGTATATTTTATTACATTATGGGTAGTGCGGTATATTTTATTACGTTATTGGCAGTACGGTATATTTTATGACTTATTTTGGGTAGTGCAGTACATTGATTATAGGTAGTGCGGTATATTTTATTACATTATGGGTAGTGTGGTATATTTTATTACGTTATTGGCAGTGCGGTATATTTTATTACGTTATAGGTAGTGCGGTATATATTAGGACTGATTTTGAGTAGTGCAGTATATTACATTGATTATGGTGGTATATTTTTTATTACATTGATTATCAGCAGTGCGGTATATTTTATTACGTTATTGGTAGTATGATATATTTTACAATATTATTAGTATATTACATTATGGGTAGTGCGGTATATTTTATTACATTATGGGTAGTGCGGTATGTTACATTATGGGTAGTGCGGTATATTACATTGATTATAGGTAGTGCGGTATATTTTATTACATTATTGGCAGTGCGGTATATATTAGGACTGATTTTGAGTAGTGCAGTATATTACATTGATTATGGTGGTATATTTTTTATTACATTGATTATCAGCAGTGCGGTATATTTTATTACGTTATTGGTAGTATGATATATTTTACAATATTATTAGTATATTACATTATGGGTAGTGCAGTATACTTTACAATATTATCAGTAGTGTGGTATATTTTATTACATTGATTATCGGCAGTGCGGTATATTTTATTACATTATGGATAATGCGGTATATTTTATTTTATTGTCTTTTCTATTGACAGACGAGATTAGAAGAGATCGGTGAAGAGCGACAGTAAGAAGAGCACTGACCCCTTTCTTGGTAATTTTCCTCCCTTGTTTTCATACATTCTGTCTTGCCATTTTAAAAGTAATTTTTTGTGTTTTGACCCCGGCCTGGTGATATCATCAGCAGGGCATAAGGATGGGTGGAGGGCCCCATAGCAGATGTGGGCTCTTGACACTTAGAGGCACCCTGCCGAGAGCCATCAATCAGCTCAGCATATGATGAATTATACAGTAGTAAAAGCTATTCATAAGCCTGTGACATAGCTATAGGGGTGCGGAGACCCTCGAAGACCCCTCTGCCATAAAACAAGACACCAGTACATATACAGGAGCTTCAGGAAACACCCCTGACCGTAGCTCTCCACCGACCCTCCACTGACTTCTCATGCCACTGTATTGATGATGAGCTGTATAGAGTCTATACTTGTCCCTGCGCTGGAAAATCACATCTACAGCGGTAATCTATTGGCATACATTTGCACTAAAATTTACAGTTCAGGGGCCCGGTAGCACTGATGATTCCTGTGGCGGGCACACTACCATGCACATAGATAGCACTTTAAAGGGGTTGTCCAGGACTAGAAGTACACGGCTACTTTCTTCCAGCGCCACCCATGTCCATGGCTTGTATATGGTATTGCAGCTCAGCTGTGTTGAACTGGATGGGGCTGCACTGCAATACCACCCACAACCACTGGACAGGTGTGGCGCTGCTTTAGGAAGAAAGCAGACCTGTTTTTCTAATCCTTGATATTAGCTCCTTACATGCAGGAAAGAAGCAAGGACACTTCAGGTCGGCAGCTAAATTCCCATCTTTAAAATGTGGGAAGCAGACATCAAAATTGCATAACCAGGACTCCATTTCTACTAAATGCATGGAAAGTTCACGAAAACTCCATTATAGTCAATTATTTCTTTCCTTCGCATTTAATGAACTTAGTGTCGGGATCATTATAGCGGCTTTAACCTGTGCATGGAGGAGGCACTGTGGTCACGGGGTGTGAGATACAGGCAGCTATGAGGTCCTCATCCAACAGCTCCTCATATCTCAGCTTCCTGGTCCCCATGGAGCTGACGAAGCAGAGAAAGATATTGAATGCACTGCAGCCCTGTACGAATTCTGCTATTTAACTAGATAAAGTAACCCCTAGCACAGGAGTCAGCAACCTTCATCACTCCAGCTGCTGCCAAACTACAACTCCCAGCATGCACCACTTGCTCGTCTGCTCTCGTAACTCCAATAGAAATGAATAGGGCGTTCTGGGAGTAGTAGTTTCAAGAACAGCTGGGGCGCCAGAGGTTGCTGACCACTTGGATATACCATCACGGCCGCCACTACTCCTGAGAATGAAGGGGATGGAGGGCTGATTTAGCTCAGCTACCCTGTCCCAATTTTGCCAATGTCCTGACTCATGCAAAGAACCATAGTGTGGCCTAATTAGATCGAATACAGTTCCCTGCACAGCCAGGTGAGTGGGGGGCGCCACTGGACAGGGTGTACGCAGAAGGGAACAGAGCGAGGCAGCCCCTACATTATTAAGATTGCATACCTCCCAACTGTCCCGGATCCAGCGGGACAGTCCAGGATTACAGTGTCTGTCCCAGTACGGGGGAGCTATGTCCTGGTTTCTGGCAGCTGTTATGGCAGTTGCCTGTTATATGAAGAAGCAGAGAGCCGGCATCGGATGGCTCCTCCTTCCATCCTCCTTCCCGTCCCCCCTGCAGGTTCTTCATATCTCTGGTCTAGGTGGGCGGTGGCTGGCAGTCAGCCTTGGCTCCGCCCCCTCCAGACTAGACCAGCCGATGTCCTGATGCTGCTAGGAAGAAGGTAAGTATATGGTGTTTATTTTTTTAACTTTCTTTGAGGGGCACAATGTGGGCATATTACTGGGAAACAACATACTACTGGGGGGGCACAATGTGGGCATGTTACTGGGGGCATAACATATTACTAGGGGCCACAATGTGGGCATGTTACTGGGAAACAACATATTACTCGGGGGCCACAATGTGGGCATGTTACTGGGGGACAACATATTACTGGGGGGCACAGCTGGGCATATTACTGGGGGCACATAACAGGGCATATTAATGGGGGAACATATCAGGACATATTACTGGGGGCTGAGCCGGGTATATAACAGGGCATATTACGGGGGGGCACAGCTGGGCATATTAATGGGGGCACATAACTGGGGAATATTTACTATATGGAGCAGTAAGGAGACTTAGTGTGCCGCACAATGTGTCCCTCTTTGTCTCTTTACAAAGTTGGGAGGTATGGGATTGGGAACCCCAACAATCATAAAGTGAGGCCTGTCCTAGCAATATACCATCCTTATAGAAGATGGGAATACCCCTTTAATCTTAATTTCCTTGCTTGACCCCAGTTTCAGTCCTGTGTAAGGAACAAGTGGGGACTGCCGGAATGGTCCGTTGATCAGATGTGAAATCTAAGGAATTTTACTGTCAATACCTCATTCTCCAGCTCTTGGTTCCTGCACATCTACTGTGCGGTGTATACGACGTATCACTCTCTACAGCAGGCATGCTCAACCTGTGGCCCTCCAGCTGTTGTAAAACTACAACTCCCACCATGCCCTGCTGTAGGCTGATAGCTGTAGACTGTCCGGGCATGCTGGGAGTTGTAGTTTTGCAACAGCTGGAGGGTCACAGGTTGGGCATCTCTGTAATGCCACTTGTTGCCCCCGATCTTGGTTTTCTCCCTATTCTACGATGCTTATTGTAATATCTGGCGCACAGTAATTCCCTTCCTAGTTGCTAATATTTATTTTATCCAGAAAACACCCTCAGGCCATCTAGTGTTGGGAATGTTCATCTTCCCCCGATGGATACGAGCTCACTTGTTGATTTCTTATTTCATGCATTCAGCTCATAGAGGACGGTTTAGTCCCAGATACAATCAGTATATCGATAACTCATTATTTGGCCGCTGCATCAAGAGTTCCGTTTCCATAGATGAACAGGGTTTTCTTCGGTCGGAAATAATTGTTCTTGTCATTTGCATTCTAGAATGTGATATAGTGGTCGTTACTGAGAGATCGGACCTTTAATCAGAATGTCATTGAGCCAGGTTAAAAGGACTGTTGCATTAGGACAACCCCAGTCCACCTGTCCAGGATCACTGTCTGAGTTGGAGTGGAGGGTCGCAGTTACGAAGCGGATGTGGATCTGCTGTGTCACTAAGTGGCCTTCACCCTTTAAAGGGGTATTCCCATCTTAGACAATGGGGGCATATCGCTAGGATACACCCCCATTGTCTTATAGGTGCGGGTCCCACCGCTGAGACTCGCACCTATATCGAGAACGGAGCGCGGAGCTGGGCGTCTGGAGGACCCCAGGTTTCCCGGAGTCCGGCCACCACCAGTCGCAGCTCCCCCGCTGCTCCCATAGAAATGAAAGGGAGGGCACTGCGCATGCGCGGCCACCGCTCCCATTCGTTTCTATGCAGCCGATGGAAATAGCCGAGCCAGTGCTCAGCTATTCATAGAAATGAATGGAGGGCGGCTGTGCATGTGCAGTGTGTCCTCCTTCACTTTTGGGGGCTCCATTCTTGATATAGCTGCGGGTACCAGCGGTGGGACCCGCACCTATAAGACAATAGGGGCATTTCCTAGCCATAAGCCCCCATTGTCCAAGATGGGAATAACCCTTTAACCCCTATAAAGGGATCTGGATTCTACTACAGGGGAACCACCATGCTGCTACCACTCAGAGTAGCCTCTGTTCAAGTGAGAACTGACCTGACTGGGTTCAAGAGACACTGATATGGAACACCAAGGGATCAGGCAAAACCATAGTCGGGGACAGGCCAAGGTTAGGGCAGGCAGCTCAACGTCAGCACAGAGAACAGGTAGAAGCCAGGCAGTGATAGGTCGAATCCAGAAATCAGGCAGCAGTCAGTACAAAGGCAGAAGAACAAGAAACTGCAAACCTTTGCAGGAAACTAGAGAACTAGAACCTATTGCTCAGGCACCTTCCCACCGGGGAAGATGCCTTAAGTAGCCTACGATGGCCACCTATTGGCTGGGGAACATTGTGCTGGCCCTTTAAGATCCAGAGGGAGCGTGCACCAAACAGGGACAACAGGAAATATGGTATTATGGGTTTTCCATTCAAATATACAAGCAGCTCTAATGGGAGCGTGCCCACCACCGCTCCACCCCTTCCAGTGCGCACGGACACTGCTCTGCTCACCCTCTCTGTTGCTCCTGGGCTCTGGCAGCTTGGACCCACCGGCGTTCGTCCCCTCTTAACTGGCAGGCCCAGCTGCCGGAGTAACGCTGCTCTGTCCTCCTCCACAAAGGCCACTTTCTCCTCTAGTGGCGTGCAGGGATTTCACATACTTTCTGTTTCAATGCCTTACCATTTTCAAGGTCTCTGCTTGTTGTCAATGAAGGCGAACACTCTTGTTCGGGCCGGGTTCATGCAAGCCTAATAGAGGAAAATTTTCCTCCACGATGATACTTTTTATCTGCACTGATACATTGTAGCAAAATGTGCGTATAATGTGTCTAACTGTGAAAACTATTAGCTTTGTACCAGTAATCTGGATGTTAACATGAACGCTTTCATTCAGTCACAGCAAACGGAGCTCTTGAAATGGGGAAGAATTAAAACGCAAAGCAAATCGGAAAGCTTCCGAATATTTTATGATACAGTGACCAAATGTCATTTATAGAAATCTGGAAGATCATAAGATACGCGATCCTGACGCATTTCAGGCCGGGACTGATTTGCAATCTCCCATTGCTGAGTGCGGCTCTAGACATGGCTTATAGAGGAGGGGTCCAAAACAGGTGACACCCACCCCACTACCCCCTTTAGCTAAACGTCTCCTTATGTAAACTGGAGTTGTCAGAAGCTAGGCCATCCCCTTAAATTAGCTTTGTATAGAGCTCCCACCGCCGCCTCTCCTAGGAGCCATTATGCCGTACAGAACAGAGGGATGTGATTTTCTCCATTGAGGATAAATTATAAGGCTGCCTGTTATTTCAGGAACCGGGTGATCTCACGCGCTGAACTGTAATCTGCATAAAACCAGCGCCAAGCAATGGCTTCCCTCAAGCTGGCAGCTGGCAATTAGCAGGGGGCTGCAGGGAGAGAGACTGGCTCTGCTGTAGGAAGACCTCTGATAATTGGGTGGGGGTGCAGGGGGGCGTTTCACTGTTTAGTTAATTTTTTTTCTTACAAAAATCTCAGAAATCTCTGAAATATATATTACTTTGAAGACCACAGCGCCATACACTGTATAGTGGCTGTGCTTGGTACTGCAGACCAGAACCATTCACTTGAAGGGCAGTGAACTGCACCTAGGAGGTCGTGTCACCAATGAACCTGACGTCACTGGCCGCGGTGCTCGCCAGAGTGCCGCGGCCTCTTCAAACAGCTGTTTAGCGGGTGTTCTGGGAGTTGGACCCTCACTGATTTGATGTTGATGACCTATTTGAGGGTAGGTCGTCAGTATTGTACTTCTGGAAAACCCCTTTAAAGGGTGTTTTTCCCCTTTGGGCTCTTTGGCCCCTTGACAATAAGCTGTTCATAAAGTGTTCCCTTGCTGGGAGCTCCAACAAAACTTGGCAGGAAGTGTTCAATTTCCCTGCAGTGCCCCCACAGGAGAAGTGAAGCATTACAATGTGCCCATTGAAGTCAATTACTTGTCTATGTAATGCAGGACAGGTCCTCCAGAGTGAGGGTCATTGTTTGTAACCGCTCTTCACCCTGGAGAGGAGTATCCTGAACCAAGGACCCTCCTCCATTAACTCCCTAATAGGGTGTATTAATAAATGGGGTCTCTAAATGGGACAACCCCTTAAATCAGGAATTCACTGGACCTGTTAAATACTGTTATATCAGGCATTCGTAGAAATAAATTACATTGAAGGATAAGAATCTTCTACATTGACAGTCCCCAACCTATAGTCCTCCTGCTGCTGGGGGACTACAACTCCCAGCAGCTTAAGAGCTACAGGTTGGAGGCTACTGCAGCTGGAGAGTCTGCAGCCTGCTTGTAGTTTGAATTGGTTCCCTCAGCTTCCATATTACCAGATTATAAGAAAGACCAGACTGTTGGATGCCGGATTATAGGATTTGTATGTTCCCCACTGGGGTAAAGAGGATCCTTTCCAGTAGATGACGCCTCCATTTAAAGGGCTTTTCCGATTTCAGTTCTAGAAAACAATTTTGGACCCTAAAGGGTGGGTTATCTGAGAAGCTGTATGATCCCGTGCGGCCGGCAGTTCCAGGATCACGTGCCATACGTTCAGCCAGGGGCTAACTAGGAACTTATAGTGGCCCTGGAAAAAATACTAAAAGTGGCCCCGTTTTGTAGTCCTATCCAAACTGATGGAAGGCTGGGCCAACAATACCATACTGTGGCACAGTATACAACCCCAACAGAGCCAAATACCACAGTCCATCACAAAATACTGCCAGTAGCACAAAATACATCCCCAAAAACTGTCACTGGCCGGCCCCCTGGGCATCAGCCCACCGGGAAATTTCCCTGTAAGGTCTATGGCCAATCCGCCCCTGCATTCAGCTTGTGATACCAGCCTGGGATCATAACCAGCAGCGCGAGTCTGAATCTCTTTCTAACGCTTTAGTGAGAGGTTCAGACTCGCACATGCGCTGCAGGTAGTAATCTCAGGCCGGGATCACGTACCGAATGTACAACACATGATCCCAGGAGTGCCCTTTAAGCTGGCCATACAGAGTCGGATGGTTTGGGTGGGACCGGTGGAGTCACAATTCTCCCCAGAGTGGTCCATAGCTATAAAAGCCAGTGCAGAAACTAAAGCTCATGCCGTTAGGAACCAATCGGATCACTGATCCCATGCTGTGCTACATCCAGAATGAGCTACTGTGGCGGGTGCTCGGTGGGTGACGTGGGAGCGTCAACACTTTTCCTCATAAAGGAAGGTTTCACTACGGCTCTGCTGCCGTCTCTCCTGAAGCGATTTCACCGGCTGCTATGGTCCAACTTTTTGTCTGACCTGTTTTTGTCTACATCTGGTGCGGGTTCCCAGGCTGCCTAAAAATGTCCGCCTATGATATGCAAAGGTGACAGGTGCACGTTCATTTGTACTCGACTTGACAGTAATTTCATTAAAATGCATGAGTTATCGCAAAATGTAATCTCCATATTTATTCTCCGTCTAATGTGGGGGAGAAAATATCCCCTATGATAACAGGCAGCAGAGTCCATGACATCAGACCCCCCTCTGTACGACTGGTCGGCCAACCATCCCCTGCCTCATCTCAGGAGGACTAATGTTATCTGGTAATAAATACAAATCCCAAGAATGATAAGAATTTTGTATTGGAGAATAAGAACTATCCATGGTGATTGAAGGGACATAATTTTACCTATTGAGAATTTTTGGGGAAAAAAGTTTAGGGTAAAGATACAGAAAAACACATGGAAACTCATCTGAATTAAACAAAAAGGTTTTGGCATAAAAAATGTACAAAAACTGAAGGAAGCCTAATGAAACAATAGTTAAAAAATGTAATTCAAACATCCAATTTTTTATTTATATTATTTTTAGAAAAAGGCAATGAAATACTAAAAAACACAAAAAAGCAGAATAGTCATCTGCTGTTGTTTTATTGTAAAAAAAAAAGTCATTAGAAACATCTTTTTTGTTAAAACAAGCAAAACAGTATTAAACTGGCTACAATGTAGTTTTTTCCTTTTATTTACTGTTCCAGTTAAACATGGAAATATAAAAAAATATATTTTTAAATAAATATTTAGGATAGAACAGAAATTCTTATCCCCATGAGACTGTTCCTTGAGTTTGTTGTTAACTCTTCCAGACTGTTCTCCTAAAGGGCTGACTTTATACACTGGCAGCACGTACTGTAATCCAGCCCCTTATGGAGCAGCACACTGACCTTAAAGGGGTTATCCCACGAATAATGTAAACAATGAAAATCAGAAATCATATAGAACATGACAATCTCTTTCTAACAACGCTAGAACCAGCCCTGTACCTCATGTGGATCCAGAGATCTCCACATTCTTTTCTCTGCTAAATTTATATCAAGCTGGAAGCTCAAGGGGAGTGTCTTTTCTTCTGCAGATAAGGGGCGTGTCTCAGCTCTCCCTATCACAGCTCAGGAGGCATGTCCATGCTCTCCCTATCACAGCTCAGGGGGCGTGTCTCAGCTCTCCCTATCACAGCTCAGGGGGCGTGTCTCAGCTCTCCCTATCACAGCTCAGGGGGCGTGTCTCAGCTCTCCCTATCACAGCTCAGGAGGCGTGTCTCAGCTCTCCCTATCAAAGCTCAGGGGCGTGTCTCAGCTCTCCCTATCACAGCTCAAGAGGCGTGTCTCAGCTCTCCCTATCACAGCTCAGGAGGCGTGTCTCAGCTCTCCCTATCACAGCTCAGGAGGCGTGTCTCAGCTCTCCCTATCACAGCTCAGGAGGCGTGTCTCAGCTCTCCCTATCACAGCTAAGGGGACGTGTCTCAGCTCTCCCTATCACAGCTCAGGGGGCGTGTCTCAGCTTTCCCTATCACAGCTCAGGGACGTGTCTCAGCTCTCCCTATCACAGCTCAGGGGACGTGTCTCAGCTCTCCCTATCACAGCTCAGGGGGCGTGTCTCAGCTCTCCCTATCACAGCTCAGGAGGCGTGTCTCAGCTCTCCCTTTCACAGCTCAGGGGGCATGTCTCAGCTCTCCCTATCAAAGCTCAGGGGGGCGTCGACCAGCTCTCCCAATCACAGCTCAGAGGGTGTGTCTCAGCTCTCCCTATCACAGCAGGAGACATTTGCAAGTTCTCCCTATCACAGCTCAGGGGGTGTGTCTCAGCTCTCCCTATCACAGCTCAGGAGGCGTGTCTCAGCTCTCCCTATCACAGCTCAGGGGGCGAGTCTCATCTCTCCCTTTCACAGCTCAGGGGGCGTGTCTCAGCTCTCCCTTTCACAGCTCAGGGGGCGAGTCTCAGCTCTCCCTATCAAAGCTCAGGGGGGCGTCGACCAGCTCTCCCAATCACAGCTCAGAGGGTGTGTCTCAGCTCTCCCTATCACAGCAGGAGACATGTGCATGTTCTCCCTATCACAGCTCAGGGGGTGTGTCTCAGCTCTCCCTATCACAGCTCAGGAGGCAGTTGAAAGATGAAACTGAGCATGTGCGGCCTTCTCAGTGAGCAGGTCAAAGAAATAAGAAATTGAGTGGTCCTATACAGATACATTTTACTGAATAACTCAGTAGCTATACAGAATTTTTAATTACATGCAATTACAAAAGTATTCAGATCCAGGTGCTGGTTTGAAAACTGAGGAATATTTTTCTTGGGACAACCCCTTTAACATGTTGAAGATTTGTCATACCTATGAAGGGCGGCTGTTCTTTTTGCTTTCCTCCCTCGATCATGCTGATATATATCAGGATATGGTGCCCGAATGGCACTGGAAATACAGAACGGCCATTTTTTTAAAAAATCTAAATAATTTTTCGGCCTCTCGGGCTGCTGCTGACAGACGATACCCCTGTGTATTGGGGGAGGCTTGTGATCGACTGCTTCTCTTTGGCACAAAGTCACGACACGACCTCAGTCCCAAGTTCTAACAGCTCAGCTGTCGCTGCCACATCTCAGATACTACTGACTCCAGGAGGTTTCACAAATCAATACTTCTAAGAATGGAAAGGTCACACCAGCGATATTGATCCTGTGAAATCAGGTAGGTTGAGGCTCCCATGAACCGATGCCCGGTAGCCCCCCCGTCCTGTATTTTATACATTTATTAATTGATTGCTGGTGGATGGATTAAGGTTAGTGGGGGCCCTCATCCCAAATCCGGGATCCGGACCCTATAAGACCCCTATACCAGGCATGTATAGCAGAGGTGGTGTTCATCTGCAAGTCTATGGGAGTAAAGAAAACCACAGACCAACTCAGACCTCCAAAAGTGAGAGCCACATGCATGCTTGGCCACCTCTCAGCTGGATAGGATCACGAGGGGTTGGTGGCGGAGGCCCCTTAGGTCCCAGATACATGTCTGTCTACCCTCCCTATCACCCGCCCCTGCCTCCTCTTATTTCCTAACGTGTCTCTTTCAAGTAATGTGCACTTGCTGATAATTAATGCAGGCATCTTGTCAATTAATTTCCTTCCTTTTTCATTTTTCAGCACAGCGTAGAAGCCAAGTCGGCAGCCTGATGGCGAGCAATAATACAGCCAACATAGCACAAGCCAGAAAGCTGGTAGAACAACTGAAAATGGAAGCCAATATCGACAGAATAAAGGTATGAGGTATATAGAGTTATACACATAACATATCCTATACAATACATCACTACTGAGGTCTAACGGTAACTTCCTATGCCTCAGTCAGTGATGTAATCATAGGACAATAAAAATCGGGCCTTTTTCAGCTGCTGCCTGACACTACTACGCGGCTAACCCCCTACAGTAAGGAGCTCCTAGTGCATGACAGATCTGTCAGCAGTTTTGTCCCTATGACACCGGCTGACCTGTTACATGTGCGCTTGGCAGCTGAAGGCATCTGTGTTGAGCCCATGTTCATATGTGTCCTTATTGCTGAAAAAATTAAGTTTTTACTGCCTGGCCCTGTCAATCAAAGTGCAGAGAGAGCAGAGCCTCTAGGTGCAATGGCCACGCCCCTGTTGCGCCTAGAGGCTAATTTGCATATATTAAAACATAATTTTTCTCAGCAATGCGGACACATATGAACATGGGACCAACACAGATGTCTTCAGCTGCCAAGTGCACATGTAACAGGTCAGCCGGTGTCATAGGGACAAAACTGCTGACAGATGCCTTTTAAAGAGCTGTTGTTAGTAACAATCAGTATTCCGCATGTAATAACAATACTGCAGCATCTATTCTTATGACTTTATATTGTGACATTCCTCTATTATTCCAACTGGAACTTTAGGAATGACCTGCTATCATTTTGCAATAAGGGTTCATCTAGATGTTACCAGTTGGGGGGGTGTTTCCATGTACAGTCTGACATTATCCAATCAGTGCTGCCAGTGTCAGACCGTGAAGGGACACGCCCCCAACTGATAACACCCAAATGGACTTTCATTGCAGACTGATGTGAATGCATATACGGTACTAACTTTTAGTAGGAATAATAGAGGAATGGCACAGCTTACAGTTATATGAAAAGATGATCCAGATATAGTATTACATGGGGAATGCAACATGTAAAAACCGTATATATATCTGTTCCACCGTCATTAAAGGGGCTGTGCAGCAGGGAAAATGTATGGAAAGGATTCCCCTCACTGATCCCTCCCCCAACTGTTCTGGTCCCTGTTCTGGTCCCTGCTGGTCTTAATTTCGACACATGACTCAATCTAACCCCTGACTGCTGATGATGTCACAAGCCGCTATACTGGATGACCTCACACCCCATGGGATCTATTTATTCTATAAATTTGATTTAAATCTGGAATATTTCCGACTAGTAGTTTTCATCCGTCCCGGCCTCTGTAGACCTGCCCGACTCCATGTTTTTGTTTTAATCCATGTGTTAAATACAATTTCTGTTCCCTCCGCTCTCTGCTAAAAAATTAATACAACGGAAATAAAAATCCAGATGAACTTTTCCTTCATTAGTGGATTTAATGCACAATGTGATTTCTAGAATGAAGTGACTTCTCTGTGTGTGCAAAGCTTCCACCCATGGTGCCATGAATAATGGAGCTGAATACATCAAACGGGAAGACGCAGATGTATTTGGATAATTTAAAACATCGAGATGTGCACTCTGCCATTAGCCGGGCTGAATTCTTCATAAACCAACGCTCCCCGCTGTTTTCATGTTGACAGCTATTAATGCCATTAAGTCTCTGGTTAACTCTTGGTGCGTCCTCAAGACGCCCATTACAAAATGCCTTAAAGGGGATGTCTTGTGTATTTAATTCCAGCTTCCTTCCTTACACATGAGGCGGTAAAAGAGAAATCTTGTTCTGTTTATTTTATTTTTTTTCATATTGAAATTTTTTAAAAAATTTGGTTACCACTTCCCTGGTGGCGGCCATATTGGAGGCACACGCTTCCTTCCTGTGCTGAGTATAGGCAGGACAGCTGCGGCGATTGGTAAATCATGGCCAGAAAAGTGTCTAAGGTAGGACAGTCTCCAGGGATTGGCAAGAAAGCTGGTGACTCTGCTGACCCCACCCTTTAAAGATGAGATGATGATGCTGACCCCTCCCTCTAAGGATGAGAGTTGACTGCTGACCCCACCATCTAGTGATAACAAGATGACTCTTCTGACCCTGCCTTCTAATGATGAGATCTTTACTGGCCCTGTCCTCTAATGACTCTGCTGATCCTGCTCTCTAATAACAATGAGATGACTCTGCTGACCCTGCCCTCTAATGACAATGAAATGACTCTGCTGATCCTGCTCTCTAATGACAATGAGATGACTCTGCTGACCCTGCCCTCTGACAATGAAATGACTCTGCTGACCTCTCCTTCTAATAACAATGAAATGACTCTGCTGACCCTGCCCTCTAATGACAATGAAATGACTCTGCTGATCCTGCTCTCTAATAACAATGAGATGACTGCTGACCCGGCCCTCTAATGACAATGAAATGACTCTGCTGACCCTGCCCTCTAATGACAGTGAGATGACTCTGCTGACCCTGCCATCTAATGACAGTGAGATGACTCTGCTGACCCTGCCCTCTAATGACAGTGAGATGACTCTGCTGACCCTGCCCTCTAATGACAATGAAATGACTCTGCTGATCCTGCTCTCTAATGACAATGAGATGACTGCTGACCCGGCCCTCTAATGACAATGAAATGACTCTGCTGACCCTGCCCTCTAATGACAGTGAGAGGACTCTGCTGATCCAGCCTTCTAATGACAATGAGATGACTCTGCTGACGCGGCTCTCCAATGACAATGAGATGACTTTGCTGACCCCACCTTCTAAGGACAAATTACTCTGCTGATCTTACCTTGTAATCGCAATGAGATGACCTCTGACCCCAGCTTCTAATGACTCTGCTGACCCTGCCCTCTTATGATAATGAGATGTCTCTGCTGACCATGCCCTCTAATAATAATAATGAGATGACTCTGCTGGCTCTGTCCCATTCTACACATCGGGGGAATCCTATTTTTTTGAAAGGCTATTCCTTATATATTTATTCACCTTTTGATCATACTTTGGTTTTAAATGTCATATCTTTGCTTGCTGTCAGTAAATGGAAACATTACAGTCACATTCCGAGAGTGAAAAATGCACATTAACCTAGCCCTACTTTCACACCGCTATCATTTGTTACCCCGCATTAGTGACACTCCTGAGCTAAACCAGCCTGTTTTTATTCACTGACTACTGTGATTTTAAAGCTGGTGAGAATTTGAAAATGAACAATAAAATTGCAGAATATTTAATTTGATTAATTTCCGACGTGTCCTGTGGATAAATGTCTGATACGGGCCCCACCTCTGCCCCTGTGTGGAGTATGGGGGTCTGGCTGTAGAAGTGACTGGAGAGAGCCTTGCCTACGTGCGACCACCTCTCCATTCATTCGCTTCCTGCACGTGGCGCATCTGGTGTCGGAGAACCCCGATTTTCCAACAGGGACTATTAAATATTTATGGTATATTCTGTGGATGTGCCGTGGGAATACCCCTTTAAGCAGCGGATGTTTCGGCTGTTTTCTAATTGACAGAACTGAGGCAGAATTCTGGATCCTATTTAATAGGCGATCATGCGTGTCACATCGGAGCCCGGGGAGGGCGTGCATGTTTTATTTAATTGTTGGGAGGGGTTCACAAAATTTTGCCTTTTCAGAGCAGCTTAGTGGTCTCCAGGCGCAGGCAGGGAGCATCCACAACCTGCTGAATAATACATACATCACACCGACGACTGACTCCAGTAGCCGCGCCCCCCCACCACCACAGGGGTGTAGCTAAGGGGGTCAACAAGGCACTCTGCCTGGGGCGAACCTTTGGTCTGCCAGGTCCGTGGCAGATTTGGCCACCATGCAGACTACGTAATTGCATGGGGCCCCAGAGATCAGGAGGGCCCCCGGGCAGCGGCACCTATTTCAACTGCAGCTCGTTGAATACAATGGTGAAGCAGGGAGCCGTCAGCTCCATCGTACTCCCTGCAACCGGCCGACCTGGCAACTTTCTTTGCATTCCAGTTCTTCTCCATCTCTGCTTGCTGTTGGTGAATGGAAACATTGGGGGTTATTTACGAACAGAAATACGTTTATGTTAGGCACATTTCTGGAAGGTAATCCGTGTGCATTCCGTGTGTCCGTATTTCCGTTCTGCAAAAAAATAGAACATGTCCTATTATTGTTATTGCAAAATACGGAATGCACGCGGACGTCATCCATATTTTTTTGCGGATCCTTTTTTGGCGGACCGCAAAATACATGCGGTCGCGTGCATGAGCCCTTAGGAGTAGAAAATGGTCTAAATGCACGCTAGCAAGGGAGCTGGCGTAGATTTAGAAGTTATGTAGAGGCTGCCGCAGGGGTTATTAAATCACTGGTCTTAATAAATGACCCCCATTATGTCTACATTCAGTCCCGGTCGAATTTCTGCCTGCAAAAAAACAATAAAAACTGTAGCAGAATGTGAACACGGCCATAATACGCTGCTCACAGTGATGTGTGGTTCGTTACAGTGTATCAGGCATGTCGGCGGGATACGAGGTCTTTGGGCTGCTGTACAGAATCGTAGTCCCTGGTGCAGATGATAGGTGGGGTGATCAGAATTTGTCCGGGTCGCAAATGCTGCAGCCCATTGACAGAGTCAGCTCTGCTACATCTGTTCCTTGCGACCAGCAGCTGTGCAGCGTCTTTTATTTAACCCCGTGCACACAGGGCTCACGACCTCCAGGTCTCCGTCTCCTTCTGCGTTCACACTGGAGCCGACAGTGATTGACAGGACAAGAAATGAAAGCTGAAACCTCCTGATACCAGAAAGTGACACATGGAGGCCTCCTGACACAGCAGATCCTTCATCTTCTGGCAGAGCGTGGCCCCCGCCTACGGGCCCTTGTGATTGGGGGTTAATATATACATCCTAATCATTACATGAAAAGCAGAACATATTTAAAGGGATATTACCACGTTATAAACTCATGGCATATCGCCAGGATCACCGCCTGATTTAGTGCTGGGTCCCCTTAAATCTTGGTATTAGATCGGACCCCTCCCCTCCCCCCATAAAGTGATGGCACATCCTAGCAGTCAGCCATGTAGAATGGGAATACCCCTTTAAGTCATTAGTTATCCTCCTCTCTGGAGACGGGGCCGATCTGTAAAGGTTCTTTTCTAATGTACTTTGTGTAGACGATTCTTCAAAATCTCTGCTTGCTTTCAGCAAACGGGAATATTCTTTTACACAACAACCAGAGGCTGGAAGCCTGCACAGCTGAGGGTTTGCTACAATTGCATGCAGTCTAGACAATCCTCTGTTAGCTAATTCACCGGCATCGCCCATCTCTTTCCGATCCTGGTAGTTTGTTACAGTGTATCAGTGCAGATAAAAATGTATTCAAGGGGGTTGTTCAAATTTTTTTATTTTTTTGTTATTTTAACAAAGTTGCTAATAAAGTAATAAAAAAAAAATTCTCTTACATTTCTGCACCCACGTGATGTCCCGTATACCACTGCAGCCAATCACTGGTCTCACTACATATACATACGGCATGTCTCAGAGTACAGGCGACTGTTACCATTCACTGACGGCAAGCAGACCCAAGATGTCAGGGTATGAGCAGGATAATAGCAGGAGACTAAGCAACAGGGTAAGGCTTCATTCACACATCTGTATGTCATTGCGGATCCGCAAAACACGTACACTGGCTATGTGCGTTCCGCATTTTGCTGTCCGCACATGGCCGGCTCTATAATAGAAATGCCTGTTCTTGTCAGTGGCTGTGGACAAGAATAGGACAAGTTCTATTTTTTTGCGGGGCCGCGGAACGGAAGTGCGGATGCAGACGGCACACTGTGTGCTGACCGCATCTTTTGCGGCCCATTTGAAAATGAATGGGTCCGCACCCGTTCCGCAAAATTGCAGAATGGATGCGGACACATTTTCCGGACGTGTGAATGGACCCTAAATTGTGTGTTTGCTACATTGAAACTGGTGAAATCCATGGTAAGGGTACGTGCACATGTCGCAGAAATGCTGCAGATTTACTGCATCCGAAAAATGGCAGCGTTTCTGCAGAAACAACCCACGCCATGCATTTTTCTTGCAGATTGCATTGAAGAAATGCGGCTGATTTTTGACGCAGGCTTTGCTCTAAGCGCACAATTCTGCAACGTGTGAACGTTCCCTAAGATTCGGCGGTATTTCCACAGCAGAACGGACACGCGGCGTATCCACTTGCTTTGTGCTGTATTCTGCCGCAGATTGTGCGTGGGTAGAAATCTGTTGCAAATCGGCCACTTGTGAATTTGCAAGTTTCTTGCATGAATTTCTGGGGCTTAAAATCCCTTCATGGGAATAGGGTCGCTTCTGCTGCAGCCACATGGACTATACCTGTGATGGCTGACCTCTGACTGGTAAAACTACAACTCCCAAGATCCCTTGATTGGCTGTTCTTAGAACTCCATAGAAATGAATGGAGCATGCTGGGAGTCGTAGTTTCGCCACAGCCAGAGGTTAGCAGCACTGGACTATACCTAACCGGACGAATGGGACAGTCCCAGAATTTTTTCTTTTTCTTTTTGTCACCTGTGAATATATCTGAAATGTCTGTTTTGTTTTTTTATTATTTTTTTTATTTTATTATTTTTTTATTTTTTTGGATTGTAAATCTGCTTTGTGAATATCTTTAAGACCTGTTGTTTTTCTTTCTTTTTTTTTTCTCCCAAGGTATCCAAAGCAGCCGCAGACCTGATGGCGTACTGCGAAGCCCACGCCAAGGAGGACCCGCTATTGACCCCAGTGCCCGCTTCGGAAAACCCCTTCAGAGAGAAAAAGTTTTTCTGTGCCATCCTGTAGGAAGACCAGGGCTACCTGAACACCGGGTTACAATTTGTAACATCAAGGACTATTTTTATGGTCTGCAGAATCCTCAGTAATAATAGTAATCTAGAAGAAATCTGGAAAACGGCGGGGCAAGTCTATGGAATCATCTGGGGACCTGCACCGAGACTTTCTGTCCTTTCCAGCTTGTAGAAAATATGTAAAAAAAAAAAAAAATGGGGGGGGGGGGAAAAAGCTTTGTGTCACCTCTCAGTTAACATCCTGCTTGTATAGTTTTTTTTTTTTTTTAATATTTCACTTTTTTTTGTAATTTTTTTTTTTTTTGTGATTTTTTTTTTTTTTTTTTTTTTTAATGGGGAAAACTATTTGCTCTGCAGATGTTAAAGGATGTACAGTGTGATTTATAATTTTAATTTTTTTCCTGATGTTTTAATTTAAATTGCCGTAAATTGTATTGTATTTTTATTTTTATTATTATTATTTTTTTTTTAAAGCTGCAGGAAAGCAAACGGCGGTGTTGTTTCTATGTCATTTTTTGCTAGCGTGTGGTCGTGGCGTTTAGAGTAGCACAAAGACGGTTTTCACGTTTAGGGATCTTGGATAGATTACAGTCAACCTTCACAGCGTGCGTTGCTGCGCCATTACTCACTGGGGAGGGGGGGATATACCCGCCTGCGATTTTTAACCTTTTTAACTCCGCTTTTTAATTCTGCAAAGATATTTGTCTAGTGCCGTCTTTTTATATCCATTTTTTTTTTCGTGACTATTTTAAAAGGCGTCCCGCATGGAAATATTTAATTTAAAAAGAAAATAGTTAAAAAAATATATATATTTGCAACGTATGCCCTGGTGGAATGAACTATACAGGACTGTTCCACTGCCTAGAAATAGGGGTGTAATTTAACCATTTTGCTGCTCGAGTACTGACAGCCTTAGCCATAATGCCTCCCCCCTGAGCTGCAACCTTATGGCGCCATCCGAAATTCAAGGTGGTAGCATAATACGTCTCCTCGAAAGTATTCATTTTTAAAAATAATTTTAGGTAATGTGCCTGTTTTTATTTTTTATTCTTTTTGCATGTATATACCAGGAGAATGCTGTATATTTCCAAATTTCGTTGCTCCCTTTTTTAATTTTTAAAAGTGGAGTCGCTTTTTAAGCCATTTGCCTAAACTTCTAAAAAGTTCCATAAATTTCCTGACTGTTTTTGTGCTGATTTTCACTCGTTTTACGTTGCATCCTCCATTTGCATCCAGAGCTGCACTGAAAATTCTTGAAATGGACAGCCCTTTAGCGCCACCTGCTGCCAGATGCGTGAACTACCTGCTGAGATGTAACTGCGGCTAAAGTGAACTCCCACAATGCATTGCTCTCTGGAAAGGGAAGCCGGTAGAATCTCCATGTAGCTTTAGATGCGAATGGAGAAGAAAACATCATGTAACTCGAGATCGGTTCAAGAAGACGTTTCTCAGCATATGTGGAGATCTGATTGTCCTATGGAAGGTGACAGATGTCTCCCAGCCTAGGTGGACCTCCCACCCTGGTTTGGAGACCTGTTTTACTGCTGCGTTGGGTGATGGGAACCCCGGCTTTATTCTCAGTGATGCATCTAGCTTTGATCTTGAACCCCCATCGGTTATTTTGACACTGCCTTAGTGCTCAGTCAGTGCCCGTGCTGTGGACCGTAATTTGCAGTCCACAACGCACAGGCACTGACATTGGAGCCATCGCATGCGGATTGCGGAGCCATTCTTTTGAATTGGGTCCAAAGGTCCGCACCGCAAAAAAAAGTAGTGCTTGCGTTACTTTTTTGCGGTGCAGAGGCACGGCCAGAAACGCCACGGAAGCACACCATAGTGCTTCCGTGGTGTTCCGATCCGAGCCTCCGCTCCGCATCTCCCGGATTGCGGACCCATTGAAGTGAATGGGTCCGCGATCCGTGATGCGGGTTGCACACTGCCGGTGCCCGTGTATTGCGGACCTGGTGTATGCGGGCCGCAATACGGGCATGGGCCGGCACCGGTCGTGTGCATGAGCCCTTACATACAAGAATAAAAATGCGGGCCATGTGGAGCCCGAAGAGTAATTTACCTGGATTACAGTATGCATATACAGGCTTCCCGCAAGATGCTCAAAAAAGAAACTTCTCCCTCCCAAAAGTTTTCCCTGAACAGCACCACCGCAGGCAGTGTCTGGTATTGCAGCTTCGAATGCATGCGGTAGAGCTGCAATACCAGACACAACCCATAAAGGCAAGTGGCGCTGTTTCTTGGTCTTTCCAATATCAAAAATGGCATGCTTTTTGACCATTTTTTACTAAGCATGCAGCAGCCACATGTTCCATGCCGACCAATAGGAAACACCCCACAAATGTTTTTTTTTTATAGTAGCAGTTTTTAAGATGTTTTGTTTTTTTTGTTTTTTTGCTGTATTTTGCTCCCTTTAATGTGTTGTGTAAATGATGCCAGTTTTTATTTCGGTCTCCTAACATTTTTTGCATGGCTGGAAATCTTGGAATTTAGTATTTTTTTTTATTTTTTTTTCGTGTGGTTTGAGCTCAGGGTAAATTTCGAGTCCTCACGTGACGGTACTTTTAGTAACTTCTCGCAGCTTGCAGTCTACACTGCCCGATTCACACTATCTGCCTTGGTGCAATGAACAGGCCGGCTCCCGGGTCTCTCAGCTTCTCGAAGATTTGCACTTAATATACATTTAAAACTTGCAGGGTATCGAATGAATGCGTTCACCTAAACCCGTAACCACATTCTAGTCACTCGCACTAATGTCCTTTTATGCATCCGGAAACACGAGAGGCTTGGACGGCGGCGCAGGGATCTCTGCTTCCCTAAAGCAATTTTAACGGTCGGTAATAAGCCGGGATGTTGTGAGGTCACAGACCGACCACTCCCAAAAAATACCAGAATACTCCATTATCCTCAAATGAATACACTGCAGTACCACCAGTCACCACCTGGTGGTGCACAAGCAGCGCCCATTGACTTGTATGGTAACTTTACAATGTCACTTGTACATACATATAGGATACGTCTGGCATCTTCACTTTCCCTGAAGCTTCACCCGCCCTGGGCTGTTTTATGGACAGTCTACAGTCGGTCCTAAATGGGACCCGGGCCATAGCAATTGTCCAATATTCTGTCGCTAATGTCCCACCCATATACGTCTCTAATATATTGTTTGACAGATCTCTGCTTGCTGTGCATTCTTGTTTAGGTCCAGAGGCTCACACACTGTATAGACTCTCACAGATGAGTGCTTGCTACCATTACGGCCAGTCTGGACCGTCCTCTGTGAGCTAAACTGGCAGCACACCAGGCGGATACGTTGTCCCTGCGCTGATACATTGTAACAAACGACCAGGGCAGGACAGGGATTTGTGCTGCTGATGGATGTCGCTCACAGAGGATTGGATACTATTGTAGCAAAGTATTAGATCTGTACAAGTTGTCAGCCTTTGGATCTAAAGAAGAATGTTGTCATTCATTGACAGCAAGCAAAGATCATGACGGTAGTGAGGAATAGAAAGAGATTGTATATTATAATACAGTGATTGTGCTTTAGGTACAGAAGTGGGTATAATACGGTACACTGCGGGGGGCGCCGTTTTCTGGACCATTCATTGCCAGATTCCAGTGATGTCAGAATGCAGCCAGGATCCGGTGACATCACACAATGGCTGCCTCCATTATTTCTTGGTGGCGGTAAGACCAAACTAGTTGCAAAATACAGTACAATTGTGTCAGACGTGACATGGCGCACCTCGCGGGTGGGGGGCAGTGAACCTGCGTCCAGCGTACGGCGTGTGTCACTATCATCTCAAATCCCAAGTGAACCTCCATGTAGTTGTTTTCAATAAACTTTTGGATTAATTTAAGATCTGACTCCTTGCGTTATTGTGTCTTCACTGGATACACCGAGCTCTGTGCTGCTGTAGCCTTCTGGCCCTGCTTCCTTACTTCTCCATTTCCCATCTCATGTGACACGGAGGAGTCAGGTCCCTGTCACCCACAAGATCTAGGTATTAGGTTCCTGAAACACTCTGTGCTGCAGAGACATACAGATTCCAAAAAGAAAAAAAAAATACTCCCATCATCCATTTGCATGTGAGGGAACACCTGCTCTGCAAAGGAGATTGCAGGACCTGTACTCCCAGCATTGTGACGTCGCGTGATCACACTGGGGGCACTGGACCTGCTGCTTCCACGTGGAAGTGGATGAGGCGAGTATTTTTGTCATTTTTTTTATTTTAAAGAAGAAAGGGGGGAGGGGTTGGGGGCTGCAGATGCCATTATATATACAGGGGCCACAATGGGGAACAAATACACTGGGGCACACTAAGGGGGCCCTATTTATAGTGGGTGCCATTATAAGGAGTCATTTGATATCCAAGGGGCACCATGGGGGGGGGCATTATGTATACTGGGGGCACTACAGGAAGTGGGCTGGAGGGTCCATTATATATACTGGGGGCACAATGTATACTGAAGGCACTACCAGAAGTAGGAAGCTGGAGGGGCCAATATATATATATACACACATACTGGGGGCACAATGGGGAGCAAATTGTGTATATACTGGGGGAACTTTGGGGGCATTATACTGGGGGCACTAAGCAGACATTATTTATACTGGGGGCACTATTAAGGGCATCTGATATCCAGGGGGCACTATGAGGGACAATATGTATACTGAGGACACTACTAGATGTCTAGAGCTAGAGGGGCCATTACATATACCGGGGGCACAATGGGGAGCAAACATATATACTGGGGGGCACTAAGGAGGGTATTTTTAATACTGGGGGCCATTGGGCACTAAGGGAGCATTATTTTATACTGGGGGCACTGTGGAGGACATTTGATGTCCAGGGGGTAACGTCATTAAAAACAAAAAACAGACGGCGGGAAATGGATGCAGAAAGCCACTGACAGTGTGCTCATTTTTAACAGTTGTGTAGCCTAATAGGCTGGTGTACTACGACCATGCAGGGCACAAGGAAGGCCCCCCAGAGAGGGGGAGGCTGTGCACATACCAGTCCTGTTTGCCGTCAGTTCCCAGAATGTACACAGGAGCACAGCCTGGAACAAAGAAGGAAAATGCAAAGTCATCAAAAAAATCCTCCCGGATCGGAGCAGATGTTCTGGAAGCGGCTAAGCCTGTTATTTTATAATTGCCATTACTTACAAACATGCCTGAGCTCATTATAAATCCTGCTGTGAGGAGGATACCCGTGGGTAGGGAGCCCTCTGCTGGCAGAGAAGCGGGAATGCATGTGCAAACCAAAAATACTGCCTTAGGGAATTGCTTCTAATGCAATTATCTGAAGCTTAACCACTTGCTTATCGCCGGGCAACTTTATACGTCAGGACGGTAAGCTGTTAACTGTAACTCCCCTACACGGCAGGCTACGCTACGATCTGTGGCGCTGCAGATCGCTGTGACCGCGCTGTCATTAGAGTGAAGATTCCGTAGATTGGCTGAGGTGATCCCTGTGACAGGCTGCCGGCAGGGGCATGCTCAGCTAAGGCTACCTTCATATTAGCTGAACAGCCTGCCGGATCCGTGCTACCGCTAGTGCACTGTGCCGCTGGAAGTCTGCTCTGGCCCCATTCACTATAATAGGGACGGGCCGGAGGTCTGGCTGCAGCACGGCAAACATGCCGAGAGGTGGCGAAGGCTGCCGCTAGTGTGAAAGTAGCCTAAGATCCTTGATGTGAGCGTGACCCCTGCTGTATTTGCTTTTATTGTTAGTTTAGTTATATTTAGTAGATCTCTTTTTTGTGTTTGTAAAATATAAAAAAGCACTTTTCATTTAAACTGTCCATATTTCTCCAAGATAAATTCCTTAGGAGGTCAACATAAAAAAGTCACTTTGAAGGAGTTTCTAATGCGTTGGTGATGACATCTGGCAGTACGGCGCCATAGAACCAGCAATAGGAAGGCAGGCCGCCAGAATCCAAAATGCGCTCCTATCCTCTGAAGTCTGGCGATCGGCCCACCCAATAGATAAATTAAACAAGTAGCGTCCGATTTCACGATGCAAATATATGGTGATGGTTTTCAAAATGTTTTCTCTTGAACTCTTTTGTAACAGAAGAAAAAAAAATATATATATATATAAAACACTTTCATAATTTTCCATAGTTTTCGTTCAATATAGATATATTTAAATATTTAATCTGCCATATGATGCAGACTTACCAATGTTTAGGTTGGTAAAAATCGGGCCATTGAAAAAAGCCCCGCCCCTGGGAACACCCAACTCCGCCCAGAAACTATAATTTATGGGCGGGGTTATTGTTAGCCCTATCCATTTTTGGCTGGGGATAGCCTGACAGTCACCTAGTAAGTATGTCTAAAGGGCTAATATCAGATACATGTAGGTTTGCTCAGAAATGAGTTATTTTCAGTGAAATAGGCCCATTGTGGAAAAAAACTGGCCTAGTAATGAAGGGGTTAAAGGGAGCGTGTCAACAGGACATTCACTGTTACTCCAGGCACTGTGCCTTCTAGGACTATCTGAACACAATGACACCTTTCACTTAGTGATCTGTTGTTTCATTCTGGAGAAAAATGACTTTTAATCCTAATGCAAATGAGCAGTTAAGTGCACTGAGGGCGGGCCCAAGCCACTCAGTGCACCCTTGCTCCTCCTGCTTCCTCTTCCAGCCCCTCCCTCTCCTTACTGAACAGGGCCAGGTTCCTGCCTAGTCATGGCCTTATCAATGGCCAATAAATTGGGGTTTTTCAGCCCGAAAACTACAACTCCCAACATGTACCTGTGACAACGCACATTGCATTGAGGGATTTGTGAGCAGCTAAACAGTCCATTGTGTCTGGTCTACGCATCACAAAGCCCAGATCTGTTTCCAGGACAACGACTTCAGGAAATTATTCTCTGTTCCATTATAATTTACTCCCTGGCATAAGACCCTCAACCAAAATGGACGTTTTGACAACCCAAGAGGCGGGGCTGTCCGCCTAAACCACGCCCCCACCTAAGCTTTTCATAGCCCTGCGACCTTACCATAAAGCGTTCCCGACACGCTGCGGGGGCTTCTCCGTCCTGTGATTGGTCAGACCCTTCCCGTTCTTGGCCTTGGATTGGTCGTTAGCGCTCTGCGCTGTGATTGGATAAAATGTTTCACGTAGCTCTCGCTCTGACTGGCTGAGGGTGCGCAAGTACGTTCGCAGTGATTGGACTGAGCGTCTCTGGGGCCGTGTGATTGGAGAAGCCGGGCGGCTGCGTGCTGACCGCTTACGAAGAGCTGTCTTCCAGCTGCAGTGTGGCAGGTGAAAACCGGGTGAGGAGACGACATGTTCCGAAGGAAGCTGCAAGCGCTGGACTACCACAACCCTGCCGGCTTCAACTGTAAAGGTGAGCTATGAGGTGGCGGCATCCTCCCGCCGGCGGGCACGGTGCCCGGTTCATTCATAGGTAGCGTCTGTCAGGGGTTTTATGGCGTTAATCACAATGGTGCCTCTTCCCGGTGCGTTTTCTTCTGTGAAGTCCTTATACATTCTATTTTTCTATTTACTGGTTTAATCAGGCTTTGTGGAAGCTGTGTGATAACCAATATGGCCGCCCCCATGGTGGTCACACAGCTTTCCCCAGCTCCTGAACGGCAAATGTGCCTATTTGAGCCCGTACACATCACAGGCTGTGTTACTCGGGGATGTTACCTATCAGGGCGTTGGGAAAGCAAGGTGTGGACCCCTGACCTGCGGTTACAGGATTGGAGCCCCAAACTGTCCGTTTGAAGTAACCTGATGAAGAAATAAGTGTCTAATATAGTAATACGTTTCTATTGTGCAGAATTGTCTTGTGTGTCAGAACGCAGCCTGCAGTGTAAAGGATGGAGGTTTTCATTCTGGTTGCCATGGTTACACCCAGGAAGACGTCCGTATGTCTATACCTGTCTCTGTGGCTAATGATAGATATATGAGGAGACATAAGATTGCGCTCTATTAAATCCAGTGTCATGGCCGCCGCTCTTAAAGGGAACTGTTACCCCGCCAAGACCCAGTTATATTACGGCCTTCCAGACCTGGGGGTCTTTCCCTTTAAGAAGCTGTCCAGCGCCACAAAAAAGCTTTACGGAGAGGTTTTTGGCGGTGCATTGTCCTCTAGGGAACTGGACATGTCCCCTGACGCCGGTTATGAAGATTAAAGGTTATTTTTTCCGTGTGTCCATTTTTTTTTTTTTCTCCTATAAATGGTCCGTGAAAAATCACTGACAGAACACTGATCCCATCCATGTTGTCAGTGGTTTTCACAGACCCATAGACTTCCGTGGTTGTGTTTCGTCCACATTACCCTCCCTCCCCCCCCCCCCCCCAAATAGTTCGTGTTCCTGAGGTTTTTCCACTGATGCAGAGGTCGCATTACGTTTTTGGAAGAGTAAGGCCTCATACACAGCCGTATCTGTTTTGCGGTCTGTGTTGCATCCGTTTTTTTTACTTGAGGACCTATTGACTTTATGTTGCATGTTTTGTTTGTAGAACAGACACGCGGATGATCCTCGTGGTTTCCACATCTGTGTGTCCGCAAAGAGGTAGAACATGCAAAATGTAGACCGCGGACTCATTGAAGTCCTCTAAAAATACGGATGTAACGCGGATTGCAAAACGGAAACGGTCGTGTACACGAGACCTAAAAATACCCCTCTCAGCATTTACAGCCAAGGAGGAAACGAAGTTTATTTACTTTTCTTTGGCCGTAACTTTTTTGTTTTTCTGTCCTTGTAGCTGCACGAGGGCTTGTTTTTTTTTGTTTGTTTTTTTTTTGGGGGGGATGATTTGTTTGTTTTTTGTTTTTTTACGCCATTTTAAAGCATGAACTTTTATTACCTTTTTTGGGGTTGATATGGGATAAAAAAGCAGTTCTGTTGTTGTTTTTTTTTGCACTTTATGTTTACAACATAGACCGTGCGCCATAACTGGCGTCTTACTGTTATTCTGTAGGTCAGTGCGGTGATACCGACGTGTAGTTTTATGTGGTTTTTTTTTTACGTCTTTGACCTGATAGCGTCTCGTTCTGTCGCCGTGTTCCAAGAGCCAGAACGCCTCCGTGTTTGTACTGATGTAGCCGCACGTGGCTTGTATTTTCTGGGGTTAAGGCGTCGTTTTCATTGGTGCTGTTTTTGGATTAACATTGATTATTTTTTGGGGCGGGGGGGTATGACTCCATGTTTCGCGGGGCAGTTTGAATAACGATATCTTTATTAGACGGGTTTCTGCAAACACAGTGAGATGTCATATGTATGTGCGCGTGTTTTAACACTTTCTTAGAACATAAAACCACTTTTCATGGAGAAGGTTTTTTTTTTTTTTTTTTTTTTTAAATAAACTTTATTATTTTCACAATGCACTGGTACCTTGTATACAGATGCATTACAGCCTATCATTATCAGTGACTGTGTAATAGGGCTCATGCACTCGGCCGTATGTATTGTGTGGTCCACAAAAAGCACGGATGACGGAACCTCGGACAGTCCTATCCTGGTCTGTAATCCGGACAATAATAGGACATGTTGCGGAACGGACATACGGAAATGGAATGCACACAAAGTAACTTCCGTTTTTTATTTTGCGGACCCATTGCAATGAATGGTTCCGCATACTGTCCTAAAAAAAAAAAAAAAAAAAAACGGACACGGAAAGAAAATACGTTTGTGTGCATGAGCCCTAATAGACGTACAGTCATGTCATTCATGGGGGGAAGGGCTTTGTTAGGCCCCCATGGCTGATAGTGGAAGAGGGAGTCCTGAGCCTCTAACTGCCTAGATGCCTCAGTTGTTATTGACCTCAGTGTCCAGGGAGTGAAGCCGCCGGCATCAGAGTCAAAGGGGTTGTGCGGTCGGTACCTATTATGGTTACGGTACATATCGTGTGGGCGCTGCTTCCTCTTCTAGGTGACACTGTGCGTTGTCTCTCTTTTAGCGCCAGCGCAGTGTAATTTCCAGTGGATGGGACCAGCACTTGTAATTACTCTGAGCCGCCAAGAAAAGGGAGAGGACGCGCAGTGTAACCTTGAAGAGGAAGCGGCGCTCACACGAGAGACGCCTTCAAACAGCTGATCGGCGGGTGTGCCGGGAATCGGATCCTCTCCGATCAGATATTGATGACCTATTAATGTCTACCGGCTGCACAACCCCTTTAATTTCAATGCCGCCCGTTACAGCGGGAGTCCAGGAGTCGGTGCAGGCCTCCCGCGGTGATTCGGAGCGCAGCCTGCGAGGTGCTTTCAGTTCCTGCCACATAGGTGATGGGGAATCGGCTTCTCCGGCTTTGATGCCAATGAAAGTGACGGCGGGTGCGCTGGAGGGGACGCAGGAGGACCCCCAAAGAGGAAAGGATCTGCAGGAGGTGATTCTTCTCTGCTTTTCTGTTTTGCTCGTGTCCTCCTCACTCCTGGTAGCAGAGGTAGTATCTGCCACCCTGTCAGGTTTCACAGAACTTTTCCATATCTTCCCCTTGGTCCGGTTTGCTCCCGATTAACAATGTATTCCGGTAGGTACAAGTTAGCTGCTGTCTACAGGATAGGGGGATAGCTATCAGATTGGTGGGGGTCCTACTGCTGGGACCCCTACAATGACGAGAACCCCATGGAGCCCCCTGAAATGGACGGAGCAGCTGGTTGGAAAAGTGAGCCGCTGCTCCATTCATTTCTATGGGAGCGTCGAAGATAGCCAAGCGCTAGACTAAGCCCCATGCAACTGAAAGGAGCGGCAGCGTGTTTTTACGACCATGGTGGCTCCACAGGGCCCTACTGTCGTCCCAGCGGTAGGTCCCCCCCTACTGAATCTTGTTATAACCAGAATACCCCTTTAAGTTACTGAAATAAAGCAATGAATTCTCTGCTTACAGGAAGATAACGAACCCATTATACATAGGTGAAAAGAAAATCCTGTAGTACCACATGTAGCCACAAGAGGGCGCCATGGACCTTTGTAACTGTAGTTGGCCGCTGCCAGTGGTTGACGTCTTGTCTGCAGTTATAACTTGTCTTCTGCCGCCCTCTTGACATCCGGGTGGAGTGTGGAGGTGAATGCTCGGCCGGGATCTCCTGTGTAATGCCTCATTCACTCGTCAGTGTTTTGGTCAGTAATTTTCAATCACTGATCGCGAGCCAAAACCAGGATTGGAGCCTCCAAAGACATAAGGGAACGATCTGAACCTGTTCTGTGTTTAGAGCCGAACCTGGTCTTGGCTCACGATCACCGATGGAAATCACTGACCGAACACTGACGTGTGAATGAGACATAAGGGAAAGATCTGAACCTGTTCTGTGTTTAGAGCCGAACCTGGTCTTGGCTCACAATCGCTGATGGAAATCACTGACCAAACACTGACGTGTCAATGAGACATAAGGGCGGTTTCAGCGTATCCAGTCCGTGAAATAAGCTCCTCCGTGACCGCAGTATTTCCCGGACTGTACGCCGTCCTTATAACATGAGCCCACCGCGTTGTGTGAGTACATTTAGTCCCATGCACTGCTCCAGTCTCGCCCCTGTGGTCAGTAAGCACGCTTCCGTACAGATGGATTTTTAGTATTTTCTCTCTTGCGCAGATGAAACAGAATTCCGAAACTTCATTGTTTGGTTAGAAGATCAGAAAATCCGACACTACAAGATCGAAGACCGAGGTAATCTGAGGAATATACTCAGCAGCGAGTGGCCGAAACAGTACGAGAAGGTGAGTCATGTGACGCCAGATTAGCCGACCTGTAAGTTATAACGTATGACGGCGGGAGTCTTCTTTAGCACCGGAGCTGAGCCCGCACCATCAGCCACAGATATCGGCTGTGCATTACAGGTGGCACCCTGCCGCAGCACCTGGGATCGGTGACCGCTCTGATCCTGATCAGTTAACCCTTCAGATGCCACATTATCATAGTGGTTGAATATAGGGTGGAAGCTCCTTCTGTCATCCTGTCAGATCCTCTGAGGCTTTCCTTAGACCTCAGCACCTGCCGGACACAAGGCCTCATAGATTCTGTTCACATCCTGTTTCCAGCCCTTGTTGAGGGTATATCGGGTGACCCCCATTGTTGACAGAAGTCTCAGACAGATCCCATTTTATTGGATACAGTGGGATCCGTCGCCCATAGGCCGAAAAAAAGCCATGTTATTTACAATGTGAATTCTCAATGTGAGGGATCCTGCAGTTAGAGAAGCTTCATATCCGCCTCACAGCACCCCTGCCTACTGCTTTCTCCAAAACAACCCCATCCTCACAGCACCCCTGCCTACTGCTTTCTCCAAAACACCTCTTTCCTCACGGCACCCCTGCCTACTGCTTTCTCCAAAACAACCCCATCCTCACGGCACCCCTGCCTACTGCTTTCTCCAAAACAACCCCATCCTCACGGCACCCCTGCCTACTGCTTTCTGCAAAACACCCCTTTCCTCACGGCACCCCTGCCTGCTGCTTTCTCCAAAACAGTCCCATTCCTCACGGCACCCCTGCCTGCTGCTTTCTCCAAAACAGTCCCATTCCTCACGGCACCCCTGCCTGCTGCTTTCTCCAAAACAGTCCCATTCCTCACGGCACCCCTGCCTGCTGCTTTCTCCAGAACAACCCCTTCCTTGTGGCAGCCATCTGCCCGCTTATGTCTTGCCAAGCCCATAGTAAGCGCATAGCTGGAGGGGGCAGAGGGTATTTGGGGGGATGTTATAACTGGCAGCTCTGTTTACGAGGAATGGAGCCTAGTGACTGTGCTGGGAGGTGAGCCTTAATGATGGTACTGTCGGACTCAACACCGCCACCTCCCGCTCTAGGACTCCTGGTCTTGCACAGTATCAGGGAGGGATGCGCTAGTTGTTTTCCTGCTGGGACTTGTAGTTTATAAAGGGTCTTCAGTTGCTTCCACTTTGTCGTTTCTCTCTTTCTGTGATAGATTTTGACTTTTTCTCCCTGGCTCCATGCTGAGCTTGTGCTCATACACTGCAGCCAATCAGAACACACAGAGCTGTGGTGTAAAGTATGGGGGACTGACAGAGCTGCACCTCTGATGACATAGGGAGTGGGACAGCCTATACTAAAGCACATAGCATGAAGTAGTCTCCCGTAGGTGGGGGTCTTAGGGTAACTAGGCGCCCCCTTGTGGATTAGGTTTGCTATAACTGTCGTTTTCTTTCCAGTATTTGAAGGACGTCACGTGTCCCTTCAGAGTAGAGGAGCGCCAGGAGGCGATAGACTGGCTGCTGGGCCTGGCCGTACGTCTGGAGTACGGAGACAATGGTGAGTGACCATCAGACGTGGACGGTTCCCAGGAAGAGGCGCCTATATGTGGATGTATATGTACAGATGATGGGTGTGGTCATCCAGGTGATGTCACAGCCGCGGCGTGTGATAACTGAGGGAGGAGAGTCACTCCTGTAGTGATTATTACAGTGGAGACGAGAGCGCTGCTCCGATAAGGATATACAGTAGATGTGCCGCAGATCAGAGGCTCCCGCCGTGTCCTAGAGTGAGATATATCGGCTGCAGACAATAATGTACGGAGGTGGCGGTATTACAGAAAAAGGGTCAGAACCGAAAGAAGGCAAAATGGAAAATATTTATTATTAAAACATAATATGTTAACGTAATCTAATAATATAATACTCCAACAAACTTTCCATTCTGTGTTTTATTTAAAAAGTTACAGAACACACAAAATCCTGGACACTATAACAAGCTGCAGAATAGTGAGTGCAGCTCTGGAGCCTAATGCATGATATAACTAAGGATTAGTACATGGTATGTAATGTATGTACACAGTGACTGCACCAGCAGAATAGTGAGTGCAGCTCTGGAGTATAATACAGGATGTAACTCAGGATCAGTACAGGATAAGTAATGTATGTACACAGTGACTGCACCAGCAGAATAGTGAGTGCAGCTCTGGAGTATAATACAGGATGTAACTCAGGATCAGTACAGGATAAGTAATGTATGTACACAGTGACTCCACCAGCAGAATAGTGAGTGCAGCTCTGGAGTATAATACAGGAGGTAACTCAGGATTAGTACAGGATAAGTAATGTATGTACACAGTGACTGCACCAGCAGAATAGTGAGTGCAGCTCTGGAGTATAATACAGAATGTAACTCAGGATCAGTACAGGATAAGTAATGTATGTACACAGTGACTCCACCAGCAGAATAGTGAGTGCAGCTCTGGAGTATAATACAGGATGTAACTCAGGATCAGTACAGGATAAGTAATGTATATACACAGTGACTGCACCAGCAGAATAGTGAGTGCAGCTCTGGAGTATAATACAGGATGTAACTCAGGATCAGTACAGGATAAGTAATGTATGCACACAGTGACTGCACCAGCAGAATAGTGAGTGCAGCTCTGGAGTATAATACAGGATGTAACTCCGGATCAGTACAGGATAAGTAATGTATGTACACAGTGACTGCACCAGCAGAATAGTGAGTGCAGCTCTGGAGTATAATACAGGATGTAACTCAGGATCAGTACAGGATAAGTAATGTATGTACACAGTGACTGCACCAGCAGAATAGTGAGTGTTGCTCTGGAGTTCAAATCATGCTGCTATTTAGTCACGTTTGTGCTCGGGTTGTGTGTCGCCGTCACATGACCCGAGCAGATCATTATCCTTCAGTAGTAAACAATAACAGTTCCTATTGAATGTCAGAAAGCAGAGGTCATAGAAATCATGAGAAGTTGGTTTGTGTGACTTTCCGTGGTCCAAGGAGTGACATTTATCTGCTGATACCATAACATCCCTTTGTAAACGTATCGATCCCTGCACTGAATACTGAGTGCAGTTTGGCGCGGCCTCTTTCTATCTTGGTGACCCCAGTACTCATTTGTCTTTGCAGCTGCTAAATACCAGAATGCACAGCCGGTCACCTCTGAAGGTCAGAAGCCTGCGGAGCCGCTGATAAACCTGGACGGTAAGTCACACACCTGCATACAGCGCATTCAGCCTCTTCCCTGGTATCATAAGTCGGCTGAGCCAGAAACGGGGGCTTTTATCTGGTTTATTTCCAGTGTTTGAATTGTTTGTTTCTTCCCTTTATAGTGAATAATCCGGATTTTAAAGCTGGCGTCATGGCCTTAGCAAACCTCCTACAGATCCAGAGGCACGATGACTACCTGGTGATGCTGAAGGTGAGTTCAGTCTTATGACGATGTGCCCCCTGTGTCCGGTCTGTATCGCCCTGTGTTGTGTGCGATAACACAAATGGCATTTATAATGTAGGCAGCCATATTGTTCGCTTTATAAAACGCACTTTTTTTTTCCCCGAAATGTTTTTTTGGGGGAAATAACAGTGCATCTTATAAAGCGAATACTAATGAGCACCTCCATTATGGAAGTGCTCCTTAGTCTGCAGGAGGCGCGGGGAACAGTGAGTGTAGTGCTGACTGTACTCGCCGCTCCCTGGTCGTCTTCCAGGCCCCGTGCAGCATCAGGACTTATTTCACATAGGTTTGCACTATGACCTGATGCTGTGGATCATTAGGTCGCAGTGCAGGGCCCCTAAGACCAAGGAACGGTAAGTGCAAGACGAGTGAGGTCTAATAGAGATTGGTGGGTCTGATAAAGATTAGGGGTCTACACTGAGGTCTGAGGAAAGTATATATTTTTTTTTGTATATGATTTTCCTCCCCTAAAACCTAGACGCTTCTTATTAAGCGAAAAATAAGGTAAATACAAGGCACTTACTAATGTATTGTGATTCTCCATGTTGCCTCCTTTGCTGGCTGGATTCATTTTTCCATCACATTATACACTGCTCGTTTTCCATGGTTACAACCACCCTGCAATCCCGCAGCGGTGGTCGTGCTTGCACACTATAGGAAAAAGCACCGGCCTCTATGGTGTCTGGGACCATGGGAGCGCACATAGGCACTTTGTATCTGCGCTGCAGCAGTGGCCGTTACCCCTGGAGATGAGCCGTTGGAAAAATTAATCCAGCCAGCAAAGGAGGCAATATGGAGAATCACAATACATTAGTAAGAGCCTTGTATTCACTTTCTCTACATGATAAATGTCACTTACTGAAGTGAGAGGACCCCTTTAAGTACTTCTAATAGATCTGTAAGCCTGAGCTTATAAATACAAATGTTCTCATTCACTATCAGCAAGCAGAGCTCTTGAATAGTAAGGAACTAAAACATAAAAGGGGGATTTATTCGGACTGATGTTACATACATCAGCTTTATGCAGGAGTACAATGCAGCAAATTTATTACTAGCCCCCCCCCCCTTGGCCGGCCTTATGTCAGTAATCAACATATACACCCCCTATGAGCAGGCGTAATTTAGAAGCGTCTGTGGGGCTCCTCCGAGTCTCCAGTCCTAAATCTCCCTATTTACTGCTCTGGGATTGTTGTGGACCTTCCGCTAACCTCTGAAGCTACAGGAGGGGAACGTCCAGAATATCGGTCTGAGAAATGGTGGCTTACTGATTGTGTGTTTCCCTCTTTAGGCCATAAGGATTCTTGTCCAGGACCGATTATCCGCAGAAGCCATAGCTAAATCCAACAGCGCCAAAGAGGTGAGTTTTCTTACCGCCCCCCTCACTCGCACTCTTCAGTTCTACAATTATTTGCTATTGCAGATGGCTGTGATAATGTTTTAATGAGGTTTTCCATTCAAAATGTATTCTGATTGAATATTGATATTACATATTAACAAAAAGTATTGTTTCTCGGGAACGGAGCCACGGTGATGTCTATGCAGTTTTATAAGGAGCTCGCTGGCGACAGATGCACTTTAAAACACTTTCAGAAACAGCGCCACTCTTGTACATGGCTGTGTCTAGTATTGCAGCTCTGTCCCAGTCAAGGGAATGAACTGATCTGCAAACCAAACAGCCTATGAACCAAAGTGGTGCTGATTGTGATAGAAAGCAGCCGTGTTTTTCCATTCTCAAACAATACATTTAAACCATTTCAGATTTTTTTTTAAATCTAATTTCTCAAAAAGCTGAGTCTTCAGCTATAAGGAGGCATCTGTCTTCTACACATTTTACTCTTTTTTTCCATGTGGCCTGATTCCTATGAAATGGAGCCCTTTTTGTCAGGCCTGCCTCCCTTCCCTCGTTCTCCTGGGTTTCAGCTGCTCTTCTGATTGCTTCTCCACCTGCTCAGTTCCTTGCAGTGAACTCCTGCTCCTTACATCAGGTGCATCCTGTGAACGGATGTAAGTTTACTATTCACAGTGAAGCTGTGCACAAGTAGCCGCATGTCCTTGGTTAAACACTAGGAGGCGCCTGACGAGCCGCTATCCAGACTGATGGGCCTGCAGTAGAAGGTGGTGAGATGATAGAGAACTGAGAGTTCAGCATCTGATCATGAAATATCTTTTCTGTATTTGAAGGGTCTTCCGGTGGCGCTGGATAAACACACACTTGGATTCGACACTGGAGGTGAGTCTCCTCTACTATTGTGTTACCGTCCAGTCATGCTGTTGTCTTTTTCCAGTTTCGATTCCACATCTTTTTTTAACAATTCTGCACCGTCCTTCCCCTGCTGGCTCTCCTGAATGTGTATTAATTGGCGTGGTACAACCTAGTAGTCCACGTATTAGTGCATGTCCAAGAGGAACACCACATGCAGAGTTATAAGAGTCTGTAATATTAGGAGCGTTAAAGGTCAGTGTTTAATCAGTGATTTTTCCATCAGTGATTTTTGAGCCAAAACCAGTAGTGGAGGCTACACAGAGATTAGAGAAAGATCTGCACCTGTTCTTTGTTTAGACCCGCACCTAGTTTTGTCTCACAATCTCTGGTGGAAATAGCTGACCGAACATGGACAGTATGAAAAAGGCCTCGTCCACATTTCCGTTTTTTCACTGACGTGTGCTGTCCGCATTTTTCACGGACAGCACACATACCCATTGATTTAAATGTATCTGTTCACATTTCAGCATTTTTCTACTGAGCGTGGGTCAGTAAAAAAAAAATCACGGGGACATGCACTACTTTGATCCGTGATGCGGACCAAGCACGCCCATTGAAGTCTATGGGTCCATGAAAATCACTGACACACATCCGTGATGCGTCCGTTTTTCACTGATGACTAATAGGAGATTCTTTGGAAATCAATTTTCAGCTGAGCAACGTCAGTGAAATACGGATGCCATACGGATGGTAAAAACGAACACACGGACCAACCACAGATCCTTCACGGACAGCTTCACGGATGAAACGCGTACGCCTTTTTTTCACAGATCTGACACAGAAATGTGGACGAGGCCTTATACTGATAACCTATCCTCTAGATCAGTGAGAGTCAGACACCCAGCACCCCGCCGATCAGCTGTCTGAGTAGGCACCAGCGCTCTCAGTAGCACAGCGCCGTTCATTGTACAGCGGCTGTCCTTGGTATTACAGCTCGGCCCCATTCACTTCAATGGGGCTGAGCTGTGCCTAGGCCATGACTCGCAAGATGTAACACTTGCTTGGCTGGTCTCAGAACTTCATAGAAATCAATGGAGCATGCTGGGAGTCACAGTTTCACCAATGCTGGAGGTTAGCCATCACTGGCCTAGGCTAAGCTGCGAGAATGCTGCAGCACTACTGGGCGCACTGGTGCCTTCTCAAACAGCTGATCAGCGGGGTCCTGGGTGTCAGACCCCCACCAGATATTGATGACCTATCCTGAGGATAAAAGTCTTGGAAAACCCCCTTCAGTGTAAGGCATCATTCAGATGGTTGTAATGTGGCGCATTTCAGTGTCCGTGTTACAGCTGCAAATCCCGTCCTGACTGCAGCTGTGATGATCCAGACTTACAGCTTCATAGATTCCTAAGATTACAGCTGAAATGCGCCCACATTATGGCCGTCGGAATGAAGCCTAAGGGTATTCTCACATGGGGGATTTAAATATTGCAAATCCTGCACATATTTATCAGATCCACAGCAGAAAGCTGAGGCTTCGCTTGGATTTCTGGCATGCATGTGAGTGTCCTTTCTTTGCAGAGTCCTGTGTGTAGCATGCTTGTAGATTTATTTTTTTTTCTTTGAGGAGATTAAGGCCCCACTCAGACGACCGTGTTTCATGGCCGTATATGGGCCGTGAAAGCCCGGCCTGTGCTGCCCCAGAGGACGGGAGCGCACGGCGTCATTGGTTGCTATGACGCTGTGCGCTCCCTGAGGCCGCCGCCGTACAGTGAAACACGGTCGTCTGAATGGGGCCTTACTGTAGTGTGTGAACCCCATTCACACACATGGTATGTAAAGTGTCATCAGACACAGAATCTGAGCCAAAATCAGAGTCCAATCCATCATGTGTGAAATTAGCCTGAAGGTTTGGGTGGTATTTTTACTATCTGCTATCAATGAATATATGGGTAGGGGGTATAATGTGCCACGACAGGGTTAAAAGGCTATTCCACTTATATGAAGTTTTCCCCCATCCACAGGTTAGGGGATGACTATTCGATCAGTGTGGGTCCTACTGCTGGGAACCCCCTGTTCATGAGAACAGGGACCCCATGAAGCACACTGAAATGAATAGTGCGGTGCTCCGCAGGGTATGGAGTCCCAGCTCTTATGATTGGTGGGTGTTCCAGCAGTAGGACCCCCACCCCCATCTAATAGTTATCCCCTATTTTGTGGATGGAGGGTAATCACATAACTGGAATTCCCCTTTAAAGGTGAGAAACTTTGGAACCATCACATTTAGGGCTCATTCACACGACCATATTTTTGCGGGTCCGCATTATTGCAGAACAAACGCCGGGCGGCCCCATTCAAAATGCTTATACTTGTCCGTGCGTGCGGACAAGTATAGGACATGTTCTCTCTTTTCTTGCGGAGCCACGGCACAGCAAGATAGCGAGCCGGCCATAGAGGTGAACGGGCCTGCACCTATTCCGCAATTTTGCGGAATAGGTGCGGACCTGTTCACACGGTTGTGTGAACGGGCCCTTAGATTTTTAAAAGACAAATGTTATAGATTTCCCAATATTCAGTGAATCCTTACAATTTCCTCTGAACGTTTCCTTGTCTGTCACTTAGACGCCGTTCTGAACGACGCTGCCCGAATCCTGCGATTACTTCATGTTGAAGAACTCCGAGAACTTCAGACCAAGATTAACGAGGCCATTGTAGCTGTTCAGGCGATCATTGCAGATCCCAAGACAGACCACAGACTGGGAAAAGTGGGGAGATGAGGACAGGCATTGACTTGTGTGCCCCTCCCAAACCTGCAGCCAGTCACCCAGCATGCAGCGCGCACTCATGTATAGTACCACAAGGTAAAATAAAACCCTTCCGAGCAGCTCCTGTTTATGCCGGTTTATTTACAGGCCGCACGTGGAGTCCGTGCAGTGCCATATTACAGAGCTGTAGGCACTCCATGTACCGCCACACCGCACAGTGTTCTGACCTATACATTATGGGCATGTAGACTTATAGTAGTGGCTAAGGGTGAGCAAATTTGATATTTTGAAGTGCGGGTTGTGGTATAAGCTGAATTGCGTTATGGATTCCGTTAGCACGGACCATAACGCAATTCTATGATGGAATGCATAACCGAAAACCTTTACAGGCATTCCGTTATTCATACCATCATAATAGAAGTCTATGGGCTGCATAATGGATCCATCTGTTATGCTGGAGTCCTCTCCTGCATAAGGGAAACCTGACGGATCCGTTATGCAGGCCATAGACTTCTATTAAGATGGATGGGGGGTCTGACACCCCCGCCAATCAGCTGTATGAAGGGAAGGTGCACACACAGTCTTCCTGCTGCTAGGTCTATGACAAGCAGGAAGAGACACAGCACGTGTCTTCTCTTCATACAGCTGATCGGTGGGGGTATCGAACCCCCCAAAAGCCCCTTCCCCCCACTGATCTGATATTGATGAACTATCCTGAGGATATCAATATTAAAAGCCCGGAGAACTCCTTTAACAATTGGAAAGCTGCATGTTGGCAGAACGCTTTAAGGAACACTGTAGGTCTCTTTCACATGATAGTATTTTGGTCGGTGATTGTCGGCCAAGACCAGGTAAGGTCCTATTCGCACATACGTGGATTTTCACAGACCACAATCTGTGAAAACCTGGCCTGCCGTAGTGCTGAGTGGTCATTGGTTACCGTACAGCAGCGGCGACACGAAGCATCATAGCAACCAATGACGCCATGCACTCAGAACTGCGTCGGTATGGGTGAATGAGAGGCCTAAGAGTCAAAAATACCGAACAGGTGCAGATCTTTCCCTTATACTTCTCTCTGTGTAGCCTCCACTCACAGTCACAGATGTAAATCACTGAGGTGTGAATAAGTATAATAATATAAGTATAATGCCCCTTTCACACGAGCAGGAGACTCGCATGTCTCCCGCAACGCATCTACAGGGCTGGACTGGGCACTGACAGGGATCACATATAATGCTCTGCGATCCCAGTCAGTGCCGAGTCCAGCCCTGTAGATGCGTTGCGGGAGACATGCGAGTCTCCCGCTCATGTGAAAGGGGCATATCACATCAGTTTTTGCTGCCATTTTGGATCATTTGATTCCCTCCTCCCCGGAGAACCTGGTGGGATGAAGACCTCCACTTTATAAAGAAAAGGGTTTTATTGGAATTATCTGAAGTGTTTCATTGCACAGACAGAGACTTCAGCGGATCACGTGAGTGGATACAGTTATTTCTATAGCTTGTTTGGTATAGGTATGACACAGCCATATACAGTTAGCTATTTCACAGTAGACATTTTGTTTTTGTTTTTTAATATGAATTGAAAACTAAATATTAAGGAAAGATATAAAAAAAAAAAAAAACTTTTTTTAAAAAATCGGCACCATTAAAATCTCGAGTTAAAGTAAACGCAGAACAGTTCAGATTAACCTCTGGCCTGAGACAACGCTCTCCGCGGCTGAACAGGTTACTGGACGCATCTCGCTCCTCTTTACAGGTACAAAAATACAGTAGTAAAAACTGAGGTAAAAAAAACTTTACACTTTTAGATTTATTTTTTGTCTTGTACGGAAATCTGTGCTGGTTGCCGTATATGATTGAGTCGTTCCTTCCGCTTCGTGATCCTTATTAACGGAACCGGAGCAGAAGATTCCTCAATGGCGGCTTCTTTTGGTCGTTGCGTTCTGGGCTATCACTTCCTGCCTGCAACGTAAATGATCAGAAGTGAGTGCATGGCAGTCTGAGGAATATTGGGGGACCTCCCTTCATGTAATACCAGACATGGAGCATGGATGGCTCATGACAGCCCCCTGTTATGGCACCTAGAGGCTCCACCAGGGCACGTGGTAAGCAGTTGTCTTGTGAAAATCTGTGCTGCTAACTCGTAGCTAGTGAGTGAGTGTGGTGGTGTTGAAATGCGTAAGGTTTGTGGATGTGTTAACTTGTATGTCACACTGGGACCACATTCACTGTCCGTAGTTACAATTTAGCAGAGTAACGTTGTGATCTTGAAGGGGTTGTCCAGGATTTTTATATTAATGGCCTATCCTCAGGAGAAGAGTTGAATGAACAGACTTCAGATCTAACACTTCGTTTTTAATGCTGTCCAGAGACCTGTATTAAAACCTGTCTCCGGACAGCATTCAAAGGTATTGCCCCCGTGGAGGCAAAATTTGTTTCATTCAAAGTTGTGTGAGGCGGCAATGAATGAATTTGATATTAAAGGGAGTCTGTCACCTCATTTTCACCAATATAACTAACAGCACTGCCCCACAGAAGATTGTATACACATCCCAGACATACCTGTGTGTATTACATGTCACATCCCAGACATACCTGTGTGCACTGTGTGTCTGTATTACATGTCACATCCCAGACATACCTGTGTGCACTGTGTGTGTATTACATGTCACATCCCAGACATACCTGTGTGCACTGTGTGTGTGTATTACATGTCACATCCCAGACATACCTGTGTGCACTGTGTGTGTATTACATGTCACATCCCAGACATACCTGTGTGCACTGTGTGTATTACATGTCACATCCCAGACATACCTGTGTGCACTGTGTGTGTATTACATGTCACATCCCAGACATACCTGTGTGCACTGTGTGTCTGTATTACATGTCACATCCCAGACATACCTGTGTGCACTGTGTGTCGTATTACATGTCACATCCCAGACATACCTGTGTGCACTGTGTGTGTATTACATGTCACATCCCAGACATACCTGTGTGCACTGTGTGTGTATTACATGTCACATCCCAGACATACCTGTGTGCACTGTGTGTGTATTACATGTCACATCCCAGACATACCTGTGTGTGTGTGTATTACATGTCACATCCCAGACATACCTGTGTGTGTGTATTACATGTCACATCCCAGACATACCTGTGTGCACTGTGTGTGTGTATTACATGTCACATCCCAGACATACCTGTGTGCACTGTGTGTGTATTACATGTCACATCCCAGACATACCTGTGTGCACTGTGTGTGTATTACATGTCACATCCCAGACATACCTGTGTGCACTGTGTGTCTGTATTACATGTCACATCCCAGACATACCTGTGTGCACTGTGTGTGTATTACATGTCACATCCCAGACATACCTGTGTGCACTGTGTGTGTATTACATGTCACATCCCAGACATACCTGTGTGTGTGTGTATTACATGTCACATCCAGACATACCTGTGTGTGTGTGTATTACATGTCACATCCCAGACATACCTGTGTGCACTGTGTGTGTGTATTACATGTCACATCCCAGACATACCTGTGTGCACTGTGTGTGTATTACATGTCACATCCCAGACATACCTGTGTGCACTGTGTGTGTATTACATGTCACATCCCAGACATACCTGTGTGTGTGTGTGTATTACATGTCACATCCCAGACATACCTGTGTGCACTGTGTGTGGTATTACATGTCACATCCCAGACATACCTGTGTGCACTGTGTGTCTGTATTACATGTCACATCCCAGACATACCTGTGTGCACTGTGTGTGTATTACATGTCACATCCCAGACATACCTGTGTGCACTGTGTGTGTGTATTACATGTCACATCCCAGACATACCTGTGTGCACTGTGTGTGTATTACATGTCACATCCCAGACATACCTGTGTGCACTGTGTGTGTATTACATGTCACATCCCAGACATACCTGTGTGTGTGTATTACATGTCACATCCCAGACATACCTGTGTGCACTGTGTGTGTGTATTACATGTCACATCCCAGACATACCTGTGTGCACTGTGTGTCTGTATTACATGTCACATCCCAGACATACCTGTGTGCACTGTGTGTGTATTACATGTCACATCCCAGACATACCTGTGTGCACTGTGTGTGTGTATTACATGTCACATCCCAGACATACCTGTGTGCACTGTGTGTCTGTATTACATGTCACATCCCAGACATACCTGTGTGCACTGTGTGTCTGTATTACATGTCACATCCCAGACATACCTGTGTGCACTGTGTGTCTGTATTACATGTCACATCCCAGACATACCTGTGTGCACTGTGTGTCTGTATTACATGTCACATCCCAGACATACCTGTGTGCACTGTGTGTGTATTACATGTCACATCCCAGACATACCTGTGTGCACTGTGTGTCTGTATTACATGTCACATCCCAGACATACCTGTGTGCACTGTGTGTCTGTATTACATGTCCAGAAAAAGCACTTTTATTCTGCAGGAAAACAGCTCCCAAGTGCCCGGCTGAAAGTGAAAGTAAAAACCGCTTTCTCTCCTGACTCGATTTCTAACAGCTATATCTTCTGATATACTGGATATAATGCTGTGATTTGGCATCATTTTAAAGCTTGGAATGTTAGATGGAAAAATGGTTCTGCCCTTCTTTGAAAGCTGATATCAATCCCAAGATATGAGCAGCTAAAGCAGCCCTCCCCTCTTCAGTCTGGTTTGCAGCAGAACCGGGCACTTGGGAGCTGTTTTCCTGCAGAATAAAAGTGCTTTTCCTGGATATGTAATACACACAGTGCACACAGATATGTCTGGGATGTGACATGTAATACACACACAGTGCACACAGGTATGTCTGGGATGCGACATGTAATACACACACACAGTGCACACAGGTATGTCTGGGATGTGACATGTAATACAGACACACAGTGCACACAGGTATGTCTGGGATGTGACATGTAATACAGACACAGTGCACACAGGTATGTCTGGGATGTGACATGTAATACACACACACAGTGCACACAGGTATGTCTGGGATGTTTCATGTAATACAGACACAGTGCACACAGGTATGTCTGGGATGTGACATGTAATACACACACACAGTGCACACAAGTATCTCTGGTATGTGACATGTAATACAGACACACAGTGCACACAGGTATGTCTGGGATGTGACATGTAATACCTGTGTGCACTGTGTGTGTATTACATGTCACATCCCAGACATACCTGTGTGCACTGTGTGTCTGTATGTCTGAGATGTGACATGTAATACACACAGTGCACACAGGTATGTCTGGGATGTGACATGTAATACACACACAGTGCACACAGGTATGTCTGGGATGTGACATGTAATACACACACAGTGCACACAGGTATGTCTGGGATGTGACATGTAATACACACAGTGCACACAGGTATGTCTGGGATGTGACATGTAATACACACACAGTGCACACAGGTATGTCTGGGATGTGACATGTAATATAGACACACAGTGCACACAGGTATGTCTGGGATGTGACATGTAATACACACACACAGTGCACACAGTTATGTCTGGGATGTGACATGTAATACAGACACAGTGCACACAGGTATGTCTGGGATGTGACATGTAATACACACACAGTGCACACAGGTATGTCTGGGATGTGACATGTAATACACACAGTGCACACAGGTATGTCTGGGATGTGACATGTAATACAGACACAGTGCACACAGGTATGTCTGGGATGTGACATGTAATACACACAGTGCACACAGGTATGTCTGGGATGTGACATGTAATACACACACAGTGCACACAGGTATGTCTGGGATGTGACATGTAATACACACACAGTGCACACAGGTATGTCTGGGATGTGACATGTAATACACACACACAGTGCACACAGTTATGTCTGGGATGTGACATGTAATACACACACACAGTGCACACAGTTATGTCTGGGATGTGACATGTAATACACACACAGTGCACACAAGTATCTCTGAGATGTGACATGTAATACAGACACACAGTGCACACAGGTATGTCTGGGATGTGACATGTAATACCTGTGTGCACTGTGTGTGTATTACATGTCACATCCCAGACATACCTGTGTGCACTGTGTGTCTGAGATGTGACATGTAATACACACAGTGCACACAGGTATGTCTGGGATGTGACATGTAATACACACAGTGCACACAGGTATGTCTGGGATGTGACATGTAATACACACAGTGCACACAGGTATGTCTGGGATGCGACATGTAATACACACACAGTGCACACAGGTATGTCTGGGATATGACATGTAATACACACACAGTGCACACAGGTATGTCTGAGATGTGACATGTAATACAGACACAGTGCACACAGGTATGTCTGGGATGTGACATGTAATACAGACAGTGCACACAGGTATGTCTGAGATGTGACATGTAATACACACAGTGCACACAGGTATGTCTGGGATGTGACATGTAATACAGACAGTGCACACAGGTATGTCTGAGATGTGACATGTAATACACACAGTGCACACAGGTATGTCTGGGATGTGACATGTAATACACACACAGTGCACACAGGTATGTCTGGGATGTGACATGTAATACACACAGTGCACACAGGTATGTCTGGGATGTGACATGTAATACAGACACACAGTGCACACAGGTATGTCTGGGATGTGACATGTAATACAGACACACAGTGCACACAGGTATGTCTGGGATGTGACATGTAATACAGACACACAGTGCACACAGGTATGTCTGGGATGTGACATGTAATACACACACAGTGCACACAGGTATGTCTGGGATGTGACATGTAATACAGACACACAGTGCACACAGGTATGTCTGGGATATGACATGTAATACACACACAGTGCACACAGGTATGTCTGGGATGCGACATGTAATACACACACAGTGCACACAGGTATGTCTGGGATGCGACATGTAATACACACACACAGTGCACACAGGTATGTCTGGGATGTGACATGTAATACAGACACACAGTGCACACAGGTATGTCTGGGATATGACATGTAATACACACACAGTGCACACAGGTATGTCTGGGATGCGACATGTAATACACACAGTGATGTCTGGGATGTGACATGTAATACACACACAGTGCACACAGGTATGTCTGGGATATGACATGTAATACAGACACACAGTGCACACAGGTATGTCTGGGATATGACATGTAATACACACACAGTGCACACAGGTATGTCTGGGATGCGACATGTAATACACACAGTGCACACAGGTATGTCTGGGATGTGACATGTAATACACACAGTGCACACAGGTATGTCTGGGATGCGACATGTAATACACACACAGTGCACAACAGGGTATGTCTGGGATGTGACATGTAATACACACACAGTGCACACAGGTATGTCTGGGATGTGACATGTAATACAGACACACAGTGCACACAGGTATGTCTGGATATGACATGTAATACACACCACACAGTGCACACAGGTATGTCTGGGATGTGACATGTAATACACACACACCAGTGCACACAGGTATGTCTGGGATGCGACATGTAATACACACAGTGATGTCTGGGATGTGACATGTAATACACACACAGTGCACACAGGTATGTCTGGGATATGACATGTAATACAGACACACAGTGCACACAGGTATGTCTGGGATATGACATGTAATACCACACACAGTGCACACAGGTATGTCTGGGATGCGACATGTAATACACACACAGTGCACACAGGTATGTCTGGGATGTGACATGTAATACACACAGTGCACACAGGTATGTCTGGGATGTGACATGTAATACACACAGTGCACACAGGTATGTCTGGGATGTGACATGTAATACACACACAGTGCACACAGGTATGTCTGGAGATGTGACATGTAATACACACAGTGCACACAGGTATGTCTGAGATGTGACATGTAATACACACAGTGCACACAGGTATGTCTGGGATGTGACATGTAATACACCACCAGTGCACACAGGTATGTCTGGGATGTGACATGTAATACACCACAACAGTGCACACAGGTATGGTCTGAGATGTGACATGTAATACACACACAGTGCACACAGGTATGTCTGGGATGTGACATGTAATACACACAGTGGCCACACAGGTATGTCTGGGATGTGACATGTAATACACACAGTGCACACAGGTATGTCTGGGATGGAATGTAACCAGTGCCCAGGTATTGGGCGACATGTAATACACACAGCAGTGCACACAGGTATGTCTGGGTTGTGACATGTAATACACACACAGTGCACACAGGTATGTCTGGGTTGTGACATGTAATACACACACAGTGCACACAGGTATGTCTGAGATGTGACATGTAATACACACAGTGCACACAGGTATGTCTGGGATGTGACATGTAATACACACACAGTGCACACAGGTATGTCTGAGATGTGACATGTAATACACACAGTGCACACAGGTATGTCTGGGATGTGACATGTAATACACACACAGTGCACACAGGTATGTCTGGTATGTGACATGTAATACACACACACAGTGCACACAGGTATGTCTGGGATGTGACATGTAATACACACACAGTGCACACAGGTATGTCTGAGATGTGACATGTAATACACACAGTGCACACAGGTATGTCTGGGATGTGACATGTAATACACACACAGTGCACACAGGTATGTCTGGGATGTGACATGTAATACACACAGTGCACACAGGTATGTCTGGGATGTGACATGTAATACACACACACAGTGCACACAGGTATGTCTGAGATGTGACATGTAAACACACAGGTATGTCTGGGATGTGACATGTAATACACACACAGTGCACACAGGTATGTCTGGGATGCGACATGTAATACACACACAGTGCACACAGGTATGTCTGGGTTGTGACATGTAATACACACACAGTGCACACAGGTATGTCTGGGTTGTGACATGTAATACACACACAGTGCACACAGGTATGTCTGAGATGTGACATGTAATACACCACAGTGCACACAGGTATGTCTGGGATGTGACATGTAATACACACACAGTGCACACAGGTATGTCTGAGATGTGACATGTAATACACACAGTGCACACAGGTATGTCTGGGATGTGACATGTAATACACACACAGTGCACACAGGTATGTCTGGGATGTGACATGTAATACACACAGTGCACACAGGTATGTCTGGGATGTGACATGTAATACACACACAGTGCACACAGGTATGTCTGGGATATGACATGTAATACACACAGTGCACACAGGTATGTCTGGGATGTGACATGTAATACACACACAGTGCACACAGGTATGTCTGGGATATGACATGTAATACACACAGTGCACACAGGTATGTCTGAGATGTGACATGTAATACACACAGTGCACACAGGTATGTCTGGGATGTGTCTGCAATCTTCTGTGGGGCACTGCTGTTAGTTATATTGGTGAAAATGAGGTGACAGACTCCCTTTAATTTCTGCATCTTTAAAAACATTTCAAATTTGGAATCCGAAGTCAGGTTTTGTCGGGTTCCGACGTACCAGCCAGTACCACACCCGACTTCGGATTCCAAATTTGAAATTTTTTTATAGATGCAGAAATTAATATCAAATTCAATAAAACGAATTTAGCCTCCACGGAGGCAATACATTTTAATGCTGTATGGAGACAGGTGTATATGCAAGAATACAAGTCTCAGTGTTAAACTGAAGTGTTTGAAAAAAAACGACTTAAAGGGGTCCTCTCACTTCAGTAAGTGGCACTTATTATGTAGAGAAAGTTAATACAAGGCACTTACTAATGTATTGTGATTCTCCATATTGCTTCCTGTGCTGGTTGGATTCATTTTACCATCACATTATACACTGCTCGTTTCCATGGTTACATCCACTGTACAATCCATCAGCGGTGGTCGTGCTTGCACCATATAGGAAAAAAGCACCAGCCTATGTGCACTCACATGGACCCGGCCTATATTGTGCAAGCACGACCACCACTGATGGATTGCAGGGTGGTCTGTAACCATGGAAACGAGCAGTGTATAATGTGATGGAACAATGAATCCAGCCAGCAAAGGAAGCAATATGGAGAATCACAATACATTAGTAAGTGCCTTGTATCAACTTTCTCTACATCATAAATGGCACTTACTGAAGTGAGAGGACCCCTTTAATATCTATGATCCAAAGCTCAATTCACTCAAGCCTACTCAGGACCCTCAACACCCCACTGATCAGCTGTGTAGTAATGGAGCTTGGTACTTCTGACACCACAGCTACTCGGGAACACCTGATTTGCAGGTTGTCAGACCCTCCATCAGTCAGATATTTATGGCCTATTATGAGGATATGCCATCAGTACAAAAAACCTCTAAATGTCAAATGGGCAAAGTTGCTGTGTGGCCCTAGCCATGAAGTCAGCCTGACACCCCCCGCTCCTCTGTTGGCAAAAGTTGAGGGAAAGGAGAATTGGTACGTAGCTGGATAAGGTTGGCTCCGTGCACACAGCTACAGTCTTCAGACTGTTCTATGGCAGCAGTGATGGGGAGACCAGGGAAATCAAATCCCCACTCCTAGGGGTGCAGTCACATATGGCAGATTTGTTGAAGACATTTATGTGACCTGCTCAGCTGAACGGAGTTATCTGAAACAACGCCATTTAGATGTATGTCAGTCACGTACATTTCTGCAACCAATCTGCTGCGTGTGACTGATGTAACGGTGCCTGTGCTCTGTGTGTGGGAGAACAGATGACAGAAAGCAGCTGGGGGGGAATCTGACTCCTGGGGCTCATTCACACATGTGCATTGCAGATCCTTAATCTGTTTTATTTTTTGCATAGGACAAATGCTGCACATATATTTTAAAGGGGTTGTAAAGGTTTAGAAAAACATGGCTGCCTGTGGACTTGTATCTCGGATCCATTGAAGTGAGTGTGGCTGAGCTGTAATACCGCACACAATCCACGGATCAGGTTAGTTTCACACTGGACTTAATGAGATCCAGCAGTGAAACTAGCCGAGGTGTGGACCAGGTCTTTCTCATCCTGTGCGGCCCCTTTAATAGTTGTAGTCACATTTTCTTTCTATATGCTTAGATATAACTTTCTATTTTACAACATATCCGTACGGGTATTATTTTTTTGGATTTTAAAATGAATGTTCTGTATTTGTCCCTTTTTTCAGTAGAAGCAAAAAAGGTAATCCCCCTTAAAACTGTGAATGAGCGTTACCACCGAGTTCACATGTGACTGTTCTGATGCAGAAATGTCTGAAAATCCTTTCCATGCATCTGAATGGGGTTGTTTCTGCAGCATTTCTACAAACGTCATTCAAATGAATGGGACAATTAGTAACTGCTGCGTGTGAATTCTCCCTAAAGGTACCTGCACAGGGGAGCGGCTAAACATGCAGAAGATCCGCACTAATTGGTTTTTGGCGCAGTTTTGCTGCAGATCTCACCCTTCCATTAAAAAGGGAGAAATTCACATCAAAAACAGAAATTGAATTGAGATGCTGCAGATGGAAGAAAAAAGTGTTCATGAGATTCGTTTAATGTGATTTACGGATTGTGTGCGGTTTGAGCAGAAAAATTGCAGTCTAAGGCTCCATTCACACGTCCTGTTTCTCTTTCCTGATTCGATCCTGATTTTTTTTCAGGACCCATTGAAATGAATGGATACAGATCAGGAAAGAAAAACAGGCCGTGTGAATGGAGCCTAATAAAGTAGCAGCAATGTGTGCCGTGGCCTAAAGGCTCCTCTAACCAGTGGTTCTGCTTATGGATTGTGGAAATGTCGCATTCATGGCCCTTTCCTGACGTAATCTTCACTTTATCACCCATCACATAGATCTGTGGTATACAGGTACTCACCAGAAGGACAATAGGGGTAGATGGCGGTTATTCCGTACAGATGTGATCGCTGCTCCGGGAGGTATTCCTCTGTGATCTGACCACTGTCTTTATTTACAGATATAACGCCGTCCCTGTAGGCAGACGAGAAGGTTCAGAAATGTTACATAAAGGTCTGTAAAATCCAGCAAATCCAGCAGTGTGTGTGTTTCATATGAGGCACATGGCGGTGTTGTACTAATAGCGCAGCATTCTGTATGGGGTTGGATCTGATAACGGGTAATGGGTGCAATGCCCGCCCTCACCTTCTCCAGTCCGTGTGGTAGAAGTGATTGGCATAGGCCACGACACTGAAGGGATAGTTGAGATTACTCTGAACCACTCGTCTTCCGCTTCCATTGGACAAGACACACTCCAGTTTTTTGGTTCCTATTACAGAATGAAAATTGTACAGGGTCAATGCCTGAAAATGAAATCGGTCCTGAAAGTCACTTTTTTTTGTATTTAAAGGGGTTATCCAACACCATACTCCTGGGCCCCTCACACAAAATATACTTCCCTTGTTCCCCAGCATGGTAAGTATATTGTGTGTGAGGAGCCTGGGCATCAGATAACAACATTTAACCCCTGGTTATATAAAGAAGAAAACAGCCAGTGTAATATCAGATCCCATCGATACAGTCAATCTAAAACCTACAGTACAGAAGCCAATATGTACGTACAACACTGGGGTCTAGTAAGGTGAGACCACCCTCTATAGTACAAAGTCAGCAGTGGCAGGCATGACACGAATGTAATCAGAAAATACATCCCAGCAGAGGTACTGACCAAACAAGATGCCCGGGGTTATTCTCTGAACCTGTGCCACTCTGGTATGTTGTACCTGAGCACATAATAACATACTTTATAAGGCCGAAAAAAGCCCCCTGTCCATCCAGTTCTTCCTGTTATCCTGCAAGATGATCCAGAGGAAGGAAAAAAAACCCCTGTGAGGTAGAAGCCAATTTTCATCACTTTAGGGGAAAAATTCCTTCCCGACTCCAATCAGAATAACTCTCTGGATTAGAGTCGTGTCACACGTGCTGTACACTATTGCCCACCATGAGACACTGCTGAGGGTGGTCCCACCTTATAACCCCCGTGTCACAGGTTTCTGTATACCTGCATCTGCCCAACAGATCTGCTTGGAGAATGGATCGAAGGTCAGGCCATTCGGTAATCCGATGTTGTCATTCACCAGAATCCTTCTGTTTGAGCCATCGATAAAGGAGGTCTCAATCTTAGGGGCCTCTCTGTTCCAGTCCGTCCAGTAGAGGTTCCTGCAGGGGGCGACACAGAGCACATCATCCATCCACACTCAAACTGATGAAATCCCTGAATTATGCAGAGAACGGTGAGTTAAGGAACAGGGTGTAAAACGCTGATGGGTATTTCACCCTTTCTGCCTGCAGAAGGCGTCTGTGTTGGTCCTGTGTTCATATGTGCCCACATTGCTGAGAAAAATGAACAAGGGACCAACAACAGACGCCTTCAGCTGCCAAGTGCACATGTAACAGGTCAGCCAGTGTCACAGGGACAAAACTGCTGACAGATGCCCTTTAACATTGCAACCAAAATTAATATCTAGCAGATTTATAATCTGCACTGCGCGTTTATTTCTGTATGTAACCTGCGGCCTTGTTAATTTAGATGTCCTCCACTTTGGGCTACTGTCTTCCATTTGAACCCTATACAGGAGGTCTGTGTTTCTTACCCTCGCACGGCGTCTATGGTGATGGCGCGTGGATTCACCAGGTTTGTGTCAAACAGCGTCTTCCTATCGGAACCATCCAGCCGTGAGCTCTCGATTTTATCTGTGCCGCTGTCTGTCCAGAAGATGGTTCTCCGCAGGTAGTCTATGGCCAGGCCCTCGGGGCTCATTAAATCTAACAGGAGAGAACAGTAGAGTAATTCACTGTCAAAATGCACCAGAATTGTCCCATTAACACAAAGTATAAGTGTCTGATCAACTGCAGCCCGACCGCTGGCGCCTGTGCTCCTTAGTATCATGCAGACTGCTGCTCCATTCAACTCTATGGAGCTGCCAGAGATAGCTGAGCGCTTACACTCTGGGACTGGCGGAGATATAGAGTTGAACGGAGCGGCAGTCTGTCTACAATCAGCTGCGTCAGCAGTGTGCACCCTACAAGCCAGCCTCAGCACACTTAACTGCTCATTTGTATATGGATTAGAAACACTTTTTCTCCAGAATGAAGCAACAGATGCAAAGTGAAAGGTATCCTCACATTCAGGTGAGCTAGCCCTACACTTCCACACTTGCTGCACCTACAGAATCCATAAGCTGTCGCCATGTAAGCGGAGTATGGAGTCCACAGTTCCTCAAGGATAGGCACCGCAGTGAGCTCAGTACGGGCAGGGGCTCACATCGCTGCTCAGCTACATCTTAGCATCGGTGCAGGCTCTTTTGCTATGATGTCCTTTGCCAGGATTTCGCGGAGCGAGCCCCTGCCCGTACTGAGCTCACTGCGGTGCCTATCCTTGTAGAACTGGACTCCATACTCCGCTTACATGGGGACAGATTCTGTGCAGCTTGGAGGCTTGTGGATTTTTACTGGAAAAAAGCGCCAATCAAAAAAGTTGCACTCATTTTTAGGCAAAAACCTCCAGCACCAAATGTTACATGATAGCCTACAGGGGTTTTTAGAGACCCGGGACCCCTGCTGATCAGCTGTGGCTTTCTCTCAGCTCACCTCAGTGCTGTACACTGGATTTATTATTTGCAATACAATTTACACCAGTTTCTGTCATAAAAATGAACTTTTAAAATTATGCAAATTAATTATTCGAGCACCAAGAGGTCGGCTTATGTGGTTCAAGCCCCGCTCCAGCGACTGGTGCTCCATAACAATGCCCCTCTGCTTTTCATCACGCCCCTTCCCCTTAGCTTTAGATTCGTGTCCAGAACGGGGCGTACGCACAACATGAGTGCGGTCTGGCGCACCAGGGGCGTCGCTGGAACCTCATAAGCCCGCCTCCTGATGCTCAAATAATCAATTTGCATAATTTTAAAAGTAAATTTTTCTGCACAATGATCCCAACAAGCGACATAAGGTGGTACCAGGCTATATGCCGGGTAGTTATGGGTGGTATGCCAAATAACTATATGCCGGGTGGTTATGCCAAATAACGTAATAAATTCCCCCGTGTATTAAGAGAAGCAGGAGCCTCCATAAAGGCACCATAATGCTCCAGGAAATAAATTGTGCTATACTCTATGTGCATAGGACATCACTGTGTGCCGCGGGACCACTGCCCTCAGCGGTATAACACGTCTGTGACTTACCTGTACTAATGATGACTTCAGGCTCCGCACCCGGCTCTAGGCTCGCCCGGCTAATCGTGCGCCCAGCAACGTCCGTCCAGTACACCTTCTTCTCCTGACAGTCATAATCAATCCCCACTACGATGGAGCCCTGCAGGAGACAGACGGTTAGTGATATTCATTATCCCAACTGTTCCTCCTCACATTTACCTCTTATTCCCGATACTTAGAGGAGCCGTCCCCTCTCCTGACATGTCTGATCAGTGACTACTTGCATTCCTCATGTCGTAACAATTCTGGAGCATCAGTTCTTATGACTGTGTTGTGCTGTTCCTCTATTATTTCTACTAGAAGTTATATATGAATTGCTAGCAGTCTGCGGTGGAGGTCCAGATGGGTGTTACCTTGCTCAGTCTGACGCTATCCAATTAGTGCTGCCAGAATCCGACTGAACAGGGACACACCCTCAATTAGTAACACCCATCTGGACATTTACTGCTGGCAATTCATAAACCTCTAGTAGGAATAACAGAGGAATGGCACATAAGAAAGGATTTACATGGGGATAGTTAATAACCTGACATGTCAGAAGAGATGACCGCATAGTAAAGGGGGGTGCTAGGTTCTGCCACCACTTCCTGATCGGTGAAGGTCTGACCTTTGGGACCCCCCAACGCTCATGAGAATGAAGCTGCAGCATCGGCTGTACAGAAGACGGCAGCAGCATAGTCTTCAAACTTAGAAAGGGACGCAGTGCTGTGGCCCCTTCATTCTGGAGACTGATGGGGGTCCCTCAGGACAAACTTCCACAATCATAAAGTGGTGGGAATAACGGCTGCTATTGATGGTAACATGGGACTACGTATAGCAATACATATAATGCAAGGACCAAGTTTGGCCCTGCTACATCAGAATACCATTCTAAAGGGGTGTAGTGCTGAAACACAAGCTCTCCCAGCCTTACTCCTAATACAGGAGGCAGAATAATCATGGGCCCCACCATCCTGGTGACATGGGCCCCCATAGTAAATCCTTGTATGTATGGACCCTCACTGAAGGCCCCCTCCCCCACCCACATAGAAATACACCTACAGACATAACGCAAAAAATAAATATGTTTTTGCGCATTTCTGGGAAGTATTTCCAGCCCGATGTTGGCCGCCTTCCCCTTTCGATTGTTTTGGAGATTATTGCTCTTATTTGCACAAGTGATTCTCATCAAGGAAGAGCGAGCGCTGCTTACAGCAAATGGAGGAGACCAGAAATGGGGGAGGGGAGCACAATGACGGCTTAGGTACCTCCCCAGGGGGGGCTCAATAAATAATAACATTGAGGTTGTTCCCTCCGGAGCAGAAATCTGGAATGCATCCCATACAGCTGAGAGACAGCTGTCGACCTCCGCCTTCTGGTGGGCTCAGCCAGCAGACTTGGCCGGCGCTGGCCGCAGCCTACACATGGACGGGATCTGGTTTCTTGTGGGAATGGAGGATTCTGTGCAGGAATACGACTCGATGTAATTATCCCGCCAGTGCATATTTCCGGCCTCTGCTGCTAAAGCGCTTAACTGAGCGACCGGAGTGACATCCGCCAGCTTTATAGACCAGGTAAAGTGTTTTACAAGACGTTCCACCTACAAACGTCTACTACAGTGGTGAAACTACAACCCCCAGCGTTCTGTGCTGGGCGATGGCAGCTCTAACAGAAATTGCAAAATCGTGGATTCGAAGTGGATCTCTGGGGGGTTTGTGTTTGCAGCTGTTGTAATCGGCTGAGGCACAGCGGGGGGCGAATACTGGGGGGGGGCAGGTTTTAAGAGCCAGCTGTTATTCTTGTTGGTTTCTCTGCGGTCATAGGAACTCACCGGGCCAAGCGCATTTGTGTTGTTATGCCTAACGCAGGGGGTGGAGCATGACACAAGGAATTCAAAGAGAATCTGTCAAGCTCCGCCCCCTCAGCGCCGGCACCAAGTGCCGTTTTACCCCTACGAATAGTTCGAAACTCCCTGATTTGACATCTTTTCAGAACACAGATTGTCGGTAGGTATCAGGAATGAAGGGATGCTCGCTTAGACCTTCTCACAGCTGAAGAGATCGCTACAATTGGATCCTGTCTAGACAATCCTCTGAGCTACAATGCAGGTAAAAGGTATCAGCCTATAGGATGGATACAATTGCAACAAATTCCCAGCTGTGAGAAGTGCTAGTTCTGTAATGTAACCAGCGCACAGGTTCTCAGGACGTTACTTACATGTAGTGACAGCAGGGTCCTTGCTCTGTCTTTATTAAACTTGACGCCATCCAACGGTAAGTATCCGATCTGTTGACCCTGTGCATACAAGAGGTAGGTACCCGAAGTAGGAGGGGTTACATCTGGACGAGGGGTGGGCCTCACAGTGGGTGGTGCTACACTTGGCAAACCTGCATTGAGCATATAGTGAGTGGATGAGGCCAATACGAAAAACATTATTCTAGCCAGCTATAGCAGAAATGTGCGATACTCACAGGCGGGGGTCATTCCTGGCTGCGTCCTCGACCCCTCAATCTCTCTGCCATCTTTATCCACGCACCAGCAATAGCCGCTGTTCCCATGACACTGCAGAGGAGAGAACTCGCCGTAGGGGTCACACTGAGGGATGTAATGCTCTGCAGAGGGCGTGCCACCGTAGTGATCCAGGAGGCTCTGCTTCCACCTCTCACACATGGTCTGGGGTCTCTGAGTGGGTTCTGGATAAGAAAAAGACAAGACTGGTCAGATCTCATCAGAAGCATGGGGTATGGCCATGTTTTTGTGTGTAATTATCAGTTTAACGTCCATTAGAGAAAACAAGGGTTTACAAAACTGCCAATTATAAAATGCCACCTGCCACCACTAGAGGGAGCTCAGGAGATTACTACATACAGATATATACAGTCACCACTAGAGGGAGCTCAGGAGATTACTACATACAGATATATACAGCCACCACTAGAGGGAGCTCAGGAGATTACTGCATACAGATATATACAGCCACCACCAGAGGGAGCTCAGGACATTACTACATACAGATATATACAGCCACCACCAGGGGGAGCTCAGGAGATTACTGCATACAGATATATACAGCCACCACTAGAGGGAGCTCAGGAGATGACTACATACAGATATATACAGCCACCACTAGAGGGAGCTCAGGAGATGACTACATACAGATATATACAGCCACCACTAGAGGGAGCTCAGGAGATGACTACATACAGATATATACAGCCACCACTAGAGGGAGCTCAGGAGATTACTACATACAGATATATACAGCCACCACCAGAGGGAGCTCAGGAGATTACTACATACAGATATATACAGCCACCACTAGAGGGAGCTCAGGAGATTACTACATACAGATATATACAGCCACCACTAGAGGGAGCTCAGGAGATTACTGCATACAGATATATACAGCCACCACTAGAGGGAGCTCAGGAGATTACTACATACAGATATATACAGCCTCCACTAGAGGGAGCTCAGGAGATTACTACATACAGATATATACAGCCACCACTAGAGGGAGCTAGCTGAATTCAATCAGTACTGTATAATCCAAATGCAAAGAGCTCCACCTAGTGGTAGATGAAAGCAATCACACGCTTATCCATTTATTTATGACTTTATAAAGTCCTTTCCCCTGCTCCCCAATTTTCATATCGCATGTAGACATTGGAGCATTAGTGTGTGCAAAGACACACGAGCTATGTATACCACCACTTACCGGGAACTCCGCACTTAGGGGTACCTCGGCCGGGTAATGTTCTTGTGCCTTCGATTTCTTCTCCGTTTTTGTTCACGCACCAGCACTGTCCTGTGCTCCCGTGACACTGCAGAGGGGTGTAATTCCCTTCAGAGTCACACTCGGGGACAAAAAGCCCGGGGCGAGGACCTCTAGGTTGGGCGGGTCCTAGGAGGCTGAGACGTTTCTCCAGGCAAGTAACAGGGGGAGGTCTATAATCTGTACATAGAGACAGAAGAAATTAACGTATTACGGTGCAAAGACCTGCAGACCCAGCACCCTGATCCTGCAACCCCCCCTCAAATAGATGTGGGTACCTGCATATATCTCAAGAACAGGGCCCTAAACTGAATGGAGAACACGGCTACCCCTCCATTCACCACCATGGGGCCCCATTCTTGAGACATCTATCGATGTAGGTTCCATCTTCCATATCATAAATGCCCAAGATTGGAATAACCATTCACTTCAGACAGCAGTTTTACTATCCTTACTCTTTGGACTTATTTATGGCTCATTGGGCAATTTAACAATGAAAACTCCACTGACAGAAAACATGGAGACCCCGAAACAACGTAATAATGTAAACCCAGACCCTGACACCTTCCACATCTCTACATGATTTCACATTTCCGCACATCGTACACAGATAGAAGACTGGATCTGACTTCCGTACCTGGGACCCGTGTACACTGGAAGCCGTCGCCTGTGTAGCCCTGATTACACTGACATGAGAATGAACCGGGGAGGTTGGTGCACGAAGCATCTGGGTGACACCTGCGCTCTGAACATTCATCCACATCTGTAAAGGAAAGACAGAAAACAGGCTTCACATTTCTAGAACATACAGATGTGGCCAGACGTGACCTCCCAGCGCGAAGACACAAAACCGACCCACGTCCGTGAACGCCAAGGACGAGGTGGACACGGGCAAAACTGAAAGGGGTATAACATAGGTGAGAAGGGTATATTACATTCTACGGGGTAATAAGAAGTAGTCCTGTATTGTAAATGCTTGGATAATCACCACTGTACGATCGGTGGGGGTCCGACCCCCAGGACCCCAACGATCGTGAGAAGAAAGGAGGCGATGCGTCTCCTTCCCTTCTAAGGGAAAAATCACTGAAACAGTGTTGTGGTCTCTTCAGTCACAGCGTCAAATGGGTTGGGAATACCTCTGAGGTGACAGTTCACACTGCAGAGCAGCTCTTCGGGGGTGGGGTTACAGTGACTGACGCTCATATGCACACAGTCCCACAGGGAGCTGCCATCTGCTTAATGTGACCATACACATCAGATGGAAGCGAGACGCACCCACAAATTCCAGCCAACCATCTACAGGGCCACCTAACAGCACATCAGGTGAAAGGAGGGCTGGACATGTTGGACGGAAACATGTCCAATCCTTTGTTACCACAGGAGATAAACCACGGCCAGAGGGGGTCTGGTAGCGGCTTTAGCTGACATACACATTAGATGGATGAACCTGAAACCAGAATGTGTATTCTCCTGACTTAGGGGACGGAAGGGTCAGGCATGTTGGCTTTCAACATGCACAATCCTTGGGGGAGATAAGCTGCCGTCAGCAGCTCTTTTCAGAACACATGCACTCTCGGCTGACAGCCCTAGACATTGGCAGAAAGTAAAGACACAGTACTGTATGGGATGAGCCCCTCTTCCAGATGTGGGGGCACAATGTCCAAATAAGCAGCCCTCCAGTTGTTGTAAACTACAACCCCCAGCATGCCCTAATAGCTGTAGGCTGTCCAGCTGGAGGACCACATGCATCCCTGGCCTGTAATCTCCTTATGGCGCTTCAGTTGGTTGTTAATAACCGGGGTCCAGTCGTTCCCCCCCCCTCCTACAATTAACATCAATCAGGCGACTTCTAATGCAGAACAAAGGCCACGAGGAATCGCCTCAAAATTAATACATTGTCTCTTTAAAGACTCGCACATTTGCTCCGATTCTTTGAAGAGTTTTACGACGGTACAATTAGTAAGTCAAGAGCCGGAGATGAAAGGGAAGCGCCTGGCACGGGGAACCGTACATCAAGAGAGCGACGGGGGGCGGGGGAGGCGTTTCAGGGGGAGACCCCAAGCGCTGTCAATAATCCAAAGTGTTCACTGCTCAGGGGATCCGAGGACAGAGATCTCATTCCCCAGGGCAGCCTCACTTAAAGGGATGTTCCACTTAAAAGCAACATTTAAAAAAATTGATGTATACTAGTAAATCAGAAGCCAAAGACTGGTAGTTACCTTCCATTTCATTCCACAGATATTGCCATTTTATGGTTTCGTAGTGGCGGCCATTTTTGCAGAAGTGACAACAGGAAGTGCGGCCATATTGGTTTATTTCAGTTCTCTGCAAGCGCTGACCGACGGCAGCAGGTTCCATCACTTTATAGAGAAGCACAATCATGGAGGATAAACCAACATGGCTGCTTTTCTAATCGTCACTTTTGAAAAGAGGGAAACCTGACAACATCTGTAATAAATGAGAGATCATCACCCAACTTTGGCTCGTGCTCAGATTTGTGATGGGGAGTTTTACATTAAGTGGAAATATCCTTTAAATCAGGATTTAAAGTCAGTCACGTGTCAGTACAATGACGGCCATGGAGGCTCCCGATATTGGTGACCTACAGCTGCACTTCTGCTCTCGGGCCCCGACTGTGACTCACAAACCTCTCCTCGTAATAGGCTTTTTTTTTTTTTCAGGCCTCGGGCGCCTTCTTAGGAGGCAGGAAGGGGAGGACAATGGCCGCTGTGTTGAGGGTTTGTTTGAAATCCACACCTCGCTGCTTGGAGCGGTGACTGCCTTTAAGAGATTTCCACTGGAAGCCTCCTTAATGGGGACGTGTCCTCTTATCTGTCCTGTCTGTGGTTCAGCAGCGGATTCAGGACAATGTGCTCTGTATACGGCTACTGTAGGTGACTGGATGACAATGGGGCCCCATTATATCACTATAAAAGGTATGTGAGGGGCCCAAGAGCTCAGCTCTCTACTTGTCAGCTGAATGGGCCACTACTCCTCTCAACTCCCCCATACATGTGCATGCTCTGGCCAAGTATGCATGTGTTTTTACCAGGGCAGTGTCTGGCCAAAATTATTAGTGGGGGTGCTATAGCTGGTACTTGGGCTCAGTATCCGGCTGGCAATGTGGGTGCTCAGGTGATTTTTGGGGGCGATGCTGCCAGTATTTCAGCTTTGAATGCCAGATCTACAATCTCATAATTTATTAACACTGGTTTCCCGTGCCCCATCACCTCGACCTGCCGACCCCTGAAGTTTACAGAATGAAATCAGCGGGAAAACAGGTTAATTATTACTGAATAACAAGAGAGGATTAATCATTGGCTTCATGGAGCGGTCCAGCGGCTGACACCAATAGACAGATCACTTAGGCCGGGTTCACATCTCCGTTATTTTTCCATTCTTCTGATCCGTCAGCAGAACAGAAAAAAAACGGCTCCTGTGTATCAGTTATGCACCTTTGTTATCCGTATGAGCCATTTCCGTCTTTTTTAGATGGAAAAAAGTACTGCAGGAAGGACTGATTTGTGTTCTTATCTGCCCCGTTATATCTACTGAGTCTCGCTGGGAGAATCTTCACATCGGAGCTTTATTGGGCCCGGTGCGGATAGCGGTGTGACATGTAACACGTATGTGCGGGCTCTAGCGTCTAGACAATGTCATCAGCACAGCAGTAATGAGCTCTCGTCTCTGCTGCCCTGAATCACTGACTACCCGTCCACGCTGGAAAAGAGCAGGTTGTCAGGATCAAGGTCAACCTTGTATTTTGTGTTGATTCGGAGGACAAAAGAAGTGACCTGAACGAATGGTCATCCCAATAGGTATGATATACATAGTGAACGTATTCTTACCGATACACGTCTGCCCGCTCCTCGTGTACCCAGGGAAACATTCACAGGTAAAGACGCCATCACCACGTGGAACGCACCGAGATGTGGCTGTGTCGCAGGTGTGTGTGCCGTCCTCACAGGGGTTACCAAATGAGCCCCCCGCTAAACAAGGAGACAGAAGTGTGAAGATGATATTATACGCCCCATTATATTATATGCAGCCACTCAACAAGGAGAAGCCCTTAATAAAACCGCTCATGGTAACCTTCCAACCTGACTGACGTTTTCATTGTGGTAGTGGAAAACCAACCAACCAGCAAGACCACAACCTGATCATGTGAACCTGGCCCAATATATTGTGTTACTTCTCCTGCAGTCATTGTCAGTTACATCCTGTATTATAGGATATATTATACTCCAGAGCTGCACTCACTATTCTGCTGGTGCAGTCACTGTGTACATACATTACATTACTTATCCTGTACTGATCCTGAGTTACATCTTGTATTATACTCCAGAGCTGCACTCACTATTCTGCTGGGGCAGTCACTGTGTACATACATTACTTATCCTGTACTGATCCTGAGTTACATCCTGTATTATACTCCAGAGCTGCACTCACTATTCTGCTGGTGCAGTCACTGTGTACATACATTACTTATCCTGTACTGATCCTGAGTTACATCCTGTATTATACTCCAGAGCTGCACTCACTATTCTGCTGGTGCAGTCACTGTGTACATACATTACTTATCCTGTACTGATCCTGAGTTACATCCTGTATACTCCAGAGCTGTACTCACTATTCTGCTGGTGCAGTCACTGTGTACATACATTACATTACTTATCCTGTACTGATCCTGAGTTACATCTTGTATTATACTCCAGAGCTGCACTCACTATTCTGCTGGTGCAGTCACTGTGCACATACATTACTTATCCTGTACTGATCCTGAGTTACATCCTGTATTATACTCCAGAGCTGTACTCACTATTCTGCTGGTGCAGTCACTGTGTACATACATTACATTACTTATCCTGTACTGATCCTGAGTTACATCTTGTATTATACTCCAGAGCTGCACTCACTATTCTGCTGGTGCAGTCACTGTGCACATACATTACTTATCCTGTACTGATCCGGAGTTACATCCTGTATTATACTCCAGAGCTGCACTCACTATACTGTGCACATATATATATATACAGTGATCTGTATAATTAAACCGTCTGCAGTGAGCTCCCCCTGTTGTTGGCACACGATGATGATGAGTGTGGTATTAGCTGATGTCTCATGGTACTTACACACGCAGATCTGTCCATCTGCTGACTGCACATATCCCGGCTGACACTCGCACTTGTAGCTGCCGGGAAGGTTCTGACATTGATAGTTGCGGCCACAGTTGGCGAGTCCGGCCTCACATTCATCAACATCTAGGGAGGAAATAAACAAATACACAGGCATTAAATAGTCACACTAAGCCATGACCTAGGTCTGTCTATGATGTGGGAAGGCGACCCCAACAATAGTTTTGGAGGGTATTTTTGAATTTTAGACCTGGGAGAAAGTAATTTGTGGCTTCCAAGAAAAGAAAACGTACCCTAACATTGGTGCTCTAGATCAGTGATAAGCTGATATCTGGGGGTCCTAGAACGCAGACACATGATGCTATAGGGCAATGACACAGATTCTAGAACACTGATACATTTACCCTTGATGGTTCTAGACTAATGACAATGGCAGGTCCCCAGAACAAGGACATACTAGGGCTTGAGCGTTCTAGAACAATGATGTTCAGGATGATGGTACAGCTGGTGCATCTACAAGAATAACCTGGAACAGTTTAAAACAATTACAAAAGGAAAGCTGGGTTCACATCTGCGTTGAGAACTTCGGCAGATGTGCATCCGGCGGGGCACGGTGACATCTAGCAGTCTGTTACTCCGCCAGAGTTAAAAGCACAGATGTGAACCCGGCTTAACTCTTAAGGGTTCTAGAACAATTAGGCATAGTGACAGAAAATTGACACTTGTTATTCTGGCGCCACCAATGTGTCATTGTCCAGTCCCAGGTGCCCATCTGAAGGTTCTAGAACAACTATGCACTGATCTTCGAAGGTCCCAGAAGAATGGCACACTTATCTTTGAGGGTTCCAGAACAATTGTGCACTTAGAACCACTAAGTGTGTCACTGGCCAGTCGCGCTATATAATTGTTCTAGAACCATCAACTCTTGAACATTCTAGAAAAATGACAGTGGCACTTAAGGTTTTCAGTATAATTACACATGGACGCTCGAGGAGACAAGACAGTGACACTCTTGGTTCTATAATACACACATTGACACTAACATTCTAGAACCAATACTTACTGGCACTTGGGATTTCTAGAACAAGGACATATATACTGATGGAGGTTCCAGAACAATGATACGAACACTTGAGGGTTCTAGCACGATTACACACCGACACTTGGTGGTTCCAGAACAATGATCCTAAAACTGGAGGGTTCTAGCACAACTACAGACACTTGGTGGCTCCAGACTAATGATACTAGCACATGAGGGTTCTAGCACGATTACACACCAACACTTAGTGGCTCCAGACCAATGATACACTTGAGGGTTCTAGCACAACTACAGACACTTGGTGGTTTCAGATGAATGAAACTAACACTTGAGGGTTCTACCACGATTACACTGACACTTGGTGGTTGTAGAACAATGAAACTAACACTTGAGGGTTCTAGCACAACTACAGACAGACACTTGGTGGTTCTAGAACACGGACAGTAAATAGTAATAATATTAGATACTGGTTGATCGCACTCTTGGTTTAAGCCTCGTTCACATCCGCTTCAGAGGCCTCTGTCACATATTCCATCAAAAATGCTGTAGAGAACGGCGCAGTATGGAAACCCGATGGAGCCCATTACGGTCAGCGAGGTCCATCAGGAACCTTTACTGTCCGTCACGTGATGGATCCAGCTTTGACTTCCATTGCATTTTTCTCTTCTATGGTAACATGCCCGCTCCAGACATGAATGAAGTTGTGGTGACATGGACAGGATCTACAGCCTTGTCAGATTTTTGGCCGAGTCCAGCAGTCTGAGGGATAAACTCCGCCTGGCGGGTTTCTGTAATCTGTATTCACCGCAATTAATCTTCCGCTATCTCCGGCGCTGACAGATCCTTCACATGAGAGCAGATTGTGAATTGCGAAATTTTTCTCCCACGGAAGAAACCTTTTGAGATGTTGAACCTTCCGCGGTTTGTCTGCAGATGTCACACATCGACCCAATCCCCCCAGATCTGTACACTGAGAACAAACTATATCTCCTCCGATATCACATGCATCATCAGTCATGATGGAGAAGGGGAGAGGTTGAAGTAAGCTGCCAGAGCATCATGAATCTAAATGTTGGGACCCGGAAATCTGCATTAGGAGCAACAGTCCCCTTAGACACATTATGTGGCCTTCTTGGACATGTGGAGACCCCCGCTATGAACTACAGCCAAGTACCACGTCTGGGGATCCACAGGGGCCTAATGATTTCAATGCAGGGAAAGTAACCTCCAGCCAGAGCTAACCAAGGGGACTGCTTCACACCGGACCACCTCAACCCCTATTTTCACTTCAGAGCACCAGGGATTCAGATGTGGTCTGATGGGCCAGTTTGAGCAGATCTGGGACTTTAGGTCTCGGACACAACCATCAAGGACCTGAACCTGAGGACGCTGTGGCCTTTATAAAGGTGTCATGGTAGCCAGCACTATTTAAATGGGTATTCCTATTGTGCAAAGTAATGACTTGGTCGGACCCTTGCACTGCGCCCCTTTCACTTTTGGTTCTGCACAGCGGTGCCCGGCCAACCAATGTGAGAGAACTGCAGCACAGACCCGTTCAAATGAAAGGGGTCGACTGCTGTGGTGCAAACGTGCAGAGGAGGAGCTGTGGTACCTTCATTCCTAGGATTTTGTGGGTCACGGAGGTCAGGCGTCCCCTGATCATAAAGTGACAGGAACCCCTTTAAGTTGCACTGAGGGCATTACTGTTGTGCGGGGGAAAGTATGGACATCTTCAATATTAAGTGGGTACCGTGGCCATCACTTGTGGAGGTCACACTGCCGATACCTGTGTGTTGGCGCACTATGGCAGTGATGAACATTATGGGGGCACTCTGGCCTGTGCTGTTATGTAGGGGCTTTGTGGTTGTCACTGTTATGGCGGCTGTGGAGGACTTCAGTGAGGTTGTCACTGTTATGGCAGCTGCGGAGGACTTCAGTGTGGTTGTCACTGTTATGGCAGCTGTGGAGGACTTCAGTGTGGCTGTCAATGTTATGGCGGCTGTGGAGGACTTCAGTGAGGTTGTCACTGTTATGGCGGTTGCAGAGGCCTTCAGTGCAGCTGTCACTGTTATAGCGGTTGCAGAGGCCTTCAGTGAGGCTGTCACTGTTATGGCGGCTGTGGAGGACTTCAGTGCGGCTGTCACTGTTATGGCGGTTGCGGAGGCCTTCAGTGCGGCTGTCAATGTTATGGCGGCTGTGGAGGACTTCAGTGAGGTTGTCACTGTTATGGCGGTTGCAGAGGCCTTCAGTGCAGCTGTCACTGTTATAGCGGTTGCAGAGGCCTTCAGTGAGGCTGTCACTGTTATGGCGGCTGTGGAGGACTTCAGTGCGGCTGTCACTGTTATGGCGGTTGCGGAGGCCTTCAGTGCGGCTGTCACTGTTATGGCGGTTGCAGAGGCCTTCAGTGTGGCTGTCAATGTTATGGCGGCTGTGGAGGACTTCAGTGAGGCTGTCAATGTTATGGCGGCTGTGGAGGACTTCAGTGAGGTTGTCACTGTTATGGCGGTTGCAGAGGCCTTCAGTGAGGCTGTCACTGTTATGGCGGTTGCAGAGGCCTTCAGTGTGGCTGTCACTGTTATGGCGGTTGCAGAGGCCTTCAGTGTGGCTGTCAATGTTATGGCGGCTGTGGAGGACTTCAGTGTGGCTGTCAATGTTATGGCGGTTGCAGAGGCCTTCAGTGAGGCTGTCACTGTTATGGCGGTTGCAGAGGCCTTCAGTGAGGCTGTCACTGTTATGGCGGTTGCAGAGGCCTTCAGTGAGGCTGTCAATGTTATGGCGGCTGTGGAGGACTTCAGTGTGGCTGTCAATGTTATGGCGGTTGCGGAGGCCTTCAGTGAGGTTGTCACTGTTATGGCGGTTGCAGAGGCCTTCAGTGCAGCTGTCACTGTTATAGCGGTTGCAGAGGCCTTCAGTGAGGCTGTCACTGTTATGGCGGCTGTGGAGGACTTCAGTGAGATTGTCACTGTTATGGCGGTTGCAGAGGCCTTCAGTGCAGCTGTCACTGTTATAGCGGTTGCAGAGGCCTTCAGTGAGGCTGTCACTGTTATGGCGGCTGTGGAGGACTTCAGTGTGGCTGTCACTGTTATAGCGGTTGTAGAGGCCTTCAGTGAGGTTGTCACTGTTATGGCAGTTGCAGAGGCCTTCAGTGTGGCTGTCAATGTTATGGCGGCTGTGGAGGCCTTCAGTGTGGCTGTCACTGTTATGGCAGCTGTGGAGGACTTCAGTGTGGCTGTCACTGTTATGGCGGCTGTGGAGGACTTCAGTGTGGCTGTCACTGTTATGGCGGTTGCAGAGGCCTTCAGTGAGGTTGTCACTGTTATGGCAGTTGCAGAGGCCTTCAGTGTGGCTGTCACTGTTATGGCGGTTGCAGAGGCCTTCAGTGTGGCTGTCAATGTTATGGCGGCTGTGGAGGCCTTCAGTGCAGCTGTCACTGTTATGGCGGTTGCAGAGGCCTTCAGTGAGGTTGTCACTGTTATGGCGGTTGCAGAGGCCTTCAGTGAGGCTGTCACTGTTATGGCGGTTGCAGAGGCCTTCAGTGAGGCTGTCAATGTTATGGCGGTTGCGGAGGACTTCAGTGCAGCTGTCACTTTTAGGGAATGTTCTCATGGGATGGATATCCTGCAGAATGTGGATGGATTTACTAAATGTCATCTACAGGCTGCGGAAAAGATATGTGTGGCAACTGACCTGCGGTGTGAATTTTAAATCCACAACATCTCAGTTTCCACCTCGGACTCTTTGCAGAACATGGGATGAAATTACCAAAAATTAACAGGAAAGCGGCACGTAATCCACGGATTTGTCGCATAGTTTTTTCTGCAGTTTACATTGTGGCCTACAGATGGGAAAAGCAGACTGGACTGAAGTTCTGTATGATGAGACCCGGTGACTGGTAATAACGGCCCTGCAGACGTCGTACATGGCGAGGGAATTACGAGAACAGGCGTTCGACCAGCCGCGGTCTGCGCTTCCTGCTCAGTCTAATAAGAAATCCATCTGGTAACGTAAAATAGGAAACAGATTCCAGGAAACAAGCGCAAAGCTGCGATACGAGAGGAGGATCTGTCACATAGGTCTGGAGGAAAAGTGCTTAAAGGGCAACGCCAGACACGAGACGCTTCTCTTACTCATTCAGTTCTATTTCCTGGTCTGTAATGGCTGCACAATAGTTCTGCAAATGTCCAACAATCCGATATGGTGGAGACCACAGTGGCGGATTATCAGTCTAGTAAGTGCCAACTGCAAGTCCTATAATTTCCGGATCACTGGACTATTCATATCTCATGTCGGATCTGCACGATTTCAGCGCTGGTTAAGTAAAGTTATCTTACTTCCCTCACTCATTTTGCAATCCTACAAAACCCTCCAGACAGCATGGGGCGACACTGAGCACAGGAGAAAGCGAGGTCGGGGGGGTCTGCGGTCAGACTTACCGTTGCAGTCTCTGCCATCTCCCTGGTACCCGGAGGCACAGACGCAGGTGTAGTTCAGGCCTGACCCCGGCTGGCATTGGGCTCGGGTGTCGCACACGTGCGTTCCATCGTAGCAGGGACTGACTTGTGTTGGCTCCTGAGAAGAATCTGCGGGTAAAACAGAAAACTGTTTCAAGTGCGTGTAACACATCCATCTAGATAACCTGCATCCCCAGCTGCGGATCCCCAAGGGAGACACAATCTGAAATTCTTCATTACATGTCAAACCAATGAGCGATACGCTTATCTCCAGACCTAACCTACATGTTGAGGGTCCACTGGGAGACTCCAATCCCTTCATCTAATGAATGTCAAGGGGGGTGTCAAGGATTAGAAAATTATGGCTGCCTTCTTGAAACAGCGCCACCCCTGTCCATGGTTGTGTCTGGTATTGCAGCTCCACTGAAGTGAATGAGACTGAGCTGCAATCCCACAGACAACCTGTGGACAGGTGTGGCGCTATTTTTGTTGAAAAGCTTTTGCAATGATGGAACGCATGAGAGAAGATCAAGATCTCAGACCGTCTCTGACTCGCAGAATGTAAGGGCTCTATCCAGCGATTAGACCCCTTTGGCACCGCTCAGAGATTTCTGGTAGTAAAAATCTGAGATACTGATTTGACTGGTCAAGGTTTCCTTATTCACTGACATCAACCAAAGGTTGTGAAGACAGTAATAAATAGGGACAGAAAGCTGCAGACCTTTCCAGCAATCCAGCAATTTCTCCACTACGCTGCTCATCTGGGGCGAGACGTGGGGCGCCTCGCTCCATCCATCTTCAGTCATTTACCCCTCCAGCCCCTACATGAAGGCACTGATTCTCACAAGCATGTCATTTGCCCCGAAACTTCCTCCGGGCTTTGTTCTTGTGACGTTCTCAAAGGGATCTTTATCTGGCTCCCCTTTGTGTTTGGCTAATGAATGGTGGCCGCCCCTCTTCAGGAGACTTTATTGAGCACATTAGGTTGCTTGACTTCCTGACCCGAAAGCTGCCGCCAAATTACTCAGGCAGTTAAAGGACAGAAAAGGGGCTTTGTTGCATGAAAAAGAAGCCAAGGAGCCCCTTCCCCGCCCGCCCGGGCGCGCAGAATGAGGCCTGCTGAAAGACAGTCTGCTGAGGGAGAAGATACAACAAAGGCAACAAGACACGACAGCGTGTAGAGCAGCGGAAGGTCAGACGTAAGACAAGGGGCGACACTTGAAGGGGTTGCACCGAGTTATAAATCTATCCCCTATACACATGTTGAGGGACAAGCACTGGAATGGGCCCCCACCCAACGGGGTCCTGTTCCCTCTACATGAATGCAGCAGCAGGTTGCTCATACACGCTCCATTCATTACTTATGCTGGAGGTAGCAGAGTACAGAACTTAGCGGTTTCCACCAATTCTGCAGAAAGTGAATGGAGGGGACGCATGAATGTGTGAGCTGTCAATCTATTTATATGGGAGCATGGGACTCTTGTTCTCCCAATCAGTAGGGGTCCCAGCAATCAGACAATCTGTATGGGGTCCCAACTCCTGTCCTCCCGATCTGTAGGGTGCCCGACTCCCATTTCCCTGATCTGTAGGGTGCCCGACTGCCATTCCCCTGATCTGTAGGGTGCCCGACTGCCATTCCCCTGATCTGTAGGGTGCCCGACTGCCATTCCCCTGATCTGTAGGGTGCCCGACTGCCATTCCCCTGATCTGTAGGGTGCCCGACTGCCATTCCCCTGATCTGTAGGGTGCCCGACTGCCATTCCCCTGATCTGTAGGGTGCCCGACTGCCATTCCCCTGATCTGTAGGGTGCCCGACTGCCATTCCCCTGATCTGTAGGGTGCCCGACTCCCATTCTCCTGATCGGTAGGGTGCCCGACTCCCATTCTCCTGATCGGTAGGGTGCCCGACTCCCATTCTCCTGATCGGTAGGGTGCCCGACTCCCATTCTCCTGATCGGTAGGGTGCCCGACTCCCATTCTCCTGATCTGTAGGGTGCCCAAATCTCATTCCGCTGATCTGTAGGGTGCCCAAATCTCATTCCGCTGATCTGTAGGGTGCCCATCTCTCATTCAGTAAGGGTCCCAGCAGTCAGACAATCAGTAGGGTTCCCAACTCCCATTCTCCAGATCAGTAGGGGTCCCAGCAGTCAGACCACTACCAATAAGATACTTATCCCCTATCCTGAGCAGAGATTTATAACTTGGTTTCTCCCCTTTAATGATCTCCAGGTAGTTTAAATGCAGCTTAAAGGGGATGGTCCACAATTGAACATTATCACCTATCCAACAGATGAGGGTCCGACTGCCAGGACCCCCACTGATAATGAGAGGGGTCCTTTGTGTGAATGTACAGTACGGCTATACCTCCCACAGCCTCAGTGTCCAACTGAGTTCATGCTCGACCACCACCCCATTCACACAGTGACTCCCGGTCTCATTTTCGGTGAGGGCCCGTGGTCAGGCTCCACTGATCAGATATTTGTCTGCTATCCTGTGGATAAATTATTCGCATTAATCTGGAGTCAATCCCTTCAATCTGTGAATAGTGGAAAATTCTGCAACGCTCTGATATGTTTCAGGAGCGGGGGGCCGGTGCCAGGAAAATAAGCTCCTCTCTGACACCCCCCCTCCCCCACCCATTCTTACACAATCCCTTTAATGGTCTGCTTGGAGTTTTTCTGCCTCTGGCTGTGACAAGTAATAGTTCCCATTCACTGACAGCAAACAGAGATCTTGAAAACAGTGAGGAAACAAGTCTGAACATTCAGTTCTGTTTTCCGTAATGATAAAGTGCCCCCCTCCCCCCACGGTATGGAAATGGCCGACATGAATCCTCCTAACTTACCGTGCACGGATCCGATGTGACTGGTGATGGCGAATCGAAGAACCTTCTCGTCCTTGTTGTAAAGGGCAAACATGCGATCCACAGAGAGTTTCTGGGCGGTGGGGGGGAACCTCTGGGAGTGGACGCAGTCCTGGTAGGTGATGTTCTGCTTCAGTCGGTAGGACAGTCTCTGTACTTCATTACTGGCGGACGTTACGGTGTATTCCCGGTAAGCCGTAGACGTCACAACTGGAAAGAGGTGAAATGAATGAAGTGCCGCTCAGGGAGTCAGAATACGTGACAAAGAGGATGGGAGTACATTGTACGTGGCAGGCCATGGGGCAGAGCTGTGGTCTCCAACTTGTTGCACTCTAGATATGGATAAACTACAACTCCCCACATTCCCTGTATGCTGAGAGTTGTATTTCTGCAAAAACTAGAACCCATCCCTTAGTGTGCAGACGACTGGTTTAGACGGCGCAATTCTACCCAATAATTCAATGTCAACCCAGCAACATGGTATATTTCACGACTGAGATGATGGTCATTAAAGAGGAGCTGTCGCCGCTCCTGACATGTCTGGTTTAGTCACTACTTGCATTCCCTGGAGCATCTATTTTTATGACTCTGTATTGTTTCATTCCTTTATTACTCCTCCTAAAAGTTATGAATGTATTACTACACGTTTGCAATAAAGATCCAGCTGGGTGTCACCAGCTGAATCCAATAAGTGCTGCCATTGTCAGGAATACAGACCCAACTGGTAAGGCTACTTTCACATTAGCGGCAGCCTTCTCTGGCAGGCTGTTCACCCGCCGAATCTGTGCTGCCGGAAGTCCGCTCCGCCCCCATTACTACAACATGTCAGGAGAGGTGACAGACCCTCTTTTAAATCACATAAACTATATCCTGAGTTCTATCCATCCTGTATTATACTCCAGAGCTGCACTCACTATTCTGCTGGTGCAGTCACTGTGTACATACATTACTTATCCTGTACTGATCCTGAGTTACATCCTGTATTATACTCCAGAGCTGCACTCATTATTCTGCTGGTAGAGTCACTGTGTACATACATTACGTATCCTGTACTGATCCTGAGTTACATCCTGTATTATACTCCAGAGCTGCACTCACTATTCTGCTGGTGCAGTCACTGTGTACATACATTACTAATACTGTACAGATCTGGAGTATTACCTGAACCGGAGTACTGGTAGATTTCATAGTACGGGTTGATCTGGACAGTTGAGGTCTCGGGGATGAATGGTATTTGGCCTTTTATGGTGGTTCTTAGGTGGATGTAATTATCTGCATCGAAACCATTCGCAACCTGTGTGATGTGGACGACTTCTCCTCCCGGGGAAAACACGGCTTCAATGTTGTGGACAAATTTTGCTCCTACGTAAAACGAAGAACAACGCACAGTCAGAGCAGCGGAACCATAAAGTAACACGTGGTAAAGCTTGTATGGCAGACACTCCCATACACATGCACGCTAAGCTCGGCCGAGCATGCGTGTATTTTCAGTGAGGAGAGGGGAATAAGCCGCTGCCATGTATGAGGGAACTGAACTTACCAGTTATACTGAACCCGTTCTGATGTCCAGGTTTTTCCAGTGCAAAAAGCCAACCAAAAAGTCCTCCAATGGCGGTTAAAGGAGTCAGAGACCAGGACGCGGGCTCCGGGACCTGACTGATAGCGGTGTAAGCTCTTCCGTCATTCACCACTATGTAAGCGTGCATGTCTATGCTATCAAAGCTGACGGACGTCTGTCCCACGAGCAGGTTTCCGCTCACTTTACCATTGACTCTGTGTGGAGCACCTGACAAGAAAAACACATGAATATGGAGACAGTCAGCAAGCTCCAGCACCGGAATATGGCCACTTTCTGACAAAAACAGCGCCTCACCTGTCCACAGGTTGTGAGTGGTATTGCAGCTCGGCTACATTCACTCCAATGGAACTGATCTGTAATACCAGACACGGGCAGCGGTGGTGCTGTTACTGGAAGAACCAGACTCCAGGTTACCTTTGGGTAAGCAGTGCACTCCATTGCCGTAGTAATTGTCCTGGCAGTGACAGCAGAATCCGGTGGCGTAGTCCGTGCAGAAGGCGTACTGTGAGCAGTGACCGGGTTTCCTCTCGCAGGTCTCTCTACTGACGGGGTTAAAAGTGAGCACTGGAGACGAGGGAAACGGAGGCAAAATGTCAAAGGGTTTCATCAGATCGAACAAAAGGATCTCAAAAAGTTCTCAGTGAGACCCAGGCCGCACTCAGAGGGCTCCACTGCCACTCATTTAAAGGGGTATTCCCATCTCAGACATTTAAGGCGTAAGGACGGAGGTCCCCCCCCCCCTACCCCCACTGTAGATGGAGAGGGGGCCGCCATTCTCTCTATCAGACGTTCTGTGGACAAGCCATATAACAATTCTGAAACAAGTCTGAGATGGAGGCACCCATTTAAGATACATCTCTAGGTGCACGTCACACAGGTGATCTCCAAGCTGTGGCTCGCTGTGGTTGCAAAACTACAACTCCCATAATGCCCTACTGACTGCAGGGGGTCAGGAGTTGCGGCTCTCCAGCTGTTGCAAAACTACAACCCTCACCATGGCCTGATGGGTGCAGGCTGTTGGGGCCTCATGGGAGTTGTAGTTTTGCAACAGCTGGAGAGCCACAGGTGGGTGGGCTCCCAGTTATCCTGACCACCTCTATGGGTATGGACAAGCTCTGGTAAATCCACTCACCCAGTTATGTTTAAAGGGGTTGTCCAGGACTTAGATACTGATGCTGTACCCTCAAGTAGCTGCTCCGTGGGGGTCCCGGAAGCCTGCTGATCAGCTGTTTGAAGAGGCTGCAGCACTTGGACAAGCACTGCAGCCTCTTCCTTGTATACCAAGCACTGCGCTGTACATTGAGTAGCGGCCGTGCTTGGCACTGCAACTCAGTCCCATGGTTGGGACTAGGCCGCAAAAGGCCATTTGACTGATGGACAAGAGTTAAAAGAGTTAAAGAAGAACGCCCGCAAAAAATTGTATTCCATGTCCTGCTAGAAATGTACATGATGTAATCTGTATTGAATGTCATTTTCTTACCAGTGTCTGTATTTGTGAGTTATATCTCCCCGATGTTTCTCATCTGTGTCATGTGACCAGGAATCAGACTCACCAGATAACACAGCATCTTATGTGTGGACAGGAAGTCTATTTCTCTATGCATTCCTATGGGAGCCTCACTATCAGTCTCATAGAAATGAATAGAGCAGTAACTGGCTTCCTGTCCTGGGTCAGTTGGAGGTCAGGGAGTTGGTCACATGACACAGCTACAATTAGAAGAGAGGGGATAACTCACAAATACAGTCTCTGATAAGAAGATTACATTCACTATAGATTACATCATGTGCCTTTCTAACAGGTCAGAGAATAAAAATTTACTTCTTTAAAGACCTGAGCACTCACCAAGCGCTGAAGCCCCTTCCAATGGCTGATCAGTGGGGATAGACCCCCCCCACCCCACCAATCAGATACTGATGACCCCTCCAGAGGATAGACCATCACTATCTAAGTCCTGCAAAACCCCTTTAAGACTCTTTAGGTTCAGAAAACTAGAAAATTCTGAATAATCCACAACTGTGGTGCTTAGGCTGTGTTCACACTTTGGAGTTCTAGAACCATCCTATGATGGACACCCACAGGACCTGACAGACCCCACTGACTTATGATGAGTCTATCAGGTTTCCACCGTGGTGTCCATCACTTCGATGATAAGAACTGCTGTGCTATTTTTCAAGTTTCACAGAATTTCCAGGAGGTTCCTCACGAGCTGGAGGATCGGGCAACACCATAAATTATTGCAAGAAACCCAAGACAGGAAGCAGACGACGACCTATTTGTACGACATTTGTACTTACCGTCAGTGTCAAATCCTCCCGTCTCATCGTATCCATGAATACGACCGCTCCTAAAGACCAAATCAGGATCGACTGGTGGATTTGGCGTCACAAAGGTCTCGTAAGATGGTTCACTGCCAAGATCTCTATTCTGTGAAGGCTGGATCTGAGGTTCCCCCAAACCATACGGAGTCCAGCTAGGCTCGTTCTGAGATGGAGGTAAAGGGTTGTTGGGCGGATAGTAGGGCAGTGACTCCTGTTCTGCCTCTTCAACGATACCCAGCGTGGCCGTGTCATCGATGTCCAAGAATCCAGTGTTGACGTTTGCATTATCCGTTGCGGCCTGCTCCGTCGTCGGGCCGGGAGGGTAGTCGCCATCTGTATCATCGTAATTCTCATCGTAGTTGTTGTCCCCAGTGAAATGGTTTTCTTGCTCTTCGCGTTCAGGGAAATCATTGTGGGAGTTGATCAGAGGTATGAACCGTTCTTGGGCGTGGACGTTCACCACTTTGGCTGGTATCACATTGTCCAGCTCGGAAATGCTACCAATGTGGAAGACCCAAACTCCCGGAACCCCAACGTTACTTGTTCTATAAAAAAGAAGGAAGATTATGTATTTAGACAAAGAAAGGGGTCAGTACATCATCTATTTATCCCCAGGACTGTGACTGTGACGAGGGGACATCCTCTGCGTCTGGAGGAAAGAAGGTTTGTACACAAACATAGAAGAGGATTCTTTACGGTAAGAGCAGTGAGACTATGGACTCTTTACGGTAAGAGCAGTGAGACTATGGACTCTTTACGGTAAGAGCAGTGAGACTATGGAACTCTTTACTGTAAGAGCAGTGAGACTATGGACTCTTTACAGTAAGAGCAGTGAGACTATGGACTCTCTCCCTGAGGAGGTGGTGATGGTGAATTCACTATAAGAGATCAGGAGGGGCCTGGATGTATTTCTGGAGGTAATAATATTACAGGTTATAGTTACTAGAGAGGGGTCGTTGATCCAGGGAGTTATTCTGATTGGAGTCGGGAAGGAATTTTTTCACCTAAAGTGTGGAAAATTGGCTTCTACCTTACAGGGGTTTTTTGCCTTCCTCTGGATCAACTTGCAGGATAACAGGAGAACTGGATGGACGGAGGGCTTTTTTCTGCCTCATAAAATATGTTACTATGCAAAATCAAGGCCAAATTCCTATCGACTGGCGCCAGCAAGACTAGATTTTCCATACTATTGGAAACCATTTTGACATGTGACATGGGATGAATTCTTGTAGGCCACATCTGATGGTAGGTCGCACTTACTGATACAGATTCTTCACGGATTGTTCACTGTTCGTGACACTATAAAAAGGAGCTTCTCTCTTCAGGATTTCAGACTCTCCTCGGCTAAATCCCACTCTGGCCGGGAGCTCAAGGTGGACGTTGTAGGACTCTTTAGGTCTGGTCCCAAAAAACTGGAGTCCATGTTCAGGGTACAGGAATATGGCGTAGGAATCGGATTCATCGTAAGCTAGAACGGCCTGGAATGTGTTAAACTGCGGAAACAAAAGACATTTTGGTCAGCAAAGTCAACTCCGGACATATATACATGGCGGCCGTGGCTCTACTGGTGGCCTTCTGTGCAGTCAATGTATACTGGACGGTGGCCATTCCTCACCCTCAATGCTGCCACCTACCGTAATGTAACGTGAGGAGACGGTACAACTTATCAATAGTGCGGCCTAGACACCATCACTATGAACCTTGTATTGGGTGATACCTTGTGTTCCTGCCTCCCCCCCCCCTTATACACGGTAAAGTCATACAGGGTACACATGTGGAGCCTATATTGGTTTTCCCATGAACCATATGTATTCTCTATCCACAGAACAGGGCATAAGTGTCTTATTGGCGGGGGTCCCCCACCAATCACAAGAATGGGGTCCTGTGTTTCCCCCATTTGAATGGAGCAACCCTTTTGCCGCCACAAATCTATAGGACTGTTGGAGATAGTAGGGTATAGCATTCAAATGGGGGGGGGGGCACGGGACCCCAGTTCTTATGATCAGTGGGGGTCCCTGCTGTGGGCTCCTGAGCAATCAGACATGCATCCTGTGGATAACCCCTTTAATTACCTACGTCAGGATGGTACCTATAGTACACTGCCGTAAGTTTGTTACCGAAAAATTTCCTACCGACCCCGACATTGGCCCTGCAGGTATATTAAAAATAATCAGCCACTATTGAAAAAGGAATTGCCAGTCCTAATGAATAGAAAAAGAAACAATCTGCCCCATCCCTTCACCCGGCCGCCCGCAGGACAACAGTTCTGTTCCTGCCAAAACACTTCTTGGAAACGTTCACTTCCATCGGAGCGGAGCAGGCGGCCGTTCACCTCATTAGTGTTTCGCTGCACTTTTTTACACTGCTGAGCGGCTGCAGATTGCACGGCCCCAGAAACAATGGATCAAAGGGCACTGGCAGGGACGGTTCTGTTAGTAAGGACACCCAGGACTGCGAGTGCCAAAAACCCAGACCGAGCCGCGACTGCGAAGAACGTCCGCCCTGCTTCAGTGCAGTCTGCTGGAATAACGTGGGCAGCGTAATGGAGATCATGGTGGGACTTTCACAGCCTTCGTATCCTAAATAGTGATCTAAATAGTCCTTCGGGTTAGAACACGACACGTGGACGAGATCGCAGAGATGCAAAGTTTTCAAAAATTATATTTGTAAAAAGGGGCATTATTATGGGATGTAATGATTGGGAAAAATTCAACTTAAAGGGGTTGTGTCACTTCAGCCAATGGCATCTATCATGTAGAAAGTTAATACAAGGCACTTACTAATGTATTGTGATTGTCCATACTACTTCCTTTGCTGGCTGGATTCATTTTTTCAATCACATTATACACAGCTCGTATCCATGGTTACGACCACCCTGCAATCCAGCAGTAGTGGTCGTGCTTGCACACTATAGGAAAATGTGACAGCCTATGTGCACCCCCGGCCACCAGAGAGGTCAGCGCCTTTTCCTGTAGTGTGCAAGTATGACCACTGCTGATGGATTGCAGGGTGGTCATAACCATGGATACAAGCAGTGTATAATGTGATTGAAAAAATGAATCCAGCCAGCAAAGGAAGCAATATGGAGAATCACAATACATTAGTAAGTGGATTGTATTAAATTACTCTACATGATAGAGGCCACTGGCTGAAGTGAGAGAACCCCTTTATGTGCGGGATTTGCTCCCCCAGTTATATGCGCTACAGCATTGGGGTTTTGAGCATGTTCTGCCATTTGAGACCACTTTTTTTCCGTGAGTTTGAGAGAACCCCTTTATGTCAAAATTTTCCCTGGAACTGTATAGTTTGTCTTTGTCTTTTTATGATGACCTATCCTCAGCATTGGTGATAAGTATGTGTTTGGTAGGGGTCTAATTCCTGGAACCGCCACTGATCGGCATTTTGAAGAGGCCTCGGCTAGTGTCATCGGTCACATGGGCTATGTGCTTCTCAGTCCTATTCAAGTGAATGGGGCTAAGCTGCAATACCAAGCACAGCCACTATACAATGGACGGCGCTGTGCTTGGTAAGTCTTGTGTCAAAAGTTATGAATGATTTGATAGCAGTTTGCAATGAAGCTTCAGATAGTTGTTACATGGGAAATGCAAGTAAATACTAAAACTAACATGTCAGGAGAGGCGACAGCTCCGCTTTAAAGAAGGTGGAAGGTTAATCGGTACTGGGTGAGAAGCCTTTAGTGTCTCAGTTCCACAACCAGTGTGACTATTGGTACTGGGTGAGAAGCCTTTAGTGTCTCAGTTCCACAACCAGTGTGACTATCAGTACTGGGTGAGAAGCCTTTAGTGTCTGAGTTCCACAACCAGTGTGACTATCGGTACTGGGTGAGAAGCCTTTAGTGTCTCAGTTCCACAACCAGTGTGACTATTGGTACTGGGTGAGAAGCCTTTAGTGTCTCAGTTCCACAACCAGTGTGACTATTGGTCCTGGGTGAGAAGCCTTTAGTGTCTGAGTTCCACAACCAGTGTGACTATTGGTCCTGGGTGAGAAGCCTTTAGTGTCTCAGTTCCACAACCAGTGTAACTATTAGTCCTGGGTGAGAAGCCTTTAGTGTCTCAGTCCTACAACCAGTGTGACTATTGGTACTGGGTGAGAAGCCTTTAGTGTCTCAGTCCTACAACCAGTGTGACTATTGGTACTGGGTGAGAAGCCTTTAGTGTCTCAGTCCTACAACCAATGTGACTATTGGAACTGGGTGAGAAGCCTTTAGTGTCTCAGTCCTACAACCAGTGTGACTATTGGAACTGGGTGAGAAGCCTTTAGTGTCTCAGTCCTACAACCAGTGTGACTATTAGTCCTGGGTGAGAAGCCTTTAGTGTCTCAGTCCCACAACCAGTGTGACTATTGGTCCTGGGTGAGAGGCCTTTAGTGTCTCCGTCCTACAACCAGTGTGACTATTGGAACTGGGTGAGAAGCCTTTAGTGTCTCAGTCCTACAACCAGTGTGACTATTGGTCCTGGGTGAGAAGCCTTTAGTGTCTCCGTCCTACAACCAGTGTGACTATTGGTCCTGGGTGAGAAGCCTTTAGTGTCTCAGTCCTACAACCAGTGTGACTATTAGTCCTGGGTGAGAAGCCTTTAGTGTCTCAGTCCCACAACCAGTGTGACTATTGGTCCTGGGTGAGAAGCCTTTAGTGTCTCAGTCCTACAACCAGTGTGACTATCGGTACTGGGTGAGAAGCCTTTAGTGTCTCAGTCCCACAACCAGTGTAACTATTAGTCCTGGGTGAGAAGCCTTTAGTGTCTCAGTCCCACAACCAGTGTGACTATCGGTACTGGGTGAGAAGCCTTTAGTGTCTCAGTCCTACAACCAGTGTGACTATTGGTACTGGGTGAGAAGCCTTTAGTGTCTCAGTCCTACAACCAGTGTGACTATTGGAACTGGGTGAGAAGCCTTTAGTGTCTCAGTTCCACAACCAGTGTAACTATTAGTCCTGGGTGAGAAGCCTTTAGTGTCTCAGTTCCACAACCAGTGTGACTATTGGTACTGGGTGAGAAGCCTTTAGTGTCTCAGTCCTACAACCAGTGTGACTATTGGTACTGGGTGAGAAGCCTTTAGTGTCTCAGTCCTACAACCAGTGTGACTATTGGTACTGGGTGAGAAGCCTTTAGTGTCTCAGTCCTACAACCAGTGTGACTATTAGTCCTGGGTGAGAAGCCTTTATTGTCTCAGTCCTACAACCAGTGTGACTATTAGTCCTGGGTGAGAAGCCTTTATTGTCTCAGTCCTACAACCAGTGTGACTATTGGTACTGGGTGAGAAGCCTTTAGTGTCTCAGTCCTACAACCAATGTGACTATTGGAACTGGGTGAGAAGCCTTTAGTGTCTCAGTCCTACAACCAGTGTGACTATCAGTACTGGGTGAGAAGCCTTTAGTGTCTCAGTCCTACAACCAGTGTGACTATCGGTACTGGGTGAGAAGCCTTTAGTGTCTCAGTCCTACAACCAGTGTGACTATCGGTACTGGGTCAGTCCCACAACCAGTGTCACTATCAGTACTGGGTGAGAAGCCTTTAGTGTCTCAGTCCTACAACCAGTGTGACTATCGGTACTGGGTCAGTCCCACAACCAGTGTCACTATCAGTACTGGGTGAGAAGCCTTTAGTGTCTCAGTCCTACAACCAGTGTGACTATCGGTACTGGGTCAGTCCCACAACCAGTGTCACTATCAGTACTGGGTGAGAAGCCTTTAGTGTCTCAGTCCTACAACCAGTGTGACTATTGGTACTGGGTGAGAAGCCTTTAGTGTCTCAGTCCCACAACCAGTGTGACTATCGGTACTGGGTGAGAAGCCTTTAGTGTCTCAGTCCCACAACCAGTGTGACTATCGGTACTGGGTGAGAAGCCTTTAGTGTCTCAGTCCCACAACCAGTGTCACTATCGGTACTGGGTGAGAAGCCTTTAGTGTCTCAGTCCCACAACCAGTGTGACTATCGGTACTGGGTGAGAAGCCTTTAGTGTCTCAGTCCCACAACCAGTGTGACTATCGGTACTGGGTGAGAAGCCTTTAGTGTCTCAGTCCCACAACCAGTGTGACTATCGGTACTGGGTGAGAAGCCTTTAGTGTCTCAGTCCCACAACCAGTGTGACTATCGGTACTGGGTGAGAAGCCTTCAGTGTCTCAGTCCCAACTGTTTGCCAGGACATTTCCAGTTCAGTGTTTCATCCATTGCTTTCCTAATGTCAGAGCTCCTAAGGGCAGAACATAACACTGTAGATCTCAGATCCATCTAGGAGAATCTCCATAGTCATAAAGTTAGCTGCCAGTTCCAAACGCCAAGTTCAAGGTGTTTCTTGGGACTGGTTCTACCTTTACTGACCGGATTTAGCCAAGAAGGTATGGTGAAGATATACAGTCCCTGGAGGAAAAACTGGAAGCCGGGGAACAATGAGCTGGTGGAAAGATGGCCTGGAGGATGTTTTCCACGTTAGCTCCCTGGATGACAATATGACTGCATGACTCAAGGTCTCCAGGTCTGGCCCATGTTCAGGTGCGTTCCTTCATTACCACGGATTTCCTGCATGTTAGGGCTAAGATCCAGCCGGACAATATGACAGCCAGCAATGTCATTAGGAAGCGCTGACCAAGAAACCCAACCTTTTTACAGCGACAATGTTCAGTCTGAGACAAAAACCATCACAAATCCCAGAACTGTGGTTTCTGCCGCGGGTTTTCATGTGGACCTGCTCTAGGTTTAGCACAAGTGAATGGTGCAGTCTGGAAAACTGTGCAGAAAAAATCCTCGGCGGTATGAACTGAGGATCACAAAGTGTCCTGCTGCTGGGACCCCAATGATCAGCGGTAACCAGTTTTCCTGCAGCACCACCACAGGTGAAGAGAGGCATTACATAGTTCCCATTGAAATTAATCAATTATTGGGTCCTCCAGAGCTGCTCTTCACTTTCAGTAGAAGAAGAAGGCCCAGAATGATGGACCTCCTCTCTAGTAATGTATTATTATGCAAATGGACAATTCCTTGAAGCCTTGGAGCACCAGAAACTCATCCCTGCCCCCCATTCCAGTAACAGAGATCTGTGGCAATAATCTGTAGGAGCCGCCATTAGCTACGCTCACCAGGTGACGGGAATGTCTTCCATATGTCGGACTGACTGGAGGATGGCCCGTTCCTCCAGCACGTCTGCAGCTGTGCCACCATCTCACATTGTCATTCCATAAAACACAGTTTACAAGTTTTTAATTTTTTTTTTTTCCTCACGCTGGTATTTTCTGTAAAAACACACAAATCCCCCGTTCCTCCGGCTACAAAGACCCTTTTTAATTAGTTTAGGAAAAAGCCTTGTCCAAATAAACTTAACGTGATCTGGAAATTGACCCCCCACCGGAGGCTCTGCACTTGATCCTGGCAGGGGGGAGCCTGTAATGACACATGCAGTGGAGTATGGTAATGACGGTATAAACAGTCACCGCAGGCTAGCCGAGGGGGGACGCAAATGGGAACAAGGTGGGAAAAAAGCATGCTGGGAAATTCCCATGCAGTGGTGCACATGAGGAGGTCGACGGTAGTTGTGCACTTCATGTCTGAGGATGAAGACGCGACGTGCCCTTCAGATAGGAGAGCAGATCGAGGGGGGCGCTGACAGCTGAGTCAACAAGAGCTGCCGGGGGGGTCCAAAAAGGAAGGGTCAAATTCCCAGGGGAGGCAGAAAACAGAAGAAGAAAATTCTGCAATCTGAGGGATAAAGCGAGGTCTTGTGGTCAGAAGATATTCATAAAACAGCCGCGGGTAACATTAGAGGTGACCGCACATTGACCGCAGCGTAGCGCAGCACAGGCCGTGGTGGCCGCCAGGTCTATGATTCAGTCTGAGCAAAACGCAAGTCTGGGTGACCAAAGGTAGGAGCAAATACTGTCACGTCCAGCTCCCAAAAATCCTACTTGATTTTGCCGGAGAAGCCAAGGTCAGACAGATACTGATATCAAATGAATTGTCATCAATGTAATATATGGACGGCCCTGGAGCCGGGGGGACCCTTCACAAGGCAGATGGTAAGGCCTAGGAGGACCCCTTTAAAGAGGTTGTCCAAGATTTTTATATTGATGGCTTATCCGCAGAATAGGTCCTCGATATCAGATGGGCAGGGGTTCGACTCCCAGCACCCTCACCCTTCAGCTGTTTGAAGAGGCCGCAGAATTTGGCGAGTGCTGCGACCTGTTCCCAGGTCTCATGGCCTAGGTGCGGTTCAAGTGATTGGCGCTGAGCTGCAATACCAAGCAGAGCCGCTATACAATGTACAGAGGTGCACTTGGTAAGGTGTGAGGCGGTCATGGTGCTCACTGGAGCACCGCCGCCTCCTCAGAAAGCTGATCTGTGAGGGTGCCAGAACCCTGCAGATCTGACATTGATTACCTATCCTGAGGAAAAGTCATTAGTATTAAATACCCGGAAGTCCCCCCCCCCCAACCCATAAGATGGAGCGGAGAGCAACTCATTGTAATTCTAGATTGAGCTGATTCTTGGGAGGGTCTTCAGGATTAGACTACATGGACAGCCATAGGAATTGATACCATTTCCATAAAAGATACCGCCCTTAAAGGCTATGTACATCTTCGGGGCCGATTTTTGTTTTATGACTGCATTGTACTCATTGTGGGCTAAAACTATTTTTTCAATTGGTCTTTATTAAAAATATTCAGCGGTTCTGTTACAAAGGGTTAACTGTTTGTCCAGCTGTGTGACTCCTTCTTTCATTTTGGTCATCTAATAAACCTTATCTCTAAATTACTAAAAGGTCAGCCACATTCCTATCAGTAAGATAAGAATCGAGCTATAATGAGTGTTTATAAGGTCAGAGATCAGAGATATGGAGCTGTCAGCTGATCTCTGCCTGATGGGAAACAGTAAAAATACAGATCCTGCTACTAAAGAATCTCAAGGCTGTACAGAGAAAGGGGCTCAATATTTTTTAAAGACCAATTGAAAAAATGATTTTTAGCACAAAGTGAGTACAATGCAATAATAAAGTGTATCTATTGCGACCAAAGATTCATGCATTTCAATATCGATTCTTGGAGATTCTTACCTTATTGGAAGACTCGGAATGTCTGGTCACCTCCTCGTAGGGCCCCACGTTCTCCCAGGTCACCAGCACAACATTGATGGGGGAGAAGGCGGCCTCTGGGAAACCTCTCTCAATATACCTGGCCGCGGTACTGAGGGTCTCAGGGGAGTTGTCCTGCCGGTAGTAAACCTTCCCTCTGCCGTTACTCGTGTCTATATCAGACAGGAAGGGGCGATGACTGGAAAGTCGGTGGGAAAGCCGTCGTCCACGTACTGCGTCTCCCGGGGGAAGTCGTGAGGGGAGATGATCCCATTGGTCCCAACCTGAAGAAGAAAGAGAAGAAACGTGAATGGCTTAAAACCCTAACTTTAGGTTTATCCTAATACTTTTGGTTCACCTGTGCAGCCATATTACAGAGATGGACCATTTTTTTAAAATGTTGGTTGTCACGGCCCCTCCCCAATTTAAAAGGTTCTCTGAGAATAAAACATTGATTGGTGGGGTTCAAACCCTCCTGGGACCTTAAGTGGTCAGCCATACACATTATACCGCTATATCACATTACAGAACTGAAAGCAAATGGCGCTATCCGTATTAAGGACACATGCATGCTCAGCCAAGCCGAGCATGCAAGTGTATGGAGGAGACAGGGCAGGTAGCTGACATTTGGCCGGCAGCCATTGGGTTTGTATTGACACCTAAAGGCTCCACGTCACTCCCTGCGCCTTCATTTCTGCCGTGACGACCTGTCCACACAGACTGCAGCAAATTATCGTTGTCTTCAAGATCTCTGCTTGCTGTCACTGAAAGGAACCAGACCTCCTAACAGAGCAACCAGTAGGTAAACCCAGGGGTCACAGTGAGACCATTTCCCACGGCTGTAATCTGATCAGAGGTTTATGAGCTCCTCATCTGACGTGATTTGACAGATTGGACTTTTTCTCGTTTTCTAATCGTTCCCTCCCTTGCAGTGTTTACAGATGAGGCTGAAACGCGGAGAAGAAAACTATACACTCCCACATGTTAATCAGGCTGTTCCAGTTGTTAGCGAGGGGCTGCTCTGGAGCGCTGTGGCCTTGGAAGGACAGATTGTACTGCAGCTCCTTGCCAAGAAGACGTCTGCAAGTCAGCTGGAGAGCCTTAAAGGCGTTGTACAAGAGTGAAACAGGGCTGCTTTAAACGGGTTGATCCTGCTGACAGATGCTCTTTAAAGGGGGTTGGCTCATCTCAGAAATTGATGACCTATCATAAGGATACACCATCAAGTCAGATAGGTGCAGGTCCCACTTATGGGACCCGCTCCTATCCCCAGAACAGGCCTCCAAAGCGAAGAAGGGCGCACCACTGATGTGCCACGTACCTGCCATTCATCATTATGGGACTGCAGGTTGTCGGTTGTTTTTGGAAGTCCCACAGTGGTGAATGGAGAGCACACTGCGCAAGCGCAGCCAGAGCTCCGTACACTGCCATGGGACTGCTGGAAATAGCTGTTCTGGTTCTCGAAGACTAGGTTCTGCCTCAGCACAAGGGGCGACATTCATTTTCCTATGTTGCCCCCCAATAATAATACAGATTATAAAATTGAAAATTTTGGGTTATTTGTGAATATTAGTAAGGACAATTTTTGAAAAAGAGTGGCTGGCCATGGCGGAGCTACAGTTTTATACAGCCGTACCCAACCTAAGTCTACACTTGCTAAGTGAGTTCCATCGGTGACCACCAATGGTGTTGAGTAGTTGATATAAATTTGCACCATAAATGATAGACATCTCCTCACAGAGATCAATGCCGTCCTCGATGGAAGTCCTCCAGACCTGCGCCCAATGGGGGCCTAGACCTCGAAAGTACCAACAAGTGAGGATGTCTCTATCTGGAAGGTCTCATCACCAAAGCTTCAGTATGGTCTCCCCCTCATCATCTTCAATTCTACTAATGGGACGGCAAAGACTTGGACACTGGACACAGACGACGTGACTCAGTTCACCCGACCATCTATGATTCTCAGTGAGTGGGATTTAGGAATTCGTAGAAACCAAACTGCATGGCAACAAACAAGACAGAGAGGCGTTGTGATGTAATGGCGGACATCATTCATGGAGGAACGTGCCCTCCTTCCGGGATGACAAATTCCATTTCAAGACTGTAATGCAAACTGGAGCGAAATCAGCAAGTGATTCAATTACTGCATAGACTCTCATTGTGTGCAGGGGCTCGGACTGTCCCAGCGCCCCGGCTCCTGTCATGAAATACTGGCTGGCTGTGGGAACACGCGGCATGTCCACATCTACAAAGTGCCATCAAGCCCATGTCCAGTGTTCTAGAACCAGAGGTGGCGGTAGTCTGAGACCCCAAAGGATAATGCCTTATTGGACTGGAACCCCAAGTGTCAACATGGTATTGGCCTGGGAAGCCAAAATGACCTCAAAATGGACAGGAATATCAGGAGCCAGTGTGCCAGTTATCTAAGACCCCAAGCGTGAGTGTGCCATTGATCTGGGTCCCCAAGTGCCAGTTATCTAAGACCCAAGTGTCAGTGTGCCGTTTATGGAAGACCCCCAGTATGAGTGTGGCATTTATTTAAGACCCCCAGTGTCAGTGTGTCATTGATCTGGGCCCCAAAGGGTCAGTGTGTCATTTGATCTGGGCCCCAAAGGGTCAGTGTGTCATTGATCTGGGCCCCAAAGGGTCAGTGTGTCATTGATCTGGGCCTCCAAGTGTCAGTGTGTCATTGATCTGGGCCCCCAAGTGTCAGTGTGTCATTGATCTGGGTCCCCAAGTGTCAGTGTGCCATTGATCTGGGCCTCCAAGTGTCAGTGTGCCATTGATCTGGGCCTCCAAGTGTCAGTGTGTCATTGATCTGGGTCCCCAAGTGTCAGTGTGTCATTGATCTGGGCCTCCAAGTGTCAGTGTGTCATTGATCTGGGCCTCCAAGTGTCAGTGTGTCATTGATCTGGGGCCTCCAAGTGTCAGTGTGTCATTGATCTGGGCCCCCAAGTGTCAGTGTGTCATTGATCTGGGTCCCCAAGTGTCAGTGTGTCATTGATCTGGGCCCCCAAGTGTCAGTGTGTCATTGATCTGGGCCCCCAAGTGTCAGTGTGTCATTGATCTGCGTATCCAAGTGTCAGTGTGCCATTGATCTGGCCCCAAGTGTCAGTGTGTCATTGATCTGGGCCCCCAAGTGTCAGTGTGTCATTGATCTGGGCCCCAAGTGTCAGTGTGCCATTGATCTGGGAACCCAAGTGTCAGTGTGTCATTGATCTGCGTATCCAAGTGTCAGTGTGTCATTGATCTGGGCTCCAAGTGTCAGTGTGTCATTGATCTGGGCCCCCAAGTGTCAGTGTGTCATTGATCTGGGGTCCCCAAGTGTCAGTGTGCCATTGATCTGGGCCTCCAAGTGTCAGTGTGCCATTGATCTGGGCCTCCAAGTGTCAGTGTGTCATTGATCTGGGTCCCCAAGTGTCAGTGTTCATTGATCTGGGCCTCCAAGTGTCAGTGTGTCATTGATCTGGGCCTCCAAGTGTCAGTGTGTCATTGATCTGGGCCTCCAAAGTGTCAGTGTGTCATTGATCTGGGCCCCCAAGTGTCAGTGTGTCATTGATCTGGGCCCCCAAGTGTCAGTGTGCCATTGATCTGGGAACCCAAGTGTCAGTGTGTCATTGATCTGCGTATCCAAGTGTCAGTGTGTCATTGATCTGGGCCTCCAAGTGTCAGTGTGTCATTGATCTGGGGCCCCCAAGTGGTCAGTGTGTTCATTGATCTGGGTCCCCAAGTGTCAGTGTGCCATTGATCTGGGCCTCCAAGCTGTCAGTGCTGCCATTGATCTGGGCCTCCAAGTGTCAGTGTGTCCATTGATCTGGGTCCCCAAGTGTCAGTGTGTCATTGATCTGGGCCTCCAAGTGTCAGTGTGTCATTGATCTGGGCCTCCAAGTGTCAGTGTGTCATTGATCTGGGTCCCCAAGTGTCAGTGTGTCATTGATCTGGGCCCCCAAGTGTCAGTGTGCCATTGATCTGGGAACCCAAGTGTCAGTGTGTCATTGATCTGGGCCCCCAAGTGTCAGTGTGTCATTGATCTGGGCCCCCAAGTGTCAGTGTGTCATTGATCTGGGTCCCCAAGTGTCAGTGTGCCATTGATCTGGGCCCCCAAGTGTCAGTGTGCCAATGATCTTGGCCCACAAATGTCAGTGTGCCAATGATCTGGGCCCCCAAGTGTCAGTGTGCCATTGATCTGGGTCCCCAAGTGTGAGTGTGCGATTTACCTAAGACCTCCAGTGTCTGTGTGCCATTGACCTGGGTCCCCAAGTGTCTGCATACCATTTATCTACCTTGTCCATGAGATTTATTGCGTTACATCTAGACAACCACATATTACATAACTTCCCTGCACAGGAGACCGCACAGGACATTCCCCCTTCACTTACTACACCCCAGAAATCTCACCACGAGGAGAACGCCCAAACACTGTCTATAGTGTAACAATGAGAGTGGGAGACAGAAGCCGTACACAAAACATGGCCGTCTGCCAGAGGTGGAGGCTACGGGCGCCTCACTGGAATCACAAAGAATGGAGGACAACAACAGACGCCAATGATACAAGGACATTAATAATGGGATACAGTAAATACGGAAAGCTGGAAGATACATTGTATCAAACCATGGAGATTACTCATTTATCAGTATACATTATACCACAGCCACTCTCTAAATTTAGGTGCATTCCTGTTATAGGAACTATTAGGGGCCCCTGTCACTGCCATCACTCTAATGGAGCCTCCGTCAGCGGAGGCCGCGGTCACTGTTATGGTGGCACCAAGGACACTATTACATACCTTGGTGATATCGTTGCCTGTGTGACTTTTATGGTGGCCCAATGGCCGCTGGGATGAGGGCACTGTCGTGATTGTCTCTATTATTTGGGTGCTGTGGTTCTAGAGATTTCTGTGCACATATAGAGACTGGCACAGAGGACCAAATGCCCAGCTCCATGCAGACAGATGGTTCTGTACATTACATAGTGATGCCGGACATGCATTTTGGGCCCCCCATACAGTCACGCTGTGATGGATTATATACACCCCCATACCAGCGTCACGGAGGGAGGTACACGACACGCAGGTCGGGGCGGCGCACACCCCCACATTCATTCATAATGTCCTGCAGTGGATTCTGTACATTCAAACTATGAGATGCTCTGCAGTGTATACATTGATATGTACTGGATCACACCAACCTTCTATACAGTAATACATTGGTCTATATCCTCATACAGCCCTCTATACAGTAATACAGTCTATATAACTTCATACAGCCCTCTATAGTCATACATTGGTCTATGCCTCATCATACAGCCCTCTATACAGTGATACAATGGTATATGTCCTCATACAGCCCTCTATACAGTCATACATTGGTCTATATACCCTTATACAGTCCTCTATACAGTCACACATTGGTATATGTCCTCATACAGTCCTCTATACAGTAGTACATTGGTCTATAGTAATACATTGGGGACAGTTGGATGATAATGTCTGTAAAGCGCTGCAGAATATAGTAGTGCTATATAAGCACATAAAATAATAAAAATAATAATACATTGGTCTATACCATCATACAGCCCTCTATACAGTAATACATTGGTCTATACACCCTCATACAGCCCTCTATACAGTAATAAAGTCTATATAACTTCATACAGCCCTCTATAGTCATACATTAGTCTATATAACTTCATACAGCCCTCTATAGTCATACATTAGTCTATATAACTTCATACAGCCCTCTATAGTCATACATTAGTCTATATAACTTCATACAGCCCTCTATAGTCATACATTAGTCTATATAACTTCATACAGCCCTCTATAGTCATACATTGGTCTATATAACTTCATACAGCCCTCTATAGTCATACATTGGTCTATATAACTTCATACAGCCCTCTATAGTCATACATTGGTCTATATAACTTCATACAGCCCTCTATAGTCATACATAGTCTATATAACTTCATACAGCCCTCTATAGTCATACATTGGTCTATATAACTTCATACAGCCCTCTATAGTCATACATTAGTCTATATAACTTCATACAGCCCTCTATAGTCATACGTTGGTCTATATAACTTCATACAGCCCTCTATAGTCATACATTGGTCTATATAACTTCATACAGCCCTCTATAGTCATACGTTGGTCTATATAACTTCATACAGCCCTCTATAGTCATACATTGGTCTATATAACTTCATACAGCCCTCTATAGTCATACGTTGGTCTATATAACTTCATACAGCCCTCTATAGTCATACATTGGTCTATGCCCCATGCAGAGCTCTGCATAGGGTTGTACTCACATAGAGCTCTTTAAATTCCGCCTCATAGAAGAGAATGGGCTGATCCAGCGGCAGCACCTGGGACGTCTCGTCGTCCCCCTCCGGCAGCAGCAGGTCCCCCCTGTGCTCCCCATAGGGGAAGAGCTCCTGCCGGGAGATAGCAGCGGTGCAGGCCAGCAGGCAGTGCCAGAGCAGCAGCAGAGGGAGCAGCCGGGCCCGCATGATGAGAGGACAGGATACAGCACCGCGCCCCACTGCCTGACTGCAGGAATTCTGACCCGGGACCTTCCACATCCGACCCCAAGCAGTTCTCAGGGTGGGAGGGGAGCAGGGCGGGGAGAGGGGGGAGCTGGTGATGGTCCAGAGAACAGCTGGCTGCTCAGCCCCTGCCCACCCTCTGCATGGCAGCAGGAGGGGGAGGGTGGGAAAAGTTGCCAGCAGGATGGGTTATTACAGTCAATCATTGATGCACTGCCTGGAAAGTTTGGGAACTAATGCAGAACCTCATAGCAGAGCTGCAGCATCACCTATGTATACAACCCCAACCACAGCTGAAGCAGAACTCTCATAGCCAGGAGCTGGCAGCCAGTCACGCTATGTATGCAACCCCCAACCACCAGTCTGAATGGCAGAACCTCAAAGCCAGAGCCTGCCAGGCATCACCTATGTATGCAACCCCCAACCACAGCTGATGCAGAACCTCATAGCAGAGCTGCAGCATCACATATGTATATAACCCCAACCACAGCTGATGCAGAACCTCATAGCAGAGCTGCAGCATCACCTATGTATATAACTACAACCACAGCTGATGCAGAACCTCATAGCAGAAGCTGCCAGAATCAACCTATGTCATACAACCCCAACCCACAGCTGATGCAGAACCTCATAGCAGAAGCTCGCAGGCATCCACCTATGTAGGCAACCCCACCACAGCTGTATGCAGAACCTCATAGCCAGAAGCTGCAGCAATCCACCTATGGTATGTAACCCCAAGCTTCTGCAGAACCTCATAACAGAGCTGCAGCATCACCCTCTGTATACAAACCCCAAACCACAGCTGATGCAGAACCTCATAGCAGAGCTGCAGGCATCACCTATGGTATAACAACCCAACCCACAGCTGCTGCCAGAACCTCATAGCAAGAGCATGCCAGTATCACATATGTATACAACCCCAACTCACAAGCTGATGCAGAACCCTCATAGCAGAGCTGCAGCATCACCTATGTATATAACTACAACCACAGCTGATGCAGAAACCTCATAGCAGAGCTGCAGCATCACCTATGTATGTAACCCTAAACTTCTGCAGAACCTCATAGCAGAGCTGCAGCTTCACCTATGTATATAACTCCAACCACAGCTGCTGCAGAACCTCATTAGCAGAGCTGCCAGCTTCACCTATGTATATAACTCCAACCACAGCTGATGCAGAACCTCATAGCAGAGCTGCAGCATCACCTATGTATATAACTACAACCACAGCTGATGCAGAACCTCATAGCAGAGCTGCAGCATCACCTATGTATATAACTACAACCACAGCTGATGCAGAACCTCATAGCAGAGCTGCAGCATCACCTATGTATGTAACCCTAACTTCTGCAGAACCTCATAGCAGAGCTGCAGCTTCACCTATGTATATAACTCCAACCACAGCTGCTGCAGAACCTCATAGCAGAGCTGCAGCTTCACCTATGTATATAACTCCAACCACAGCTGATGCAGAACCTCATAGCAGAGCTGCAGCATCACCTATGTATATAACTACAACCACAGCTGATGCAGAACCTCATAGCAGAGCTGCAGCATCACCTATGTATATAACTACAACCACAGCTGATGCAGAACCTCATAGCAGAGCTGCAGCATCACCTATGTATGTAACCCTAACTTCTGCAGAACCTCATAGCAGAGCTGCAGCTTCACCTATGTATATAACTCCAACCACAGCTGCTGCAGAACCTCATAGCAGAGCTGCAGCTTCACCTATGTATATAACTCCAACCACAGCTGATGCAGAACCTCATAGCAGAGCTGCAGCATCACATATATATACACCCCAACCACAGCTGATGCAAAACCTCATAGCAGAGCTGCAGCATCACCTATGTATGCAACCCCTCTGCTGCTATGTCACACTGACCCCACAGTACAGTAATCCTCGGCACTGCTGTGTGGTGGAGGACAGTACAACGTCTGTAAATCTCCATTGTTTAGGAAATAAATGGGTATTTCCTCTGAAGTCTGGGCTCAGGTCCAGGGGATAAGTGTCTCTGTGCAGGGAGGCGCTCCGCACTGATGTGGACTCCGACAGTCACTGCTTATGGTTTACTGGAAAGGACCCAGATGAGAGTCCCGCCATATGTGTTTATATATAGTGATTATTTTACTCCCTGCTTTATTTACGTTGTTACAATGTGTCTCTTACATCTACGTCACAACAGTCACAGTGATGGATGAGCAACAACTAGCTGCAGGCTGTCTAACAAATCCTGGAAAGCCTCTGCTCATACCTGATACATACTATTCTACAGAGCTGTAATCACTATTCTGCTGGTGCAGTCACTGTGTACATACATTACTTATCCTGTACTGATCCTGAGTAACATCCTGTATTATACTCCAGAGCTGCACTCACTATTCTGCTGGTGCAGTCACTGTGTACATACATTACTTATCCTGTACTAATCCTGAGTTACATCCTGTATTATACTCCAGAGCTGTACTCACTATTCTGCTGGTGCAGTCACTGTGTACATACATTACTTATCCTGTACTGATCCTGAGTTACATCTTGTATTATACTCCAGAGCTGCACTCACTATTCTGCTGATGCAGTCACTGTGTACATACATTACTTATCCTGTACTGATCCTCAGTTACATCCTGTATTATACTCCAGAGCTGCACTCACTATTCTGCTGGTGGAGTCTCTGTGTACAGTTGTATTTTTAGTTGGGGACCCAGGTGTTACAGCTGTAATAGGTACCATAATGTGTGGCTGTATTACAGCCGACTGACATTGATCCTCTCACAGGAGAGTCGGGAACCTGTAGAGATGAGGGCTGGAGGAAGGCACAGACAGGAGCGCAGACACAACACGACAACCACCATATCGTGCTGAGGAGACAGAAATATGATCCTATATTCTATCCAGCAGAAAGCAGTGAATTCTAGGGGCATTGTAACCGCAGATCTGCACATCGTCTCCGCACAAACGTCTGACACAAACCCAAATACCAAAGATAAGGACACTTCATCCTGACATTTGGAAAGAATCACGCTACAGCAGCGAGGGCCTCATCCCTGACCGCGCCTGACACAAGATGGAAGCCGCGGATATTGCAGATTGTTCCGTATATTACACTATATGGCAGCACACGCTGCAGGGGGCTCTGGTATTATCAAAGTAAACCTTAGTCATTATGTAATGAAAAGTTCTGCAACTTTCTAAGATATTTTTGGGGTCATTTTTTAAGACCAGAGAGACGCCGCTCTTAATAACCCTACCCTTGCAGTGGATGATAAATGAGAGGGGCCTGCTGGTCCACAATCTTACACGCCTATGTCACGCCCCCTTTTTTTGGCACTGGCATGAGCGGTTTAATATGTTCGTCGTAGTTTTACTCAGCCTCTCAGCATGTTTGCCGTGCTGTGGCCGGACCTCCAGCCCGCCCCCATTATGGTGAATGTATGTACACAGTGACTGCACCAGCAGAATAGTGAGTGCAGCTCTGGAGTATAATACAGGATGTAACTCAGGATCAGTACAGGATAAGTAATGTATGTACACAGGGACTGCACCAGCAGAATAGTGAGTGCAGCTCTGGAGTATAATACAGGATGTAACTCAGGATCAGTACAGGATAAGTAATGTATGTACACAGTGACTGCACCAGCAGAATAGTGAGTGCAGCTCTGGAGTATAATACAGGATGTAACTCAGGATCAGTACAGGATAAGTAATGTATGTACACAGGGACTGCACCAGCAGAATAGTGAGTGCAGCTCTGGAGTATAATACAGGATGTAACTCAGGATCAGTACGGGATAAGTAATGTATGTACATAGTGACTGCACCAGCAGAATAGTGAGTGCAGCTCTAGAGTATAATACAGGATGTAACTCAGGATCAGTACAGGATAAGTAATGTATGTACACAGTGACTGCACCAGCAGAATAGTGAGTGCAGCTCTGGAGTATAATACAGGATGTAACTCAGGATCAGTAAAGGATAAGTAATGTATGTACACAGTGACTGCACCAGCAGAATAGTGAGTGCAGCTCTGGAGTATAATACAGGATGTAACTCAGGATCAGTACAGGATAAGTAATGTATGTACACAGTGACTGCACCAGCAGAATAGTGAGTGCAGCTCTGGAGTATAATACAGGATGTAACTCAGGATCAGTAAAGGATAAGTAATGTATGTACACAGTGACTGCACCAGCAGAATAGTGAGTGCAGCTCTGGAGTATAATACAGGATGTAACTCAGGATCAGTACAGGATAAGTAATGTATGTACACAGTGACTGCACAAGCAGAATAGTGAGTGCAGCTCTGGAGTATAATACAGGATGTAACTCAGGATCAGTACAGGATAAGTAATGTATGTACACAGTGACTGCACAAGCAGAATAGTGAGTGCAGCTCTGGAGTATAATACAGGATGTAACTCAGGATCAATACAGGATAAGTAATATGATATATAACTTTGAAGCTACATCTCTGTGTAATCTATAAAATGGAGTTCATATGCTTTAGCATTTCGTGACCTGACGGTTACAGATGATCTTTACCTTCAAGCTACTATCATGGCAGGAAACATTTGCTAGCTATTGTATTTCTGTAATAACAGTATAATTGCCGGGCTGTTTTCTGCAGTGCTCTTGCAGGGGGCCCCGGGCATACTAGAAGCTGTTTGGGTTCCTCCTCGGTAACAATAGTCGCCTGTTTCGGCTACAATGTAGAATGTCACTGTAATTTTATTTTGTAACACTTCCAATACATTTGTATGTAAAACAGGGAGGGGGAAGAAGGAATGTTGGCGGCATGGTACGAATTCCTGCCGGATAGGAGCAGCTGTCACCCCTATGACATAACCTCAAAGCCCGGGCTTCTCTCAGCTACATAAAGAACATATTAAACCTGATGTTGGCAGCGGACGGGGGCTAATCATATCCTTACAAAGCGGAGAGAGAGCAGCGAGAGATAAGACATAAACTGTTGGAACATGCCTCCTCCATAGAGAGTGCCTTGTACAGGCTGCAGCTGCCGCTATAGGGGGCTCTACGTATAGTCGATATAGAACGCCCCTTACAGCTGTTGGGTGTCCCTCATCCTACTGCTAAGAGCAAAAAGGACTTGGGGGAAGAAAAAGAGTGCAGGGAGCGTGCACCTTCAGGTGCCTTAAAAATATTACAGTAGGTGGAAAGGGAGGCAAAAGAGCAAGCTCTGCCTCTAATGCCACCTATCTGCACCGATGAGGGGCAATCACTCCGAAACAGCTGTCTGCAGATGAGATGCTGGCTTATTTAATATCCGAGTCTAAAGACCTCTTTAAAGGGTCGAACATTGACTTATAGGATAGAGGCGGAGCTTGCTAAGAGCTCATTTGCATCCATTTCTTCCCAGAATTCCAGAGGAGCATGTATGGCCTATAAGCCTCCTCACACCGATTAAGGAGCTCTCCCCAAGGAGAGATAGTAACCCCCCAAATGCAGTCGGTGGCTAAATGGTAAAAGGATTTGAGCTCTGAAGGAACAAAAGGCAGCCATAGACTGTAGATTCTTTTTGGTAGACCAACCAGCGCTCATGCGGACAGTGGATCTGAAGAGGTTCTCCACTCTGGACAAACCTTACTTTTTAGAAGGGTCCCCTGACAATAAGCTGACCACAAACTATGCGACCCCCAGCGATCAGCTGTCACCTTTGGCTGTAAGTGTTCAATTTCCCTACAGCGCCCCCACAGTGGAAACTAAGCATTGCACCCTGGCCACCCTTGTCACATTTTCAGCGTGTGGTTAAAGGATAATGGTGCTGAGACCTGCTGCTGAAGCCCCTTCATGACTCTGTAAGGTGATGTCTCCAACTGTTGCAAAACTACAACTCCCACCATGCCCTTAGGGTATACTGGGGCCTGTAGTTTGCAATAGCCAAAGAGCCACATATGTTGGAGATCTGCCATAAGGAGGTGTTCACACATTGTGCAAGAGGATCTGCACCAGAGGACTCCTGATGTGCCACAGGTCCACATAGGGATTAGCCTAATTGGCATTCAAAGGGGTTAATCCGCAGCATTTCCGTGCAGAATCTATGACAGGAATGAGCGGGTTCATAAGTACTGCGGATTTTTATTTTCTGCGGTATGAACAAAACACGGATTATTCTCTGCCGCATGAAAACGGGTATAAAACACCCCATTTACTTACACAGGATGCACAATGTTAGTGGATGTCAGCACATACATCAGCAAGGTGTAGCAGCTGCTGCGGCAGTTGTCTGTATATCAGTATGGCAGTGAATGGCGGCACTGTCAGAGCAGAGGCTTCGCTTGGGTGCAAACAGATGCAGATCTCCATATCCGACATGAAAAATCCGGAAAATTCTGCAGTTGCTTTGGACTTAAATGCAGTCAGAGAGCAACAAATGCATGTATTGTATGGGAGAACATGAAAATAGATGCCGCCATATAGTGCCAGACATATGGCGTTCAACTGGTGACGCAGAGCGTGCAGCAAAACATGTCAGGGCGGCACCGAGCTCACATGTCATTTGTAATCAAGTGCGGATGGAATTCAATGACTACTGTGTCAAAGGAGAACAGAACTGACACAATGTAGCAACCGCAGATACCAACCACCAGACATCAATCTTAGATATTCGTTTTACGGTTATATACATACAGGAGATCATTTATTAGGCGTATTTCTGGTGCAGATCTTTGCGACAAAATCTGCGACTTTTCCCCGCTCACCGCAGGTCACGCCACGACCTATTTTGTGTTGATCGTTTTATTATGTATAGTTTCACGTGAATAGGGCGATAATGGCGACAGTTCTAGTTGGTGTAGGTATTTTTTCTTTTATGTATTTTATTTCTTTTACTTAAAGGGGTTCTGCAGTTTTTTCAAACTGATGATCTATCCTCTGGATAGATCATCAGCATCTGATCGGCGGGGGTCCGACACCCGGGACCCCCGCCGATCAGCTGTTTGAGAAGGCAGCGGCGCTGCAGGAGCGCCGCGGCCTTCTCTGTGTTTACCGCAGGCCCAGTGACGTCACGACTAGTATCACTGGCCTGGGCGGGGCTAAGCTCTGTTCACATGAATGGAGCTTAGCCCCGCCCAGGCCAGTGATACTAGTCGTGACGTCACTGGCCTGCGGTAAACACAGAGAAGGCCGCGGCGCTCCTGCAGCGCCGCTGCCTTCTCAAACAGCTGATCGGCAGGGGTCCCGTGTGTCGGACCCCCGCCGATCAGATGCTGATGATCTATCCAGAGGATAGATCATCAGTTTGAAAAAACTGCAGAACCCCTTTATTGTTAATATATTTCTGCTACATAATATGTCCCCCCAAGAGATCATAAGAATACCTTTGGGGGAAAATATCACTTTTGTTTTATTTAGCACTTTTTCGTTTTTTTATTTTATTTGTATTTTATTATATTTTTTTTTATCATTTTCTATTTTTTTTTTTAAATATATCAGGAGTAGTGAAAACATGAAGTTTTATTCTTCTCCTTAAGTGCCCTGGAGTGCTCTCTGCACCAAGATGCTTCATAGCCCCTCTACTCTGCTCTAAATTCTGTAGCATCCAACCAATAGACTACTACAGCTGTCACTCAGAGAAGAGGTCTAAGACGCTTAAAGAAGAATTCCTGCAAAAAATCTTATTCCATGTCCTGCTAGAAATGTACATGATGTAATCTGTAGTGAATGTCATTTTCTTACCAGTGTCTGTATTTGTGAGTTATATCTCCCTGATGTTTCTCATCTGTGTCATGTGACCAGCAATCAGACTCACCAACTCACACAGCATCTTATGTGTGGACAGGAAGTCTATTTCTCTATGTATTCCTATGGGAGCCTCACTTTCAGTCTCATAGGAATGAATAGAGCAGTAACTGGCTTCCTGTCCTGGGTCAGTTGGAGGTCAGGGAGTTGGTCACATGACACAGCTACAATTAGAAGAGAGGGGATAACTCATAAATACAGTCTCTAATGAGAAGATTACATTCACTACAGATTATATCATGCACCTTTCTAACAGGTAAGAGAATAAAAATTTTTGCAGGAATTCTTCTTTATTGCAGAGAGCCCCTCACGGTGAAGCTCCGCCTCCTGGACACTTAATCTGGCAGAATAAAACTTCATATTCTCACTACCCCGGATGATAAAAGTTCCACACAATGTTTCTCCTGCTCTCCCCAGTGCTGTCAGCAGTATAGCATGGTCAAAATTGCTGACAGACTCCTTTTAAGTGAAAGTCTCTTGGAGTTCTATTTGAATCTTAGGCTACTTTCACACTTGCGTTGTTAATTCCGGTACTGAGGTCCGGCAGAGGATCTCAATACCGGAATTAAACGGATCCGTTTTGATTTTGCACACCAGGATGTATCCGTTCCGTTAGGGTGCGGTTGTATGAACTCAAAACTGAAAAAAATGGATGAGGCACTAAAAACATAGAAAGTCAATGGGTGACGGATCCAATTTTTTTATTTTCCATCACCATTGACTTTGCCGGATCCGTTTTTATGACCGGACACAAAATTACAGCTTGCAGTGGTTGTGTCCGTCACAAAACTGAAAGCTGCCGGAACGGAAAACATCCTGATGCATCCTGAACGGATCTCTTTCCATTCAGAATGCATGGGGACAAAACGGAACTGTTTTTTTCCGGTATTGAGATCTCAATACCGGAAAACCACAACGCAAGTGTGAAAGTAGCCTTAAAAAACATGCAAGAAAAGAAACCCACTGTCCAGCCAGGTTAAGGAGACATGGAAGAATAGTCAAATTTTCGATAGCCTTAGTCCATAATATGTAGTCCACCATTAGATAAGTAATACGTCCTTGTGGGGTCTATTGTGCACTACCGAGAGCTAATCTGCCAGCCTTAAAAACAGTGTCCTGGGGGGCACCTCTCTTTCCAAAGCTCTAAAGGACAAAGGGACTGTCCTAAATTGTAGGGCACCTTTAATTGTCCTGAGACATCCGAGCGCTGAGGCTTTCATGCTGCTCACAGAACTTCAAAGTCGACAGATAATAGCTTTACATGCAGCATGGGGTGTCATCCCAAACCGCAGGGACTGATGGACGTATTCCTGTTTATTCCTGTGTATGGAGTAGGGGGGAGGCTTGTTTGGTTTGGGAGACGTCCTACACTCACAGGTTAATGGTGGTGATCTATTTTAAGGATCAGATGTCTCAGATAGGAATACTTCAAGTTTTATGGCGGCCCTTGGGAACGGCACAGTCTCACATTGTGGCCCTCAGACCAGAAAATGTTGTGGTTTATAGGCTGTGGTAAATGGAGCCTGCATTCTACTAATGCCTGGAGGGAAACGCCCCCGCAGTGTGATTACTGTATCAGCCCAGTCTTAGGATACATTCACACAGACGTAAGCCGTCTGTGCCGGTGCTGACTACCGCAAATTGCGTTCCACAATGCACGGGCACCCACCGTGTTAACCCCGTATTTATTTGAATGGGTCTGTGATCTACAATATACGGCGCGGAGGCACGGATGGAATGGGCCTGCAATCCGCAATATACGGCAAAAGATAGGACACGTCCTCTCTTTTACGGTGTGGAGGCACGGACCAAAAAGCCCACAGAAGTGCTTCCAAGTACTTCCATGGGCTTCCGATCCGTGTCTCCGCTCTGGACTGCGCCATATCTTGAGGATTTCGGACCCATTCTAGGTAATGGATCTACATCCGTGATACAGGATTTACACGGCCGGTTCGCGAATACCGCAGAACCGCAATATGGGCACAGATGTCGTGTGAATGGACCCTTAGTCCTCATGCACTTGAACGTATTTTCTTTCCGTGTCCTTTCCGGATTTTTTTTTTTTTTTTGCGGACCGCATATGGAACCATTTATTTCAATGGGTCCGCAAAAAAAAAATGGAGGATAATTTCCTATAAATGAAATTTACATAATGCGAGAGGAAATCACAGCTTCCGTTAGGCTAGGACTACACGACGACGTGTTGCGCAACTTCTTGTCACAGAAAAGTCACGCAATATTCTTTGTAATGACAGTCAATGGTTTCGCACTGCAACATGCGACATACTGTAAGTACAACTAAGTTGGATTTTTGTGCGACTGTCGCGTAGCATGTCACGTCGCCGTGCAACCACATTGACTATCATTGCAAAAAACGTTGCACAACATTTCTGCGACAAGGAGTTGCGCAACACATGTCGCCGTGTAGTCTTAGCTTAACCGAAGCTGTGATTCCCTCTCTCATGTCACATTGACTATCATTACAAAAAACGTTGCACGACTTTTCTGCGACAAGAAGTCGCACAACACACGTCGTCGTGTACCCTAGCCTTACTGGCGCACATCAGCAGCACTTTCCCAGGGACACAAGCGGTCACCGTCGGGCCACACAAACGTCATGAGAAGGATTTTGCTCGACAAGCTGAAGCTTGCACTTCCTCTTCTCTCCAAAGCCAAGATCTCACTTAAACTTTGGCTCAACCCAACTTCCATCAACAGCGCAGGGCATCGCGATTAATCTCCACTGAACTCTCGTGCTGCGGGGTTCATATTTGTGGAGACCTCGCTGGGAGGTTATCGTTTATTCAGATCCTTCCAGTGCGTCTGACACGAGAGCACGAGTTACACAAACAAGCAATTTACAATCAGCGGTCACATCACACGCGATGCGGCTGCTCCAACCCTCGAGGACACGTTGCACTAATTAATGGGGAGCAGTCCCATCTGCATGTGTGGGCCGGGGGTGGAAGGACGCGGTAACGGCACATTCTGCAATGAGCTCTCTTATTAGCAAATGAGATCAGGAAACTGAAAGGCTATAGGAGTGGCGGCCAGCTACTAGGGCCGGGGGGGGACACACTGTCTTGGCCAGGGTACCATGATACAGGGGCAGGGGAGCAAACAAAAGGAAAGCCCAGCTATGGGCACAATATACCTATCCCCCCTTCCCCATCCAGTATCACTGTCCTGAACTTCTGAGGGCCCGTTAATAGATGAGGAGGTCCCGACCACAGCTGCCACCCTGCGGACAGAAAGCAAAGAGTCACGTGAATCCTCACTGGAAGGTCTGCAATGGTCTCCAGGTCTTTTTGCAGAAGACTTGCAATTTTACCAAAATTCTCCAAGTAGCATAGCTTCATACAGCATGCAGTGGGGCATGCCACCTTTTTGGATAGGGATTCCATCCTCCATATGCAGGCCCAATATCGGGCATCCATAGATCACAGATCCAGGTCTATGGCCCCCTATAGTGCTTTTCAGCTGCCTGAAGCGAGAACTGAAGCGGGCCCCCCCTCCCCAATGCCAATTACTTAACCTAACCCCCTTGCCACAATGAAAGCGCTCATTCCCCATGGCCCTTCCGCTACCCCCCTCTTCCCCCTACCTGGTGCGATCGCCTCACCTGGCCTCATTGGTGGTGCGCTGTATTGTAAGGGTATTTTTAAGTGACTGATTGGTTCTCCCCTTTAATTCTGTTTAATGCTCTTTATAATAGTTAATGTTTCCCTTGTAATGAAGTGGGTTAGAGAGTACCCATCCCACCATTGTGCTGATAAGACCACATTCCTGAGTGATCTCAGAATAATGGAGGAGGGGCTAACAGGTTCAAACTCTGCTACCCACCTTGTCTCAGGAGACTCCACCAGGCCTCCATCTAGGTAGGATGTGAGTATGATTGCCCTATTTCTCTTGTACACCCTGGGGTGTCGGTCATGTGTTATAACAGGGGTGGACAGCCATGGGTTATAGTATGATGGACGGAGTCTCCACCTCATTTAGGCTACTGATGTTTATTTACCCTTTATTATTCTGTATGTGATTTGTTTTATTGCATATTTAATCACTTAGTAAATATAATTATTCACGTGGCCTATGTAAGCTTATACATTCACAAATCTTTCAAATTCACTTAACGTTACATGCATCCCTGGGAATAGCTCCCATCATCCCGAGCAGTGAGGAGCCAGACACTCATCATGACAATACTGTGCCCTGTCATTAGTAATGGAGGCTTTAATGGACCACATTCATCAGACAAGGCCCTGAGGACGATCAGCACCTACTAAACAACCACATAAACTCTCCCTTCACTGCAGCTCCTCACAGCTGGAGCTAAATGGGGCCACTAACCTGAAAGGGGTCATCTCTTAAAAAAATTGTCTAGGCAATATGTAAATATATGGTCGCTGGCGGCCCCCACTGATCACTAGAATGGGGGTCTTGAGTCCCCCCTATTCCTCCTCAATGCAAGGAGGAGTTTGAATGGATCAGTAGTGGTCATGCTTTGCTCCATTCATGGTCTATGGTGATATTGACATTGAATAACCCCTCTTTTAGTGATCAGGTCCCCATCAATCATACATTTATCACCTACCCTGTGGATAGGTGTGGCCCTGTGAAGAAAGATACCATGTTTTTCTAATTCTGGACAAGCCCTTTAAGTCTTCTTCTCCTGTTTGTCCAGAGACGTAGGTCTGTTGAACGCCTTACATAAAACTTCCGATGCGTTCCCCTAAGACTTTATGATGGAGCGGAGGTAACGTTTACCCGGTGCCTCCATAGTTCGATGGTTCAGCAGATGTTCTAATGGTTGTGAATCACTTCCAGAAGAAGCGAGCATCCATTTGATGTCCGCTCTTCAAACGCTTCCCCCTGCCCTGTGAACCAGACACGTGTTTTCTATACCTGTCACAATCTGGACTATTTTAAGGGATGAAATCGGTTGCACATTTTTTTTTGTTTCCCAGAACATACCATATGTACCCCCCCTAAAGTCCTGGTGCAAATCTCTACCGTAACCAAGACCCAACATGAGGCAATCGGGGGGAGGAGAATATCAGCCATGTCCGTCATGTATGTCATATAGCCCCAAGATACCAGGAGCGGCGCATCTTTCATGCAGCATCTGAATTTTAAAGGATATCTGTAGGTTGCATTAATGCATATGGACGTTGTGTGTTTGGGGGGGGACTGGCTATAATTTGAACAAATCCTCAGCTGTGAGAAGTATCAGGTCTCAAGACTGTCCCCATTCACTGACAGCAAGCAAAGATCTTGAGAATGGTGAAGAATTGAAACACAGTGTATATTATATATCATATGCCCCGCTATCCCTACAGCGGAGGTAGCTGGTGCACCCAGGCCCTGGCACCTGATGGGGTGCACAGATCCCTCTGCCACATACAAGGCACCAGTATTTTAAATGGCGCATGGTAGGTGGGGGAGGGGCTGATACAGATTTTGCATCTTCCCTGTTTCTTGCACAGAATAAAATCCTAATCTGAGGGGTTCCTCATACTTCCATGGTAAGAACGGTCCCCGATCCCTCTGATCGTCACCTGCAGAGGAGCAGAAGAAAGAGTCAATGTGTGAGCGACAGCCCCGGCCTGTGTGAGGAGGAAGAGGGTGGGAGTCGGGGCTTCCTGTCGTCGTATTTATGGGATATTAATAGGAGATCCCACAACAAACAGCCCTAAGAGCGTCAGAGGCCTAACACGGCCAGACTCCACGCCGAGGATATTCCAGCTCTGTACGCAGCAGGGTGAGGGGGAAAACACCTTATAGAGAAGCCAACGTGACCCCGGAGAATTCCCTCTTACACCTCGGTCTATGCGGCTCGGCACCAGCTTCTTCCTTTAAGTACTTATTTTATGCAGTTTCTTGAGGTCACGTACAGAACAGAAGGTAGGGGCGGAGTGGAAACTTTAAGTGGCCCTGGAAAAAATACTAAAAGTGGCCCCGGTTTTGTAGTCGGATCGAAATTGATGGAAAGCAGGGCCAGCAATACCATATTGTGGAACATTATACCGCCAACAGAGTCAGATACCACAGTCCATCACAAAATACTGCCACCAGCACAAAACACATTCCCAAAAACTTCCACTGGCTGGCCGTAAGGAGGCCCACAGGGAAATTTCCCTGTAAGGTCTATGGCCAATCCACCGATGACAGAAGGTCCTAGTCCCCGGTACAAGACGTCTACTACTCCTAGGCCCTTCTCCAGGACTGGTGAGGCCACAGCTGCAGTACCTGGGAACCTCTGGGTATCCCCCTCATAGGATCGGGTGTGGATGGGGGGCTGCTATACAGACTCTGCTAGTTATATCACTAGTCCCATACCCATGTGATGTTACAGCGGTTTAGCGATTATATATGTATTGACTATATTGTGTGTGTGTATATATATATAAGCTGCTGTGACATCACAATATGTATATAACAGCTAAGCTGCTGTGACATCACAATATGTATATAACAGCTAAGCTGCTGTGACATCACAATATGTATATAACAGCTAAGCTGCTGTGACATCACACTATGTATATAACAGCTAAGCTGCTGTGACATCACAATATGTATATAACAGCTAAGCTGCTGTGACATCACAATATGTATATAACAGCTAAGCTGTGTGACATCACAATATGTATATAACAGCTAAGCTGCTGTGACATCACAATATGTATATAACAGCTAAGCTGCTGTGACATCACAATATGTATATAACAGCTAAGCTGTGTGACATCACAATATGTATATAACAGCTAAGCTGCTGTGACATCACAATATGTATATAACAGCTAAGCTGTGTGACATCACAATATGTATATAACAGCTAAGCTGCTGTGACATCACAATATGTATCCAACAGCTAAGCTGCTGTGACATCACAATATGTATATAACAGCTAAGCTGCTGTGACATCACAATATGTATATAACAATTAAGCTGTGTGACATCACAATATGTATATAACAGCTAAGCTGCTGTGACATCACAATATGTATCCAACAGCTAAGCTGCTGTGACATCACAATATGTATATAACAGCTAAGCTGCTGTGACATCACAATATGTATCCAATAACTAAGCTGTGTGACATCACAATATGTATATAACAGCTAAGCTGCTGTGACATCACAATATGTATCCAACAGCTAAGCTGTGTGACATCACAATATGTATATAACAGCTAAGCTGCTGTGACATCACAATATGTATCCAATAACTAAGCTGCTGTGACATCACAATATGTATATAACAGCTAAGCTGCTGTGACATCACAATATGTATCCAACAGCTAAGCTGCGGTGACATCACAATATGTATCCAACAGCTAAGCTGCGGTGACATCACAATGTGTATCCAATAACTAAGCTGCTGTGACATCACAATATGTATATAACAGCTAAGCTGCTGTGACATCACAATATGTATATAACAGCTAAGCTGCTGTGACATCACAATATGTATATAACAGCTAAGCTGCTGTGACATCACAATATGTATATAACAGCTAAGCTGCGGTGACATCACAATATGTATATAACAGCTAAGCTGCTGTGACATCACAATATGTATATAACAGCTAAGCTGCTGTGACATCACAATATGTATATAACAGCTAAGCTGCGGTGACATCACAATATGTATATAACAGCTAAGCTGCGGTGACATCACAATATGTATCCAATAGCTAAGCTGAGGTGACATCACAATGTGTATCCAATAACTAAGCTGCTGTGACATCACAATATGTATCCAATAGCTAAGCTGAGGTGACATCACAATGTGTATCCAATAACTAAGCTGCGGTGACATCACAATATGTATATAACAGCTAAGCTGCTGTGACATCACAATATGTATATAACAGCTAAGCTGCGGTGACATCACAATATGTATATAACAGCTAAGCTGCGGTGACATCACAATATGTATCCAATAGCTAAGCTGAGGTGACATCACAATGTGTATCCAATAACTAAGCTGCGGTGACATCACAATATGTATATAACAGCTAAGCTGTAAGGTCAGGCAAGATTGTGTAACATGTCCAACACGATGCACCAGATCTCTGAATTCCACCTCTTGTTGCTGCTCTTTTCCACCATGCTTTTTACTGCAGCTTCAGCTTGGAAGGAACTCAGTGCATCTCAGCCAATTTCCATACGAGCAGGGGCAGAAACATTCAGTAAAACCTCCAGTGATGGAAAGAAGATTCTCAGTAATGGGGGTGCTTGACAATCGGCTATAACCTGCACTGGGGAAGGTGCGAGTGTATCTCTAATTTGCAGGATGCGGCCTTCCCCCCCCCGCTCTCATGGACGGGCGGCGAGGGCAAAGAGAAAAAAAAATCTTCGCATTCTTGAAATCTTCCTGCAGATGATGGTGTATGTGACAGACCGTCCTGCAGGGACAGATGGAAAGTTTTCTACTGGAAATGCCTTGTAAGGGCTCAGCAGAGCGAGAGGAGGCAGGACCATAAATCACAGAGAGCCATGTACAGTGTATGCAGGTCCTGGTGGGGGCTCTATAAAGAGGGGCCACGGTAATAAAAATCCTGTACAGTATAGAAGGATATACCGCATGGTCATGTATACAACAGATTATATTCACAGAATGTACACTCACTGCTATTTTATGCCAAAAATGGGAACAAAAAAATGATTCCTAACAGAAGTGAAAAGGATTTTATGTTTTGGTCACATTATTAATTTTATGCCTTTATAGTGAATGGAATTCTGTTTTTCTAATACAGAGATCCAAAACTGCTGCATAGATTGATACTGAAAGTCAGTCTGTCTGCAGCCACCACTAGAGGGAGCTCAGGAGCTTACTGAACAGCCACTACTAGGGGGAGCTCAGGAGCTTAATAAACAGCCACTACTAGGGGGAGCTCAGGAGCTTACTGAACAGTCACCACTAGGGGGAGCTCAGGAGCTTACTGAACAGTCACCACTAGGGGGAGCTCAGGAGCTTACTGAACAGTCACCACTAGGGGGAGCTCAGGAGCTTACTGAACAGTCACCACTAGGGGGAGCTCAGGAGCTTACTGAACAGCCACCATTAGGGGGAGCTCAGGAGCTTACTGAACAGCCACCATTAGGGGGAGCTCAGGAGCTTAATGAACATCCACTATTAGGGGGAGCTCAGGAGCTTACTGAACAGTCACCACTAGGGGGAGCTAAGGAGCTTAATAAACAGCAACCATTAGGGGGAGCTCAGGAGCTTAATAAACAGCCACTATTAGGGGGAGCTCAGGAGCTTACTTAACAGTCACCACTAGGAGGAGCCCAGGAGCTTAATAAACAGCCACTACTAGGGGGAGCTCAGGAGCTTAATGAACAGTCACCACTAGGGGGAGCTCAGGAGCTTAATAAACAGCAACCATTAGGGGGAGCTCAGGAGCTTAATAAACAGCCACCATTAGGGGGAGCTCAGGAGCTTAATGAACAGTCACCACTAGGGGGAGCTCAGGAGCTTAATAAACAGCCACTACTAGGGGGAGCTCAGGAGCTTACTGAACAGTCACCACTAGGGGGAGCTCAGGAGCTTACTGAACAGCCACTACTAGGGGGAGCTCAGGAGCTTACTGAACAGCCACTACTAGGGGGAGCTCAGGAGCTTACTGAACAGTCACCACTAGGGGAAGCTCAGGAGCTTAATAAACAGCCACCATTAGGGGGAGCTCAGGAGCTTACTGAACAGTCACCACTAGGGGGAGCTCAGGAGCTTAATAAACAGCCACTACTAGGGGGAGCTCAGGAGCTTAATGAACAGTCACCACTAGGGGAGCTCAGGAGCTTAATAAACAGCAACCATTAGGGGGAGCTCAGGAGCTTAATAAACAGCCACCATTAGGGGGAGCTCAGGAGCTTACTTAACAGTCACCACTAGGAGGAGCCCAGGAGCTTAATAAACAGCCACTACTAGGGGGAGCTCAGGAGCTTAATGAACAGTCACCACTAGGGGGAGCTCAGGAGCTTAATAAACAGCAACCATTAGGGGGAGCTCAGGAGCTTAATAAACAGCCACCATTAGGGGGAGCTCAGGAGCTTAATGAACAGTCACCACTAGGGGGAGCTCAGGAGCTTAATAAACAGCCACTACTAGGGGGAGCTCAGGAGCTTACTGAACAGTCACCACTAGGGGGAGCTCAGGAGCTTACTGAACAGCCACTACTAGGGGGAGCTCAGGAGCTTACTGAACAGCCACTACTAGGGGGAGCTCAGGAGCTTACTGAACAGTCACCACTAGGGGGAGCTCAGGAGCTTAATAAACAGCCACCATTAGGGGGAGCTCAGGAGCTTACTGAACAGTCACCACTAGGGGGAGCTCAGGAGCTTAATAAACAGCCACTACTAGGGGGAGCTCAGGAGCTTAATGAACAGTCACCACTAGGGGGAGCTCAGGAGCTTAATAAACAGCAACCATTAGGGGGAGCTCAGGAGCTTAATAAACAGCCACCATTAGGGGGAGCTCAGGAGCTTACTTAACAGTCACCACTAGGAGGAGCCCAGGAGCTTAATAAACAGCCACTACTAGGGGGAGCTCAGGAGCTTAATGAACAGTCACCACTAGGGGGAGCTCAGGAGCTTAATAAACAGCAACCATTAGGGGGAGCTCAGGAGCTTAATAAACAGCCACCATTAGGGGGAGCTCAGGAGCTTAATGAACAGTCACCACTAGGGGGAGCTCAGGAGCTTAATGAACATCCACTATTAGGGAGAGCTCAGGAGCTTAATAAACAGTCACCACTAGGGGGAGCCCAGGAGCTTAATAAACAGCCACTACTAGGGGGAGCTCAGGAGCTTACTGAACAGCCACCATTAGGGGGAGCTCAGGAGCTTAATAAACAGCCACCATTAGGGGGAGCTCAGGAGCTTACTGAACAGTCACCACTAGGGGGAGCCCAGGAGCTTAATAAACAGCCACTACTAGGGGGAGCTCAGGAGCTTAATAAACAGTCACCACTAGGGGGAGCCCAGGAGCTTAATAAACAGCCACTACTAGGGGGAGCTCAGGAGCTTAATGAACAGTCACCACTAGGGGGAGCTCAGGAGCTTAATGAACAGTCACCACTAGGGGGAGCTCAGGAGCTTAATGAACAGTCACCACTAGGAGGAACTCAGGAGCTTACTGAACAGTCACCACTAGGGGGAGCCCAGGAGCTTAATAAACAGCCACCATTAGGGGGAGCTCAGGAGCTTACTGAACAGTCACTACTAGGGGGAGCTCAGGAGCTTACTGAACAGTCACCACTAGGGGGAGCCCAGGAGCTTAATAAACAGCCACCATTAGGGGGAGCTCAGGAGCTTACTGAACAGTCACTACTAGGGGGAGCTCAGGAGCTTACTGAACAGTCACCACTAGGGGGAGCTCAGGAGCTTAATGAACAGTCACCACTAGGGGGAGCTCAGGAGCTTAATAAACAGTCACCACTAGGGGGAGCTCAGGAGCTTAATAAAAAGTCACCACTAGGGGGAGCCCAGGAGCTTAATAAACAGCCACCATTGGTCGGAGCTCAGGAGCTTACTGAACAGCCACCATTAGGGGGAGCTCAGGAGCTTAATGAACAGCCACCAATAGGGGGAGCTCAGGAGCTTACTGAACAGTCACCACTAGTCACCACAACTGCAGACTGTTCATACATTGAATTCAATAATAACACTGTATGCAGTAAGCTCCTGAGCTCCCTCTAGTGGTGACTAAAAATATACCAATTTCTTTTTTGTGTTTATGCTATAGCTTTGAAGAGGTTTTAGGGCTCTGTACCTGAATAAACGTTTTGCTCAAATCTTTAAATCTTTTTCATAGCTACCACTACAATATTTGCCCCACACTGCAGACAGTAAATTGTAGGGTCACTCCTACACCCTGTCAACAAGCTATAGATCTCCATTCAGTCTATGTATGGAGCACTTGACCTTGTAGTAACATGCGCCAACATTTGGAGCATTTCTGGTGTAACGATGCATCATGTTCCAGACCCATTTACGCAGCAAATGCACCAAAAAGAATAATCTGCTGCGCCTGGCTTGCTCTAATTAACACTTGACACCACAGACTGGGGACAACGAGAGCAAGGAGGTGAGAAAACTAAGCATAACTTGAGCCCCAGATACAATTATCATGTGTGGACGGCAACAAACCTGGAGCTAAGAATAGAGGCGTAATACATCTCAGGACTAAGACGAGGAAGAACTGAAGACGGAAGCTGCAGGAACAATGGGGGTCAGACGATGAGGCATGCTAGAAGAATGCATCAACAAATCACAATTACAGAAAACGATCTTCAAATCACACGAAAACGACACGTAAGACTATGACTGGGTGTCTATACTTTTGCAATATGAATATGTTTTGTATTGCTCCAGGGCACATAAAATAAAAATAAGCAACTAGTTTAGATTTAAAAATCACCTGTGTATGCAGCTCTTATGCTGATCTATGTGTTGTCATGGTTACACACTAGCGTCGTCTGATCTTGTCATCTGTTACATAATTGCCGCTTTAGTTGGTAAAATAGGGACATCTAAGCTCTGCCCTGGGAATGCCCACTTATGGGTGGGGTTTATGTTAGCCCCACCCACCTTAAGGATGGGACAACCCCAATTTGCCAGACTGTCTCCGCAAATAAGGGATAGTCCCAGCATTTTCAGGACAGTCGGCAACTATGGTGTCACTCTCATCTGCCCAATATTATGGGACATTGGGGGAGATTTATTAGAGGGGTTGTGCAGGGGATAAAAGATGGATTCCCTCCATTGTGTTTGCATTTGTATGAAGTTGTCCCTGGCGTCAATCCATTGGAGATATACAGGTCATACCGACATACACCTCTGAGCGCGCAGCGTAAAAAGAACCTTATTCCGTCTCCCAAGTAAAATGATTTGTATTTTGGAGAATCCACACAGAAGAGAAAGATCAGGAGTCACTGAGCTCTAATTGGGTAAAAGGCAACGCTGCCACCTTGTGGTCAGTGTGCTATACTACAAGGCATTCTATAGCTATCATTGTAAATAGAGGAAGGAAAACAAATTTTATAATGGTATTCTGCTTGACACTGTAACAAATCAAACTGTAATGTACTTTAACTGTTTGAAATGGGAAAACTCAATAAAAACTATTGAAACAGAAAAAACTGGAGCAAATTTGCTAATCCTGTCTAAACTCTAGAGAGCATAAACTTAGACTGGACATGTTTAGAGACGCGCCAAATTTATCACAGTGGCTCAGGCGGGATGGTACATGTGGACTGAAGCATGGATAGGCACTTTCATCTTACTTCATACCAATTATAAAGAATTTTGTGCAAAATTTTGGTGCAATTTTGGGGTAAAAATGTCACCTCTCAAGCCACACCCCTTGTGAAGAATATTCTACCCATGGATCTATAATATTGTGCCAGTGGGTCTGTATTATGGGAAAGGGCTGCTCCCGTGTTGGATGGTGCCCTGTGCACCCCTCTTAACTCAATATGGGCCATACAGTGTACAAATAACCATAACATACCTGTACAGCGCCTAAATATAAATCACCTGTATGAAAGTCCTCATGGATGCCCAGAATGGCAGGGACCAGGCAAGTATAGCTATGGCAGTGGTGCGGTGGGAGCCTTTACGTATGTATGTAACGCACTGCTTTTCGTAGCTAGAATACAGAGCTTAGCTTTTACTATCACATTACAGCCCATAATCCTCACTTCTAAATGGATCAATATTGGTTAATGTCTGGGAGCACCATGAAAGGTTTTACATTGCGGTTCTGTGTGCCTGTAAGGGAGGGGGAGAAAGTGCAGATGATATCAGGAAGATCCCCTCCTAGTGTCACCTCTGCCTCTGTACAGGCCCAGTGACCCCAGGCTCGGGCATACTGAAACTTTTCTTCATGCCATCACCCCCTTACTAATCACAGCCTGTTCTGTTATCACTACCCTATACAGCCTCCTGTGGTGGTGGATAAAGGAACTGTTCTTCATGCCATCACCTCCCTTACTGATCACAGCCTGTTCTGTCATCTCTCCCCTGTACTGTCCCCTGTGGTAGGGCATAAATTAACTTTTCTTCATGTTATCACCCCCTTACTAATCACAACCTGTTACTATCATTTCTCCTATACAGCCTCCTGTGGTGGTTGATAAAGGAGCTTTTCTTCATGCCATCACCCCCTTAGACTACTTTCACACTGGCGGCAGGCCTGATCCGGCAGGTGAAGGGTGCTGCCGGATCAGGCCTGCCGCAGTGACATGTGTGGAGCCGGAACCGCGCTCCGGCCCCACACATGTCACACAGTACATACACACACACACACACACATATAGACAAACAAACACACATACATACTTACATGCTCCCGGCAGGTCTTCGGAGCGTCGGAGGGACAGGACGGCTCGCACAGGTGACGATTCCCCACAGCGCCCTCTGCTGGGCGCCTGGTGGAATCGTCACCTGTGCGCGCCGTCCTGTCCCTCCGACGCTCTGAAGACCTGCCGGGGAGCATGTAAGTATGTATGTGTATTTGTATGTGTATATGTGTGTGTATGTTTATGTGTATGTCTATGTCTGTGTCTGTATGTGTCTATGTGTAGCCGGATCCGTAATGAACTCCATTGAAAGTCAATGGAGGGCGGATCCGGTTACCATTGTGGTCACACCAGACAGATCCACCCTCATTGACTTGCATTGGGGGTCATTCCGGATCCGTCTTGGTGCAGATGCCTGGACCGGAGAGCAAACCGCAGCATGCAGGAATGCTTTCAGGAGCCTCCGTTGTCTTCAGTTCAGTTTTGTCCCCATTGACAATGAATGGGGACAAAACTGAAGCGTTTTATTCCGGTATTGAGCCCCTATGACGGAACTCAATACCGGAATTATAAAACGCTAGTGTGAAAGTAGCCTTACTAATCACAGCCTGTTCTGTTATCACTCCCCTATACAGCCTCCTGTGGTGGGGGATAAAAGAACTTTTCTTCATGTTATCACCCCCTTACTAATCACAGCCTGTTACTATCATTTCTCCTATACAGCCTCCTGTGGTGGTTGATAAAGGAGCTTTTCTTCATGCCATCACCCCCTTACTAATCACAGCCTGTTACTGTCATCTCCCCTGCGCAGCCTCCTGTGGTGGTTGATACAGGAACTTTTCTTCATGCCATCATCTCCTTACTAATCACAGCCTGTTACTGTCATCTCTCCCCTTTACAGCCTCCTGTGACGTGGATGAAGGAACTTTTCCTCATGTTATCGCCCCCTTACTGATCACAGCCTGTTACTGTCATCTCTCTCGTGTGCAGCCCCCTGTGGTGGGGGATGAAAGAACTTTTCTTCATGTTATCACCCCCTTATTAATTACAGCCTGTTCCATTACTCTTCTTATACAGCCTCCAGTGACCCCAGGGTGAAGGATACAGGAACTTATCTTCATGCTATCACCCACTTACTTATCACTGCCTATTACTGTTCTCTTCCCCTCTACAGCCTCTCATGACCCCAGGGGTAAATAAAGGAATTTAGCAATCGGCTCAGCAATCATTTGATCATACATACAAGAATAGAGCGGACTGAAGCCAGTGATTTGGCTGGGACCAGCCAGGTATCAAACGTACTCAGGGAAAAGGATTGGACATGTTGGAGTTTAGTGTCCGATTCTTTTGTCCACAGATGAGCAGCTGCTTATTCTTCGAGCATACATGTGTATGGGGGAGTTGGGAAGATGTGCGTGTACCTGACATTTCTCCTTCAGTGACACCTGGGGATATGTGAGAACTTTTCTTCCAGTTATCATCACTCTTACCAATCACATTATACTGTCATCTGTATTATGTGTCACTGAGCCCGGGAGGAGATACAGGAACTTTTTCTTGGGTTATCACCCCTATAACTACTCAAAAGTTACTGCCATCTTTCTACAAAGCCTCCACTGACCCCAGGAGTTACAGGAACTTTTCTTCAGTCTATCACCCCCTCCACCAATAACATCTTAAGGTCCTTTTACACGGGCCGATTATCGGCCGAAAAATCGTTCCTAGGAACGCTAGTGCCGATAATCGGCCCGTGTAAAAGTGGCCCTAATCAGGCGACGAACGAGCAAAACGCTCGTTCGTCGGCTGATTGGATCTTTTGTAGAAACCAAAAGATCCAATCTGTCGGGCGCACATCGCCCTGTGTAAACAGGCGATGTGCGCCTGACAGTATGGAGCTTCCCGGCCGCACGAGCAATACAGCGATCACTCGTGCGGCCCGGCACTCGATTCGTCGGGCAGTGTAAAGGCTCCCTGCCCGAGCGCCGATATCGCTGATCGGCGCTCGGGCAGGGAGAATAAAGGGCCTTTACTACTGTCATCGTATCAGCTATCATCTTTCCATAAACAGGACGGACACATCTTTACCTGGACTACAAAGGAGACTTTAATTTGTCTAATTTTCATCCTTGAATCTGCACAGAACATAATTAAACGAAACATTAACCCACAGTTAAAAATAAAAATTGGCTACAAATCGACGTCATGACGTAGATCAATGAAAAACCATAGCAACAAAGTACACAAATCGCCAGGAAATTAACAGGAACGGTCGACAATGAATGATACATTGTAAACACAGAGTATAAAGATGTGGCTTCTGATGAATAAAACCGACCCAAACCAGCGCAATCGGCACAAAGAAAAATTCACAAATAGAGTTAATAAATCACAAAAGTTAATCAATGTCTTGGCTTCCAATGAAGCAGGAGGTGGTGCAAACAAGCAAAAAGCAATTGCTATATTGATATAAAAGTGGGGCGGGGGTGGTAGATTATCACAGGGTAAATCACAGGATCTATCACAGGCTGAAGGGAGGAAAATTGTGTGAGACGTTAGGTCTTCTGCACATGAAAAAGACTGTATATCGCACATGGTTTGTCCCTATGGTTATGTAGTAAGGAGCCATAGGTACGCTGCGTGCTGCCATATGGTGCCTCAGTATGGCAACGCATTACAGAGATCTTCTCCCCAGTATGCAGATTGGAAAGAGCAATGATTAAGTCAGGGCTGGCCTTTGGCTAGTTGGTGCCTTTTCTGGTACCATATTGTGTACCCAAATAATACCGCCATACGATGTCCAAATACCACTGCTATAAGGTGTCTAAAGAACAATGTCCTATAAAGAAACTAGTGTAAGTAGTTGCATCCAGTGCAGCTGCCATTCGATAGGCGCAAGCTCTGGTGCTCAGTCTATTATGGTCAGTAGAACACACAACCCTGACCCCAGCACTGAACACAGTAGTGTGCATTCGCCTTTGGACTTGTAGGGGTTTGGATTGTTTTTATAGGTAACCATAGCTCCCTGGGAACTGGCTTCATACCATATTTCATTGGAAAAAAAATCTCTGGGAACTGTCTGCTATTGACAAGTCTTAAAAGTCTTTCATTGGAAACGGCTTATTAACTGATAGCGGGTGTGTACTGTGTACACCATGTGGCAGCTGCAAGAGGTAGAAGACGGGTGTGAGAACATCAGGGGGTGTCTTACTTTTGCAGATGTTTTTCTTCCCTATGGATTTACAATAAAACATGAAGCAGCTTTGCACATAATGTTTGCATTTTGTGCATAAAGCATCTAGGCAGATCTATTTGTTCCCATGGTAACAGACCACACAAAACTCCCCGTAGTCAGGTCCTGCAATGGATGAAATCTCAGTTGGAGGCTTTGTTAATGTAGTGCATGCAGTGTACAGTGAAAACCCCATGGACCATGATTCAGCTTTAGCTATAGGAAATCCTGAAAACCCTCTTTGGATGGGGGGCGAAAGGGCAACTCTTATCTGGGCAGACGTTGCGGTAAGATCATGGGATTGCTATGATGCAACCTCAATGCTTTTCTATGGGAATCTAAGCTGCGGTGACTTCTCACCATTGCAAAACCTTGAGGGTCTTGGAAATTTTAAGACTTTAAAGGGTCATTGCTCTTACGGTAAAGTTATGATGTGTTATAGGGACATATCGAAAGTTTACATCGGTGGGGGTCTGAGCGCTGGGATCCCCCACTAGAAAGGGAGAGAAAAGCTTGAGGAGAGAGAGCACACTAAGCGAGTCCCTGATCTAGAGATCGTGGGGGGTCTCAACGCTCAGTCGTATCAAAAGTTTACTGAAAGTACAGTGGCATCTGTCAGCAGTTTTGTACCTATGACACTGGCTGACCTGTTACATGTGCACTTGGCAGCTGAAGACATCTGTGTTGGTCCCATGTTCATATGTGTCCACATTGCTGAGGAACATGATGTTTTAATATATGCAAATGAGCCTCTAGGAGCAACGGGGGCGTTACCATTACACCTAGAGGCTCTGCTCTCTCTGCAACTGCTGCGCCCTCTCCACTCTGATTGACAGGGGTAGGCAGGCATGATCACGTTGACACTGTAGGTTACCACCCGGACTGAGGTCACCTTGCCGTGGTGGGTGGGCACAGATACTTTTGATGAAAATAAATTTGCTAAGAACCTCATGTTTATTGATCATGTGTACTGTGTGTTAGTTTATATACTGATTTTGCATTTAGTGCCTCGAGAATACGGTCATGTTCTGCATTTTCATAGTTGGACTCGAACTGTAAGACTATTCCCCGGAGCGCTGCGCTGTATAGTGATTTGTGTGATGTCTGGCTGTGTGAGGACGTAGGATAACCGCTATGTTTGTCGTCAGTTCGAGCTGCTGGTGTGACAGATTTCGGTTTTCTTTAGCCAGAAGATGCTCTGGTGAACGTGAAAACATTTAGATTTCATTGCATAATTTACAGAAGATGTCAGCTCCTTCCTGCTCTGGTTCCCTGCCTGCGTCAGCGCTCCGTGTGCTGAGCCCAACGTTCATTTACCTCTCTTCCTCTAATTAGTTTCCTATTCATTACCAGCTTCAGATGAGCCAGAAGCACAAAATGGTCAATAGGTTTTACCGGCCATTACAAGCAGCATGTAATTCTACATCTTCCTACTGCCGAGGAAACATATGGTCCTTAAAGGGGTTGGCCCATTACACACCTAACGACATCCCTCCAATGTCAGGTCACCAATGAGTGAGATGGGCTAACCTCTTTAATGACTAAACAGTATTACTATGCGACGAGTACAGCATTATGTATTATTGCAATACACATACAATAACACATTGCTATGTTTTTTTTATCTACGCGGCGCCCCCTGCTGTTTATCATGTGGCTAAAATACTTGTCCAACTTCTCCTGGGTTTAGAGGTGGACGCTCCAGCTCAATAACTTTCCTGCGCTGTTCCTCTTCATTCTGGTGTTCTGATTGGGAAGAGGCTCGGATCATTTTTAGCAATACAGTGTACTTTATAGCTTTACCTCTCTAGACCAGTGGCGGTGAACCTATGGCATGCGTGCCAAAGGGTCACTCAGAGCGCTCTCTCCGGATTATAGGAAGGCCTGGACTGGCAATCTAGGGGACGGCCAATACACTCTTTAAGGGTTGGTGCACACGTGTGCAAATTGCGGTATGCATGGGCACTGACAGTGAGACCACCTCATTCGGATCGCGGACCCATTCAGTTGAATGGGATCCGCATCCCATGGTCCGCACTGCAAAAATGTAGTGCATGCACTACTTTTTTGCTGAGTGGAGGCACAGCCAGAAACACCACGGAAGCACTCTGTAGTGCTTCCATGGTGTTCCGATCCGTGCCTCCGTCCCGCATCAGCTGTTTGAGGAGATGGCAGCGCTCCAGTGACTGCTATGGCCTCCTCGCAGCTTACCAAGCACAGCGCCATCCGTCGTATAGTGACTGTGATCGGTATTGCAGCTCAGCTCCATACACCTGAATGGGACTGAGCTGCCTCTAGGCCATGTGACTGATGAACATGATGTCACTGGCCTAGGAAGAGGTCTCTTCATACAGTTGATCAGGAAGTTAGACCACCTCCAATCTCAAATTGATGACCTGCCCTGAGGATAACCCCTTAATATGTAGATCCCAGAGAACCCCTTTAATCCATGGGATAACCCCTTTTTTGATCATACTGCAGTTTTTACATTAACCACTAGATGTCAGAGCAACTAATTACACTTCAGACGGCCAAACGTGTTGCGAAACTAAATATCATTAGTGTAGAGATTCCCATGGACCTTCAGTAGCGGTCGGCCATACCCTCGCTTGGTCAACAATTCTGTCACCTGAGTTCTCCACACACACTTGGCTTAGCAAAGTGTACATTTGTTTTCAGTTGAAAAAAAAGGACAAAACCACTGCCAGACACCACTGACTGGGACTTATCTCCTGGGAGAACAAAAGGATGGGGACCAGAACTTCAACACCAGAGAGAGTGCATTATACATTAGATTGTTGGCCAGTCCCTGGCCCCCTTTAAAGAGGACCTCTCCCCACTTCTGACATGCCTATTTTAATATCTTCATGTATTCCCCATGTAATAACAATTCTGGAGCATCTATTCTTATGTCTCTATGTTCTGCCATTCCTTTATTATTTGCACTAGAAGTTGTGAATGAATTGCTATTTGCCTTCAGTAAAGGAACAGAGGGGAGGTGACCAGTTGGGGGTGTGTCCCTGCACAGACTCACTCTATCCAATCAGTGCTGCCATGTTCAGACTGTGCAGGTACACACCCCCAACTGGTCACCTCCCCTCTGTACCCTTACTGCAGGCAAATAGCAATTCATTCAGAACTTCTAGTGCAAATAATAAAGGAATGGCACAACATAGAGACATAAGAATAGATGTTCCAGACTTGTTATTACAGGGGGAATGCATAAAGCTATTAAAACAGTAATGTCAGGAACGGTGAAAGGTCCTCTTTAAGCTGTCTATGGTACATGTATAGTTGTGTGGCTGGGACGACTCCCAGGGAAGTCCATGGCTGCCATATAAGCGCTCACCCCCAACACACAACACACACTAGAGTCAATTTCATAGGAAGCCAATTTTCCTTTTTGTATTTTTTGAGTGTGGGAGGAAACCGGAGAACCCAGAGGAAACCCACGCAAACACGGAGAGAACCTCCATGCAGATGTTGCCTCTGGTCGGAGTTGAACCCAGGACCCCAGTGCTAACCACTGAGCCACCATGCCGCCCATACTGCATTGTCTGAGGCTCACGTCCCTAACTACGTCAACTTCATACTAGCTCAAAATTGAAAATGCAAGAAAAAACAAATTATAGGATTTTGGGTTCAATAAAACAGGGATCACTCAATTTTGCATATTGTAAACAATTTTAAACAAGTGTGGACTGTCCGGTCTGATGTAATCATCCGCTACCGTCCCCAAAACTGCTATAAATAGTCAGCAAAGGATGGAAGTACTAACTGGGTGCAGGAGATTAGAAGGAAATAAACTACGGGGTGGGGTTGAGAACGGCGGTAGCAAAACAGCAACATACGGTACGTGACCACTAGACAATGAGGAGAATGGCGTGATACAAGGCAGGTCATATTAATGTAATATAATAGCAGAGTGTGTGCAGTGCAAATAATCAAACACTAAGTACAATCAACACACGTAGTCAGGATAGAAACCCCGTGTATGAAGATAACAATCATAATCTGGGAAGTAAAGGGTATCTCCCTTTTTGTTTGAAAAAGTCCCATAAAAACATGTTGAACCCTCATGGAAACTACAGAAAGCAAGGGCAACGAGTGTCCAATTACCCTACAGCGCCCCCACAGGGGAAATGGAGTATCACATCTATTTGCCCAGTTAATTGGGATGGCCGGCAGACAATTTGGTAAGTTGCTGAAATGTGAATCCATTGAAATAACTTTCCTCTACTTCTAATATCAGTTGTGAATGCCGCCGGTGGGTTGTATCCTTAACTTCTTTCCTATAGTTGGGGGTGAAGCTCCACGTCCACAATGAAATCTGTACCAGGACCTCCACCTACCATTTATACTACTGGTGTCTTCTTATATGGCAATATAACCCCCATAGGTACCAGGGTCCAAGTGCAATTGCACCTCTTATAGTGGTGCCCTGTCAAAAGTTTAGAGGCCATAAGAACTTGGGTCCCACACCAAAGCCTAAGGTGTGGAGAGGGTGCCACAGCAGTGTTAGGCAACGTGAAGGACTCCATATTCCTTCATGGAAACTACCTCAATGGAAGTCACTGTGTAGGGATTTGTACAGCTCCTCAGTTCAACACCCTCCATATGATGTCACTCGCTCTTAGCTCCCCCTAGTGGAGGTTGCAGGCAGACAGAATTCCATCAATTACCAAGTCAGAAAAATAGAGTTCTCCTATAGAGATAAGGGCTGCATCAGATGTGGAACCATTCACTTCAATGAAGCCCACTCCGTGTGCTGTCTGCATCCATTGGAACATGACCTATTCTTGTCCGTTGTGCAGAACGCACACAGGCGGCATCAACAATTTGCGGACCGCAAAACACGGCGCAGTCGTGTGCATGAGCCCTAATTGTGCAATTAAACAGAACAGGATTTTGCACAGAATGGAGGACACTATGGAGGACACTATGGAGGACCTGTCACCCACCTGACCTGTTTTAGTAAATACTTGCATTCTATACGAAACAGCAATTCTGGGACATATTTCCTTTTAACGCTGCATTGGGCTGTTTCTCTGTTATTCCTATTAGAAATAATAGGTTGGGGGTGTTCCCTCTATACAATCAGATATTGTCCAACCAGTGCTCCCAGTGTCAGACTTGAGAAGGGGAATGGAAACACCCAGTTGTCTATTTATTCATACATTTCTAGAGGGAACAACAGAGGAACGGTACAAGGCAGAGTTATAGGAAAATAGCCCCCAGACTTGTTATTTTAAGGGGTATACAAGTATTGGAGCAGACAGGTCCTAGGTTTAATACTTTCAGGATGAGCCCTGTGTACACTTCTGGCTGCTCGGTAGACGGACTAGAGGCTTCTGCAGTATATTCAATGGATGGCTTCTAAGGACACCAGCAAGAAACCTGGACTCCCATCAGGACTGGGTCCGAGATCAATCCTGCTGGTCAGAGACGCCAATCCAGTAACCTCCCGGCATATATTCCTTCCTAGTCCCTATAGAGCGCCAACACATCTCAGAGCGCAGTACAGATGTCGTCATCACTCATCCCTCTCAATCTGAATTCCTTATCTTATACACACACATAAGAGCCAATTCGAACGAAGTCAATGAGCATATCAGTATGTTTCTGGAGTGTGGGAGGAAACCGGAAAAATCAGCAGAAACTCAATCAAACATGGTGAGAACGTGCAAACTGCATGAAGATGACGTCCAAGTTCACATCTGAACCCAGGACTGCACGGGTTAACCGGTGAGCCCCCCCGATACACTGAGGCACCCCTGTTTATGCAGGCTATGGAAAGTAAAGACCCAAGCTCAATGATACGTGAAAGGTTTATAGAAGACTGCCAATACACCGTCGTGTGGTGCATGGAGTATCTCAAGCTGCATCAGCTCGCACAGCATTGCAGTCGGTGCGAGGAGATCATTCAGCTAATGACCAAGATCCATCTCAGAAACCTTGTAAATACATCATCATCCTCCAGAAACCACCGGCAGAACAATCGCATCCTCTTCGCAGGGTCGGCAGCATCGTAATCCAATATTACGGTTTTCAGAAACACGTCTGGTTAGATTTACAACACTTCCTCTTTGAAAACTCCACTTCGTTGGCTGCGGTCCAGCGGCAGCGGAGTAGGAGACGCCTTCTTTATTTTACTTGTCAATCGCTCTCCACCTCCTTCAGATTTCCTGGGAGCTGAACCACACTTATAGAAAAGCCGGTTTCAGACAGATGAGTAGACCAGACCCTTACGGACGTCGGCTCCCGCCTCATCTTGGCTTCCGGACAAGTCTTGTCTCCATACTTGCCTTCACATGGAGCTTTACCCATGTTCTAACAGGCGCGCCATCCAAGGGGATTATTCGGTCATCCCAAGCTCCTTGCTGTTTTCTGCCGGTCTACTGGGAAATATCATCGCCATCTTCATCCTATGGCAACACAAGTTAAGCTCAAGGAAGAAAACCTCCGTCTTCTATATCTTGGTCACTGGTCTGACTGTGACCAACCTGTTGGGAAAATGTTTGGTGAGCCCCATGGTGTCTGCCGCTTACTCCAAAAACCAAACCCTGGTGGAGATGGCAGAAGACCGGATCCTATGCGACGTCTTCAGCTTCTTCATGATTTTCTTTGGCTTGGCCCCAATGCTTATTCTTCTGGCCATGGCTCTGGATTGTTGGATTGCCTTGGCAAATCCATTCTTTTATCACACGCACATCACCAAAAAATTTGCCATGTTGGTCCCGGTGGTGGTGTACGCCTTCAGCGCTGGATTCTGTTCGATGCCGTTCTTCGGCATTGGGAAGTTTGAACAGTATTGTCCAGGGACCTGGTGCTTTATACAAATGACCGCGGATAGCTCGCAGCCTAAAGTGCTGGCTTATTCTTTACTGTATGGAACCGTTACGGGACTACTAGTCATGGCCATCATCATCTGCAACGTGGCTACCATGAGACTCCTCTACCGGATGTACCAGGTTCAGAGCCAGAGGAGTTCCCTCAAAGTTGGACCCAAGGTAGAATTTGTTAAGCAGTCCGGCATGGAGGCCCTCGATCACCTAATCCTCTTGGCAGTCATGACAGTCCTTTTTTCGATTTGCTCCCTTCCTTTAACTGTACGTATTCACACCCGCCAAAATGTTTGTGCAAACTGTTGTGCAAGTTGCTACTGCGGTAACACTGCAAGATACTGATTGTGACATCTACATACCTTCCTGACCCCGAGTGAAGCTTAGGTGTTAGGCCACAGCACGGCGTGGCGGAATAGCATTCTTGTAAGGGGCTCGGCTGTGTAGTTGGCATTGACTGATATTGTGTCTTCTAGCAGAGATCTTGAGGGACACCGGAGGGGGAGCATGGGGTCCTTGGGTTTGGGATATAAATTTTGTAACAGGGTTCCCCTGCACCAGTTATAGCACTGGTGGCCTCTAGTTTTGCAGACTGACCTTTAGGTCCTTTTTAGGCCTATAGTTATGCCTCTGGGGTCCATGTCTGTGCTGTAGACGGACATAGCGTAAAGTGTCTGTATAGGTGGCTCATCCATACCGCCATCCTCCAGTCATGGTCTCAAAGTGAGGTATTTCAGAAGAACCACAGCAAGATGATCGTTCAATCTGAATGCAATTTACCTAGCTCTCCTACCCCGGGATGACACTTACCTGGGGTCCACCCATACTTTTCATAGCGTATACCCCAATTTGAGGCAAAGAACTGACCAAAACGGTCTTTATAGACAATCCTAAAACCACACGGCCATCAAAGAGGTGTTTCTAAGATGTATCCGTGAGAGGTTGGTTAGGAGGTTCCTCATGGGAAGTGTAGGGGGTAAGACAGAAGAGGCAGACATTTACTATAGTGGTGTCCTCTAGGGTGTACCTGGGTCCACTCTGGCACCAAAAGCAGCACCCTCTGGGATCAGGCACTTGAAAATCACAGTTCAAGTTTACTATAACAGCGCCTCTCTAGTTAATGGTTGTGCCTGGTATTGCAGCTCAACCTCTAGGATGAACCCCCGAGTGCTGGTCTCACGTATGGAGAATGATCCGAGTGCTGGTCTCAGGTATGGGGGATGATCTGAGTGCTGGTCTCACGTATGGAGAATGATCTGAGTGCTGGTCTCACGTATGGAGAATGATCTGAGTGCTGGTCTCAGGTATGGGGAATGATCTGAGTGCTGGTCTCAGGTATGGGGAATGATCTGAGTGCTGGTCTCACGTATGGAGAATGATCCGAGTGCTGGTCTCAGGTATGGGGGATGATCTGAGTGCTGGTCTCAGGTATGGGGGATGATCTGAGTGCTGGTCTCAGGTATGGGGGATGATCTGAGTGCTGGTCTCAGGTATGGGGGATGATCTGAGTGCTGGTCTCAGGTATGGGGGATGATCTGAGTGCTGGTCTCACGTATGGAGAATGATCCGAGTGCTGGTCTCAGGTATGGAGAATGATCTGAGTGCTGGTCTCACGTATGGAGAATGATCCGAGTGCTGGTCTCACGTATGGAGAATGATCTGAGTGCTGGTCTCAGGTATGGAGAATGATCTGAGTGCTGGTCTCACGTATGGAGAATGATCCGAGTGCTGGTCTCACGTATGGAGAATGATCTGAGTGCTGGTCTCAGGTATGGGGGATGATCTGAGTGCTGGTCTCAGGTATGGGGGATGATCTGAGTGCTGGTCTCAGGTATGGGGGATGATCTGAGTGCTGGTCTCAGGTATGGGGGATGATCTGAGTGCTGGTCTCAGGTATGGGGGATGATCTGAGTGCTGGTCTCAGGTATGGGGGATGATCTGAGTGCTGGTCTCAGGTATGGGGGATGATCTGAGTGCTGGTCTCAGGTATGGGGGATGATCTGAGTGCTGGTCTCACGTATGGGGGATGATCTGAGTGCTGGTCTCAGGTATAAGGAATGATCTGCTCAGAATTTATATGGTTACTCTGAGGGCATGATTTATCCTTTGATTTGGATATACATTTCACCTATTTAGCAGCATCTATGGCAGTGATCCCCATCCTGTGGATCTATCTGTTGCAAAACTACAACTCTCAGCATGCTACTGTCAAGAATTGTAGTTTTGCAACAGCCGGACAGATGCAGATTGCAGATCACAGCTCTGTGGGCTTGTGTATAGAATAGGGAATCCCATGTCAATGGGATAAGCTGCATTGGGGTGCATGGAAATGATCTCCTTGTTTGGTATGGTTTGAAGGGTGTGTGTAACCCCAAGGTGGCCCCAATAATCAGATAAAGGGAAGGTGCCAAGATTTAAACTTAAATGGGTTGTCCCATCATAGACAATGGGGGCATATTGCTAGGATATGCCCCCATTGTTCTGATAGGTGCGGGTCCCACCTCTGGAACCGCACCTACAATGAGAACGGAGCGGGGAAATGAATGGAGAGCGCACTGCGCATGAACAGCCGCACTCCATTCATTATAATGGGACCACCGAAAAAGGGCTGGCTTGGCTATTTCCGTCTGGGACCGCGCATGTGTGGTGTGCTCCCATTCACTTCTATGAATGGGAAATCCGGGGTCCTCCAGCCACAGCTCTCCCCGCTCCGTTCTCCTTGTAGGTGCAGGTCCCAGAGGTGGGACCCACATCTATCAGACAATCGGGACGTATCCTAACAATATGCCCCATTGTCTATCATGGGAATATCCCTTTAAGTGTCTGATTGGTGGGGGTCTGACTGCTGGGAACCCGACTGATCACTAGAAGGAGGGTCCCTTGTCTGTCTCTACAGTACAGCATTTGGCTATCACCAGCAGTCCCATAGAGATGAATGGAGTAATAGCACACATGCTCAACTACTGCTGCTCTGTTCATACAAGGCAGGGGGCTTTGGCCACAGTACCCCATTTTTATGATTGGTGGAGGTCCCAGCAGGCAGACCCCAACCTATCAGACACTTATTCTCTATCCTGTGGACCATCCGTTCGGGACAGTCATTTTAATAAGCCGAGTTACCTGGCCACATAACTTTTTCAATGAGATCAACCAAAAGTATCAATGTTCTGTTTCCCTGCAGCGCCTCCACAGGGGGAATGAAGCATTACACTAGGATCATAGAATTCAATGGGTTGTCCACATAATGCGAGGACATCCTGGGTCATCCTGACTAATAAATGAAGGTCCATATTTATTATTAATAATAATTGATCCATTTTAACTGAAGTTTCCTAATAAGACAATGCATTTCCTGAAGCCCTTTAATGAGGAAAACCCTAAAAATGTGATATGTAATGTAAAGGAAAACCGCTACCCCCAGTGTGACAAGATACCCTGCCACTGGATTTGGCTTATCACCCATCATTGCGTGCATGTTATCTTAAATGTCCGGAAGGACACGCAAAGATGAAGTGATGGAGAAGAGGCAGAAAGTCAGACCCTTCCCAGAGCTCTGAATATATGGAACCGGCACATATAGATCAAACCCTTATGGAACTGTCCTGTGCTGAATGCTTAATGTTGGGAGTTGTAGTGTTCCGTGAATAGAGGATAGTACAACTGTATTATGGTCATGTCCACTGGTCGACACATATATTCGGGGTTGTAGTGTTCCTTGTATGGAGGAAAGTATTATGGTTATGTCCAGTGGTCCAGTCATGTTGGGAGTTGTAGTGTTCCATATATGAAGAATAATAGAATTGTATTATGGTTATGTCCAGTGGTTCAGTCATGTTGGGAGTTGTAGTGCGCTTTGTATAGAGGATAATAGAATTGTATTATGGTCATGTCCAGTGGTCATGTCATGTTGAGGGTTGTAGTGTTCCATGTATAGAGAATAGTAGAATTGTATTATGGGCATGTGCAGAGGTCAGGTCATGTTGGGAGTTGTAGTGTTCCATGTATAGGTTAGTAGAATTGTATTATGGTCATGTCCAGTGGTCAGTTCATGTTGAGGGTTGTAGTGTTCCATGTATGGAGGATAATAGTATTGTATTATGGTCATGTCCAGTGGTCGAGTAATGTTGGGAGTTGTAATGTGCTTTGTATAGAGCAGTGATGGTGAAACTTTTAGAGACCGAGCGCCCAAACTGCAACCCAAAACCACTTATTTATGGCAAAGTGCCAACACAGCAATTTAACCTGAATACTTCATTCCAATACAGTATATCCTCCATGCACTAATTTATCTATAAAAGCCTGCCGACATTCAGGGCACTGCCCGTGCCGTTCCTAGTGCACCCAGTGCTGATGAATGGCAGGAGAAGTCTAAGGTATATTGGTACACCATAGACAGGGTGCAGGTGCCCACAGAGAGGGCTCTGAGTGCCACCTCTGGCACCCGTGCCATAGGTTCACCAGCACTGGTATAGAGTATAATAGAATTGTATTATGGCATGTTCAGTAGTCGGGTCATGTTGGGAGTTGTGGTGCCTTTTATATGCATAAAGTTTATGTACAACGCGGTGTCAGCGCAGGAAATAGGAACCAAAGTAAGTAAACCAAGAAGCTGAATGTATTTCGAGACTATTTGCATAGCTGCCTGTAAATCAGAAACCCGTAAAAGCCTTCAGATAAAGTGGAAACTTAATACCACAGTAAATTGCCTCAGACATTAAGAAAGTAACTGCTTCATAGCTTCTCGCATTCACTCTGCTAATGCATCTTACAAACTTTATCCTTGTAATTGGGATTATTGGTTTATAGGGAGGATTCTGCTTGGGAAGCCACGGGACAATATCACCGACCCACAGGCTCCTTCATGCACTACGGTATTTACCCGTCATCTACATTAATGGCCGTCAATTACCTTGAAGATAAATGGCCGCTGAGACTGAGAATTAGTAAGGACTGGAGTTTCTAATACAAACCTGATGCAAATCAAATACACGACCCCTTTAAAAAAAAAAAAAGGGGGTGGAGCTCTGACTTCATAGTCATTTGCATATTAGGAGCAATGTTTCCCTTAATAGGTTAAAGGGGGACTCCTTCATTATTTTTTTTTAAATAAATTTCCAACCAGCAGCAGCAGCATTGCCCAATATCACGAGACCCCCAGCTAGGTCGCTGTTACCAATGCCGTCACGCGGTGACATTTATTTTAAAGTTTCCCTGAAAATGACAGTTTCGGAATGTCTCTTTGGTCGCATTTTTAACCCCCTCAGCGCCAGCACACAGGAATGCTAACCACATTAAAAAAAAAAAAAAAAAAAAGAATCGAATGCCTCTGACTGTAAACACGTTGTGAAAGCGGCGCTAACCACGGAAACGCCTACTCTGGAAAGCACAAAGTGACTTCACCCGAGATTGTGGTCTGTGGTCGCCGCAAATTTGGAAATCAGAATAAAATTAAAAAAATAAAAATACTCTTAACCCATGGCGAGATGAGGCTCATATCCAAAATAAAGTGGATTCTCTCTTTATTAATATAAAAGTGAATTATTGGCCCTCAGAGAAAACTCCCAAAGTCTGGTTCCCAAGATGGAAAAGATTAGGGGTCGCTGCCAATTACGATGTTTGGGACGGATCAAACAAGTCTGATGGTGCCTGCTGTTTTTTGCCAGCTCGTGATGGAGACTAATAATTTGCTCTACTCTGTTGGATCTTTCCCGCTGATATTTTGTATCATCTTAAAAGGAAAAAAAAATGGCCTCCCAGCCGGGGGAGCGGCTATACAGGACGTAGAAGTGGGAGACAAACCAAAGTTCCTGAGCCTAAGGGCAGCCATACACATCCAATAGGTGTCAACCGAACAATTGTTTGGCCGAAATCTCTCCCGACTCCTCCGTTCACTTACATATTCTGCTCAGCCAGTATAAGTATCCGGTATAAAGAATTCAATGGGGAGCCGGGTTGCCAATCGACCAGAAATTTCTGAACAGTCCGTAAAAATAGGTGACTTTTTTACTGTGTCCGTGAAAAAAAATAGACATAGGCTGGTGCTATTTGACTAGATTATTTTGGTTGTAATTATCATCATTTTACAGTCCACAGTAAAGACATTACTTATAATCTTTATCATTCATTATGGTTTTCTAAACTGTCCGTGAAAAATATTTGCTGCCCGTGATTTCGGGATAAGTTGTCCAGAAAAAAAGAAAACTTCTGGTTGGCAACCATGATTGGGAAAGGGGAGAACGCCACCGCCAGACACTTCTGGTGGCCACTTATTTCCCATGAGAACAAAAGTATCGGTCAAAAATATTCACTTTGCATGGTCCTTCTCTCCCCCGAGGAGATTCAGGGTCCCCCCCCACATACATTAGACTGTCGACTGAACCAACCATTCTCTGTGGGTTTGGCCGCACATACACTAATGTTCACAAGGACCTTATCTAAACCTGGAAAACCCACCCACAATGCCCGGGCCCCTCATACAGAAAATACTTACCTGGTCCCCAAAGCCTGTGTCCTTCTGGATCCCTCCACAGCCGTCACTGCATCTCCCCGACGTGCAGATCACAACATTCATTAATGGGGGTGCAGCCAATAGCAGACGGTGACCTGCCGCCTTGCATCACGTGTGACGTTACATGTGACGCAAGGGGAGCAAGTCAGTGGCCCGGCCAACTATTGGCTGCACCCAGTTATCAGTGGATGTTCTGCATGCCAGGGAGATGCAGCAACGGCCGTGGAAGGATCCGGCAGGACACAGGCGTCAGGGACCAGGTAAGTATTCTCTGTAGGAGGACATTGTGGGGGGGTTCCAGGTTTGGATAACCCTTTTTAGAGCCTCTTTACAAGGACTAAACGCTTAACTGATTCCTGTAAATATGCCGGCGGACAAACAAGCAAAAACATTTTGCATGTGGGCAAGAATCTTCAAGTTAAGTCTCTGTTTTCAGTACTAAAGACTAGATCAGTGGTGTGTCAAGAGGGTTGGTGGGTGGCGGGCGGTCCACCCCGGTTACCAGCAGCAATGAGCACTTCCATCAATTCAGAGTGAAGGGTCCATTGCTAGAGCGCCGGGGAGCTGACGGTCCTTTCACTTACTGACCGTTCAGCTCCCGGCGCTCCTTCCCTTCTGCAGGCACAGATCACACTGCTGGCCTGTGTGGGAGGAGCCTGCAGACATGCCACTTGCCTGTATTAGATTGGCCAATTGTCAGCCAGCTTATCGTTAGTGAGCGTTCACAGGAACGATTGTTAGTGATGATCTGGCAGTCTAAATCTTTCAGCATGCTTAAAACAATCTTCTTTTGCTGGCGGCAGATTGTGCTGCCGGGAAACAACTAGACAGCATGAGGACGAGCTACAGCATAATGATCGCTACATGTAACAGCGGTCTCTTCTGCTTTCTTCCCAACAACTGCCTGCAGAATCAGGCTGTGTAATACAGCCTTAGGGCTCATAGACATGAACGCGTGCCAAACGGGCCTGTATTGCCACTTTCAGTGCAGTGAAATTTTTCTCACCCTAAATTGCACTGGAAATAGTCTAGAAGGTTGGTACCATTAAAGTGAATAGTCGCTGAAAGCCGCAGCACCCCCCCACTATGGAGGACTCTGTGGAATCATATCTTAATCAGTTAATCAGAATGGACACTATGTAATGCCCCATTTCTCCTGCAGTGGCCGCCGTCAGCTGTCATCGCAGGCAGTTTCAGCAGCCGGACCTGAGGCAATCAGCTGATTGCCAATGGGTTCTCAGTTACAGGGGTTGTCCTTTATCGAGGAAACGTGACTGATAAGCGTTACAACACACGGCCAACTGATACCACATGGTCCGCTTGAAAAATCGTAATGGAAATATATGCAAAACCTGCACTGATTAAGATCCGATTACCAAGTCAATATAAGCAACGTCTATCCGGTACAAACAAGAAAGAAGTGCATTAGAAATTCATGGGAAAACCCAGTTAAAAGCTGTGACAAATATGCAGGATTATTTAGAGAGATTTATTGACGTTGGCAGGATACCCTCGTGACTTAACCCTATCAATTACCCATCAGCCGTCCTGATCGCCCGTCCCTCCAGTCATTACTCCCTCGTGTTATCGTCTTATTCACCTTTCTCTTACCTGCAATTAATTATTCCTGCCTTGCAAAAACACGTTGTCGGAATCCGTTCCAACAATTCTGATTGATACATTTATTTTTGTGTCCCGTTCTGTTTTCCTTGGAAGAACGCGGCACAATCACTTGGCAGATGTCCATCTATTATTCCTCCTAGAAGCAAACCATAAATTATATGGTTAATATAATCCGTCCATCTGTCCTACTTGAACTGACAGCAGAGAACTCACAGACTGATCATGATTGACTGTAAGATTATCTGTCAACTGCATCTAAATTGGGTGTCCCTCCACCCATACGTAGGCTAGCATCTGTTCTCATGCATCCCCACCCACTTTGGGACACCCATTTTTTTAATGGAAACCCAGCCGATCAGTTGTGTTCCATAGAGGAATATGGCAGCATGTGTTCAATTATCCTACACTGCCCCCGCAGGTGTAATAAAGCACTACAGGCTGATCATATAATACCATATATATAAAACCATTAGGTCCTCCAGGTTCCTGCTCTATAAACTCAGTTTTCTAAATGAGTTTTGGAAATTGGACAGCCTCTTTAAAATGGGGGTCAACGGAACAAAGAGCAATTTTTCGCCAGGCTGCGGATGTGTCTTATGTTATATTTCACAGGGCTGGGAATATTACAATTATAACTTTACCCTTGATGGCAGCTGTCAGAGGAAAGAAGGATAAGACATGTAGGCTCTCAATAAGTCCAATCCATGAGTACATGTGCATGCTCAACCAGGCTGAGCATGCATGTGTATGGGGAAGTTGGGATGAATAACTGTCAGTTATGTAAAATGTATGGCCAGCTTTAGGGCTGGTTCACGCGATTGTGTGAATGGGGGACATTAGATCGCGGAGAGCTGCAGCTCTGTGAAAAAAGATAGAACATGTCCTATTTTTGTCCGCAATTGCGGACAAGAATAGGCATTTTGTATGGGGTGCCGGGCATCTGTGTTCACACTGGTCGGCATCCGTGTTTTTGTGGATCCACATTTTGGCGGATCTGGAACAACACGGCCCCTTAGTCGTATGTATTTCTGTGGCCAATGTGTGAACACCATGATGGCTGCTCTCACCAGTGCTTCCCAGTCTCACCAGTTAAAGGGGTCCTCTCACTCCAGTAAGTGGCATTTATCATGTAGAGAAAGTTAATACAAGGCACTTACTAATGTATAGTGATTCTCCATATTGCCTCCTTTGCTGGCTGGATTCATTTTTCCATCACATAATACACTGCTCGTTTCCATGGTTACGGACCACCCTGCAATCCATCAGTGGTGGTCGTGCTTGCACACTATAGGAAAAAGCATGAGCTTTTCTGGTGGCCGGGACCATGGGGTCGCACATAGGTTAGTGTGTTTTCATGTAGTGTGCAAGCACGACCATCACTGATGGATTGCAGGGTGGTCGGTAACCATGGAAACGGGCAGTGTATAATGTGATAGAAAAATGAATCAAGCCAGCAAAGGAAGCAATATGGAGAATCACAATACATTAGTAAGTGTCTTGTATTAAAGAAGAACTCCCAGAAAAATTTTATTCTCTGACCTGTTAGAAATGACATGATGTAATCTGTAGTGAATGTCATTTTCTTACCAGTGTCTGTATTTGTGAGTTATATCTTCCTGATGTTTCTCATCTGTGTCATGTGACCAGCAATCAGACTCACCAGATAACACAGCATCTTATGTGTGGACAGGAAGTCTATTTCTCTATGTATTCCTATGGAAGCCTCACTTTCAGTCTCATAGGAATGAATAGAGCAGTAACTGGCTTCCTGTCCTGGGTCAGTTGGAGGTCAGGGAGTTGGTCACATGACCCAGCTACAATTAGAAGAGAGGGGATAACTCGTAAATACAGTCTCTGATAAGAAGATTACATTCACTACAGATTACATCATGTGCCTTTCTAACAGGTCAGAGAATAAAGTTTCTCTACATGATAAATGCAACTTACTCAAGTGAGAGGACCCCTTTAACTGGTGAGACTGGGAAGCACTGGCGAGAGCAGTAATCGTTGTGTTCACACCACTGTAGCAGGTTAGAGACATGGGCTATAACGAGGCAGACGGACCAGTGGAGGACAAGTCTAGTGGACTTCTCTTGTGGGAGTCGTAAAACCTAAGAGATAGGCCTCATTCAGACGACCGTATATTTGCGGGTCTGCATTATTGCGGAGACGCAAATATACGGGGACCGCCCGGCGTGTGTTCCGCAACGCTCGGAACACACGCCGTGCGGCCCCATTGAAAATTCCTATACTTGTCCGTGCGTACGGACAAGTATAGGACATGTTCTATCTTTTTATGCGGAGCCGCGGCACGGAGATGGCTGTGCGCTCCCATAGAGGTGAATGGGGCTGCATGTATTCCGCAATTTTGCGGAATACATACGGCCCCATTCATACGGTCGTGTGAATGGGGCCATAGTGAAATAGAATTTCATGCAAAAACATGTTGCTCAAGCCCGTTCCAACTTTTCTGATGAATAAAGTTATTCTCGTGTTCCATTTTGTTATTCTTGGAAGAATGTGGCGCTGTCACTTGTTGGCAGCTGTCCATCTATTCTTCCTCCTAGAAGCAACTCATTAGCTATATAATTTAATGCTGGGTGATATAATCCGTCCATCCATCCTAATGAACTGACAGCAGAGAACTCACAGACCATGTTAAAAGGTTTTACTGATCATGATGGACTGTAAGATTATTATAAAGGCTATCCGTAAACAGCATCTTATGTTTCCCCTAAATGGTCCTACAATTAGGTCTCTCTCCACCCACACACAGACGGGTGTCTTTAACTATTGCGCACATGCATCCCCACCCACTTTGGGTCGGCTATTTTTTTTATTTTATGGTCGCTTATGTTGCTGGAAACCCAGGCAATCAGTTGTGTTCTGCAGAGGAACACGGAAGCAAGTGTGCAGTTTATCTACAGTGCCCCCGCAGGTGTGATAAGGCACTACAGGCTGATCATGTAATGCATGGACACGTCAGGTCCTGCTCTATTAACCCAGTGTTCTAAATGAGTTTTTGAAACTGGACAAACCCTATAAAATGATGATTAACGGAAGAAAGAGCACCTTTTTGCCTTGATTTCTGTTATATTTTAACCCCTTCATGACGATTTTCCGTTTTTTCATTTTTTACTCCCCGCCTTCCCAAAGCTGTAACTTTTTTTTAAACATTTCCATCCACATTCATTGCATGAGAGTTTGTTTTTTTGCGGGGCAAGTTGTACTTTCTAATGGCACCAGTTATGGTGATTAACAATTTAGTTGGAAGTGGGAAAAAAAATTCCAAACAGGGTAGAAAACACAATTCTACCACATTTGTATGGTTTTTGTTTTTACAGTGTTTCCTATGCGGTAAAACTCACCTGTTACTTTCATTTGCTGGGTCAGTATGATTACACCGATACTACCTCTAGTTTCTAGTTTTTCTTGCATTTGAATACTGAAAAAAAAAAGTAAAAAACTAAATTTTTTCTTTGCATTTCCATAACTTTTTTTTATTTTTATGTGTACAGAGATGTGCAGGGTGATCTGTACTTTTTATTAATATCATTGACTTTTTGACCACTTTTTAATTTTAATTATTTGTGGGAGGTGAAGCGACCAAAAAAACAGCAAATCGGCTATATCGGGATAAAAAAATTTATATTTTAAAAGTGCGGGAGTTTTTGCACGTAGTGATGCCCATTAAGTTTTTCTTTTATTCTTTATGTATTTTAATTTTGGGGAAAAGGGGGTGATTTTAATTTTTATATTTTGAAACTTGCGTTTTTAATTTTATTTTACATTTTTTAATAGTACGTGAACAAGCAATCATCTGCTTTCCTATGTATCCCTGCCACATGCAGGCCGTCCATAGGAACTTATGTGCGGCAGCCTCAGATCATTCAGGAGGACCGAGGCCGCCGCCGCCGCACACACACCATCCGCCTCCCCCAATCCTTGCTAGAGGTAGCCGGTGCATGGCCGGGAGCGTGCATTCACGGTTTTTGACCTCCCAGATGCCGTGGTCACATTTGACCACAGCATTGGAGGGGTTAAATGTGTGCGAATGGGTTAGAGTTAAACTTTACCCCCGATGGCAGCGGTCAGAGGAAAGAAGGATAAGGAATTTCATATCTCTTAACATGCCCAATCCATTTGATCTCAAGAAAGTTAAGTTATCACCAGAGGTGTCTGGCCGGAGCTGATTATAGTCCCCCTATTGAGTTCACATGTGCATGCTCAGCCAAGCTGAGCATGCATGTGTATGGGGAAGTTGGGATGAATAGCTGTCAGTTATAGAAAACGTATGGCCAACTTTAGTCGTATGAATTTCTGACAGATGTGTGAAAACCACAATGACCTCTCTCTCATGGGTTGTCACCAGTACTTCCCAGTCTCACCAGTTGAGCAGCATTTTGGAGACATGGGCTGTAAGGAGGGAGATGGACCAGTGGAGGACCAGTCTAGTGGACTTTTCTTATTTGGGTCATAAAACCTAAGAAACAGTGAAATAGAATTTCTTTGACCTTTCTATGTATAATTGAATTACAACTTTGAAGTAAATTCCAGACAAAATATAGGAAATTGTAATTCTTTCAAAAATTTTAATTTTCAAAATTTTTCGAAAGTAAAATGTTTGCAATGAATGACTGATGAACCCCATTAACCCGTCTTCCTCTTCTCTCCCCCAGTTCAGAGTCTACATTGGAGCCTTCACGGAAGAGAAGAACGAATACGCCGACCTTATAGTCCTGAGGTTCCTCTCGATGAACTCCATAGTGGACCCTTGGATTTTTATCATCTGTAGGACATCAAGGTTTCACACCCATTTACATAAACTCTGCAGCAGGATTCACTCGTCAAGCAATCCCCCGAGCCAGCTCCTGGAGGAGAGCTTTAAGAGTGAACTGTAACCTGAAGTCTTGGTTAGGATTTCTGGGCAGTAGCCAAGATTTTGGAAAGTTGACTGTGGAAATATGGGCCGACGCTCTTCCATGCAGAAGATGCACTCATCAATGTATTTACAATCCATAAATCTACGGAGAGGCGACGAAGGCCGCAGAGATATTCCAAGCAGGGTGCATGCGTTCTCGACACATGAGGTTTGTCCTGGAAGCTCCATCTGATGACGTCATGGAACTCGATGAAATGGAGGATTCGGATACTACGATAACAGAAAAGATGTGAATGAAGGACAACAGAGGACCTCTTATTCTTCATAAACTATGGTCATTGGTTTAGTAATCTGGTTCCTGGAATCCAGTGGGACCATCCCTGTTATCTATTGCTTTAGACTGATCTTGAGACAAGATGATGGCAGCTGCCCTTTTCATCAAAGATGGCCGTGTATAGGCAGGGATGTTCTTCCTTACCTTTAACTGAGATATCCCGAGATGTGCAGCATGAGATTATTTATTTAATTTTTTTTAATCTGCTCATCTCAGTCCTCACATCTCAGGATATCTCAAGCCAAGAGGAAAGGTAAGGAAGGACCCTAAACATAAATTGTTGGACAAAGTGGGTTACAAAATGAAAGAAACGATACTGGCCTTACCGATCCCCACTAGTCTCTACTTCCTGATCCCTTCAGCACACAGGAAGTGCCTGTTCAGCCAATCACTGACGGAGGCGGGTCAGCACTGTTGCCAGTGATTGTCTGAGTGGTCATTTCCTTGTGTCGAGGTGGGACCAAGAAGCACAGACCTAGCGGAGACCCGGTAGGGGCCACAAGCCGTTGGCTGAAAAAAATGACTAGAGGGGCGGACATACCGCCTATGCAGCAGGTTTGGCTACACAGGGGCCCAGGTGGGAGTGAGTGGGACCCTTCCCAGCTATAGAGCAGTAGGAAAAATGTCCAGACTGCACTGCCAAGTTAAGTGTGGGGCTTATCGGGCTGACGGGGGCAGAGCTTAGTGACTGATGGGGCGGGTTTAGCTCTCTGATGGAGCGGTGCTTCGCAGTACTCCAGGGTCCCCCATATATAATTTTGCCTGGGGCCCCAGAAATACCAAATCTGCTCCTACCAATATGTTCCCGTCAATAGGACAAGTCATGTTAGCTACTTAGGGGGCACCTGATGGACTGGATCCTAAAGATGCTCTAGCTAGAAAACAAGGAAATAAAAAAAAAAAAACCCTTCTAGTCCTAGGATCACACTTTCCTGCTGGGCGATACACTGAAGCAGGGGACTCATTAGCTTGAATACCTGGGGCTGCTGGTCCCCCGACCACATGAAAATTTCAGTATAACTTGTATTTTTTGTTCATTTACATCTCTGCTCGTTCTGCTTAGGAGTCCAGTGGGCGGCCCTCTCCTTGACTTGCAGCCTTCCCTATACATAGATAACTACCAGTCAATGTTAGGACCGCCCACTGGACTCCTAAGTATAGAAAAAGCAGGAATGTAAAGGAATAAAAATGTAAGTAATACTAAATCTTTTCCCTCCTGCTCTATAGCATGGCCTCTGCAGATGAAACACCATGTGTGATATGGCAGGACCCTTTAAGACAAACAATGGAAGTGAATGAATGAGGTTTGACCTGTGTCTGCGGTTAATTTACGCCAGTGCTGCCTGGTAATTAGTAAGGGTCGGTTTACATATCCATAGCCAATGTCTCTGCTGCTTTGCCTACAGACTTTTGCCAAAAATAGGAAAAGATCCCATTGGGAGTGGTTTGTTGTCTTCTCTCTGCCAAGCTGCTGTCTTGGAATAGAAGACAAGCTTCAGAGCCATGTAAACAGGCCCTAAGAAAGCCTAGTCCTTGTGCGGTAATATATTATGTCACCATAAGACAGGTAACATGCATGCGGCTACATACTGTATGACGATGCCACCCAACTACATTGCATGTGTGTCCATGCACAATATAGAAACCATGTAAATCTCTACCGTGTCGTGTGGAAGCTTTATTTTCTATATAAGCACTCACCACAGAGGACGCCAAACAGGTGATTCATATATAAAAAGATATCTACATGACCAATCAAGACCCTCAAGATTGGCAAGGTGCGAGTCAGGTCCTCCAAGTCCAGGCCTATTGGTCGTAGGCAGTATCCAAGTATTCAGTTACCGCCTATAAACCTATATTATTTTAGGTCGTACTCACGTTGAAGTGTATTAAAGAACTCCCGCAAAATGTTTTATTCTCTGACCCGTTAGAAAGGTGCATGATGTAATCTGTAGTGAATGTAATCTTCTTATCAGAGACTGTAATTGTGAGTTATCCCCTCTCTTCTAATTATAGCTGTGTCATGTGACCAACTACCTGACCTCCAACTGACCCAGGACAGGAAGCCAGTTACTGCTCTATTCATTACTATGAGACTGAAAGTGAGGCTCCCATAGGAATGCATAGAGAAATAGACTTCCTGTCCACACATAGGATGCTGTGTGAGTTGGTGAGTCTGATTGCTGGTCACATGACACAGATGAGAAACATCAGGGAGATATAACTCCCAAGAAAATGACATTCACTACAGATTACATGATTACATTTCTAGCAGGACATAGAATACACATTTTTTGCAGGAGTTCTTCTTTAACAAATCCCAACAGTCCTGAATTTGCAAGGACCAACCCTAATTTTTAACGACAGTTCAAACAAATTCAGGCTGTCCCGGGACGAAAATGGATGTGGTTTATTTAAGCCCCACCCATAAGTAGGTGGTCTTGTTGTGTTTGGCGCTCACAGGGCGGGGCTTGCATGACCTGAATTTACTAACTACAATATTGGTAAGTATGCATCTATCTCCACACATTTTTCTGCGAAGATGGTGCTCTTGATCCAGTCTACTACGCCATGGATATTAGAAGGGTTGGATGACTTCTAGGGGTGAGATTAGGGCCCCATACCAAAGACAAGGATCGTCCCTTACCATGAAGTACGAGTCTGGACAACGGCAACTGCCAATTTGGGATAGAGCGTAATAACATATATACAGCGGTCCCTCAAGTTACAATATTAATTGGTTCCAGGACGACCATTGTATGTTGAAACCATTGTAAGTTGAATAATCGGTTCCAAAGCCCCAAAATGTCATCTAAGATAAGAGAGAATGAAGATTTGACAAAAATAAGCAGATAACTAACACAGATTAAACAATTCCTTACATAAAATAGTCAGGAATAGCTGCTGACTAGCTACTAATACAGATATTTTACCAGAGAAGTGGCCTTGATTGGTTGGATCTGAGTCTGAGACATTGTATGATGAGTCTGGTTTCAACTTACGATGGGTCAGAAAAGACCACTGTATGCTGGAAATATTGTATCCTGAGGCCATTGTATCTTGAGGGATCACTGTACTAGAGAGTAGAAAGCCACCCAAGGGTATTGAATCTGAGCAGGCCTCATCAAGCACCAAGCCCCACAGCAGCTGCCATGGGTATACCCAATGCCCATTGTAACCCATACTTGCCAATTCTCCCTGAAAGTCCAAATGGCTCCTGGAAAAAGTAGAGGTCTCCAAGACAAGCTGGCAAAACCAAGTGGTCGAGGGACCAGCATCTGTCACCTGACTTCTTCCTTCTACCTCGGCACTACAGCAAGATAAGTGTTCCCTTCATCTTGATGTTACCTGTCACCCAAATCCTTCACAATTGCACCGCCACTGTGATGTCCTTCTTTCCAGTATGTCCCCTACACTGTGGTGCTGCTGGGAAGACTGGGTTCTGTATTTTACTTTCATATTTTGGTGTCTTCTGGTAAAAATCCACCAAAAAATCCACAGAAGTCCTAATAACCCAACTGCTGATTTTTAGGATCCAGATGTCCAAAAGTTCTGAGTCCGTTTTGGGTTGTATCATAACTGACATCATAAATGACTCCAAAAGTTAACAGGTTTGTAGCCTCACAGGTGACTATGTTCTATGTCCACGCTCCAGTGGAGGCCTGGAATTCTACGGTCACGTCTCATTTAACACACCATATCCAAAAACATTCTGCATCCTGTGTGTGAATGGGGTGTCCACAACTACATACACATGCAACATATATTTTGTGGGCAGATCTAGGCATGGAACATATTTTTAGGCTGAAGCGCTGAGAATTAACCCCAAGCCTTGGATTTGTGCCGTGGTTCTTGTAGGTAAATACATGTCAGAATTTCTACTCTAAAGGAGGATTATTACAAAAATGCATCTCTTGACGTCTTCTCTATCACAAGTACTGCTTCAGAGACTTCCAGTGAGGGAAATCTCTTGGTGGCATCGTCCAGGAGAGAGCGCACTATCGTGGAACTGGTGGTATTTCTGGTTGAATGAACGCCATGGATATCCTCTTCTGAAAGGTTGGGTTTACACGCTCTGGCTGCCACATGTAGACCAAACCCCGCAACCAACAATACCTTGGTTTCCCCCACATCATCGTGTGATCATTGGCTGCTGCGGGTGAGCAGGGTTTCGGCCACATTTGGCAACTGAAGCGTGTAAACCCGGCCTGAAAGTAGATCACCCATCGAAAACGTTTCATGCGAAATGCTATAAAGTGTTATTCTAACACATAAATAGTATCATCAACCAAAGTTTTCTCAAGATCTGCACCGTTTCCTCCAGTAGAAAATTAACTCCAGATTTGATTTTTTTTATTTTTTATTGTTTCTTTGGAATTTGATTTGAAAAGATCTGTTCTGAATCTCCAAAGGCGTAAGTTTTTTCAGGGCCTGGAAACTTTCATCTACGTTCTGAGAAAGAAACCAGAGATGACATTGGGAAAAAAGATAAACTTGTGGCCAAGCAGTAAAAACAAAGGGGTTATCCAACAGCTCAGATAAATGACTTTTTCTAAGGGTCCTTTTGCACAGCTTGATGTGGGGCCATGATAAGTAAACAGTCAATTGGCGCTGATTTAAAGGGCCCTTACACGGGTTGATCGTCCCCACATCTGGTTTGGAGATGTGCTGCGGACAAAGTACTGTTTGCAGTTGCATAAAAGACTGGATCAGCCAACGAATGAGCATTTGCTTGGCTGTCCCCTTGATGGGCGGGGAGTTCAGACAAGCCAAATGAATGTTCCTACAAGTGCTCAATCCCAATCATCAGCACATGTGTAAAAGGAACTTTAGAATAGACCATCATTGTGTGATCGGTGGCTGGTCCTAACCCTGGGGACTGTCACGATCAGAAGGGGCAATGGGATAGGTGATAGATGTTAGACCATTGGCTCCAGACTGCCCCCATCCATCCCCACCACCAGAGCCATAGCGGTGACAATTTGCATGGAGCGGTGAGCAAATATTCCTTCACTAGAAAAGCGACCACAGAATCCACAGACCACAGAATCCTACCTTAACCTATCCTACCTACCACAGAATTGTAGATAGCAGCAGCAGAGATGTCCACCACTCAATACAACTCCTCACCACAGAGGCCGTCCTATGGAGTAGGGACGGGGTGATCTGTTTTAGCCATCGCAGGGGGTTCCATTGTTCAGACCCCCCCAAAGTCAAATTTATTTTTTTCTTTCTTCCCATTTACCTACTGGGAAGAGATGGCACAAGTATTTTTGCGAACCAGCCATTTCTTATGCCACATCCAGACATCCAGTTGCTGCTTAAAATAATTTTTCTCATCTTCCGTGTTCCTGGGGCACATTACTGGTTTGTAATCTACATTTAAAAGGTGATGCCAGTATGGGGAACGCACCACAAAGACGTTTTATGCTACCATTGAGTTCAATGCTCGCTGTATACATTCATATGCAGTGAGCTCCCCCTAGTGGTGGCTGCATACAACCACAATTCTCTCATTTACTGAGTCCGAAAAACAGAGCTCTCACATACACGTATACTATGACTTTGAATGGCACATAATTTTGTTTCTAAAAACTAAGGTGGAACAGTGGGGTGCGTTCTGAGTTTTGCTACGTGCCTTATGATTGTAGTGGATTTGGTTTAATGATATGAGCGGACAATGGCACAGAAGGAAAGTAAAATAGTTAGGGGTAAGAGGGGAAGTTAATAATACAGAAGAGGCAGAAGTAGGTAATTTTCTAGGAGGGTAAGGGGTGGCATTCACAGAATGGTGAAAAATGGGAAGAATGATATGGGTTATAGAAGAAGTGGATGGTGAGAAGTAGTCGACAGGAAATTCTTTTTGTGCAGTTGGTGCATGCGTTCATAACCTACACCCAGACATTGCAAGGCAAATAAAAAGGTGTATCCTCTAAAACCTTCCTTATCAATAGCGATAAACCCTGTTGATTCTTGTAGCTCCATGTTCACGGTCCCTGGGTATACATAGCTCCACCCTCTCTGATAACAAAACCATAAATAGTTAAATTATAATAAAAAAGCACTGGCTACTAGCGATCGAGACACGCTAATCATGGCAGATATCCCAGTCGAATTCGCAGGAAACAGGCAGTAGGACAAAAGCTTGATGTACTACAAAAGGTAAAAATAAATCTTATCAAAGTAGTACACAGTTGCAAGAAAAAGTAAGTGAACCCTTTGGAAGGACCTTCATTTCTGCATTGATGACTAATACATTGTGAGTCACAATGATAGACAAACACAATGTAAGTAAACTAATGACGCAACCAGTTGTGCTGAGCACATTGAGGAAGCTTCCAAAGTTTAGGAGGAGGGGAGAAGTGAACCCATGAATTTATTAACCTGTATATCCCCCTTTGGCAGAAATTACCTTCACCAAATATTTTCCTTTAGCTGCAAATATGATTTGCACAACGTTGAGGAGGAATTTGGGATCGTTTCTCCCAGCAAATGTCTTTTCAGTTTGTCAATATTTCTGGGATGCCTTGAGTGCACACAGCCTTCTTCAGGTCATGTCACATCCTCTCCATTGAGGTAAAGCCCGGCATCTTCAGGTTATGACGCGGCATCTCCATAGGGTTAAAGCCCAGACTCTTCAGGTCATGTCACATCCTCTCCATAGAGGTAAAGCCCGGCATCTTCAGGTTATGACGCGGCATCTCCATAGGGTTAAAGCCCAGACTCTTCAGGTCATGTCACATCCTCTCCATAGAGGTAAAGCCCGGCATCTTCAGGTTATGACTCGGCATCTCCATAGGGTTAAAGCCCAGACTCTTCAGGTCGTGTCACATCCTCTCCATAGAGGTAAAGCCCGGCATCTTCAGGTTATGACGCGGCATCTCCATAGGGTTAAAGCTCAGACTCTTCAGGTCATGTCACATCCTCTCCATAGAGGTAAAGCCCGGCATCTTCAGGTTATGACGCGGCATCTCCATAGGGTTAAAGCTCAGACTCTTCAGGTCATGTCACATCCTCTCCATAGAGGTAAAGCCCGGCATCTTCAGGTTATGACGCAGCATCTCCATAGGGTTAAAAGCTCAGACTCTTCAGGTCATGTCACATCCTCTCCATAGAGGTAAAGCCCGGCATCTTCAGGTTATGACGCGGCATCTCCATAGGGTTAAAGCTCAGACTCTTCAGGTCATGTCACATCCTCTCCATAGAGGTAAAGCCCGGCATCTTCAGGTTATGATGCGGCATCTCCATAGGGTTAAAGCTCAGACTCTTCAGGTCATGTCACATCCTCTCCATAGAGGTAAAGCCCGGCATCTTCAGGTTATGACGCAGCATCTCCATAGGGTTAAGTTCAGGTCTCTTCAGGTCATAACACTGCATCTTCAAAGAGTTAAAGGGGTTGGTCCATCTCATACATTGGGGGCATATCTCTAGGATATGCCCCCAATGTATAACTGCAAGTCCCACCTCTGGGCCCCCCAATGTATGAGATGACACAAGGCATGCGCCCTCCATTCATTTCTATGGGGCCGCCGAAAATAGCTAAGTGCTAGCACGGCTATTTCCGTTGGCTTCATAGAAAGGAATGGGAGCGGTGGCCGCGCATGCAGAAATGAATGGGAGCAGCGGGGAGCTGTGCCTGGTGGTGGCTGGACCCTGGGATACCCGGGGTCCTCCAGGCACAGTGCTCCCCACTCCATTCTCGATATATATATCCTAACAATATGCCCCCATTGTCTATGATGGGAATACCCCTTTAAGCGTACCTGAGTTTTCAAAAGAAGTTTGAATAATGGCTGTGCTTCTTTGTACAATCTTAACTGTGACTTAACTGTTTGGACTTCCCTAAAGTCTCATTCGGCCATATTATTTCCTGTTTCAGCAGCACAACTAGATGCATTTCTCTCACAAGCAGAGGGTGCCTCCCATCTCTTGAATGTGCTAGTACTGTATACAGTGACCTCACTTCCCTTACTTCCCTCTATTTTTTTTTTCTTCAAGGAACTCAGAAAGCAGAAGAGGGATAAATCATACGTACAGAAACACTGGGCACTCCTGTGATATTCAGAAGTAATGTAGAGGCAGTTGTTTTATCAGGCTCAGGATCTCAGCTAGCTCTGACACCCCCCCCCCCCACCCCCAATTTCCTGTGAACCATCTTTTGAGTCTCTGTTACCAAGAATAGATTTGCCTGACCACAGGCTGTGGACTGTGGAAGTGAAACCCCTAGTGGCTATGACTTTACAACTTTTTTCTGGTGGATGCAGCCATATTTTTTAAATGAAGTGCTACAAATTTGCTAGTTAATCCGTTCTCCATTAAATGAGATTAAATTGTGTGAAAGTACAGTAACTCTTTAAAGTTAGGACTCTATAGGTCTTACCACAGCATCTCCATAGAGTTAAGGTCAGGACTCCAGGTTATACTGCAGCATCTCCATAGAGTTATGGTCAGGACTAGAGATGAGCGAGCATGCTCGGCCGAGCGTACTCGGGAGCAATTTTCGAGTAGTAGCGTACGTATTTTATAATCTGTACGCTAATGCATACGTATTTTATAATCTGTACACTAATGCGTACGCATCTTATAAATTTGTACGCTAGTGCGTACAAATTACAATATGCGTACGCATTAGCATACAGATTAGAAGATGCGTACGCTACTACTCGAAAATTGCTCCCGAGAACGCTCGGCCGAGCATGCTCGCTCATCTCTAGTCAGGACTCTTGAGATTATGCTGCAGCATCTCGATAGGGTTAAGGTCAGGACTCTTCAGATTATACTGCAGCATCTCCATAGAGTTAAGGTCAGGACTCTTCAGATTATACCACAGCATCTCCATAGGGTTAAGGTCAGGACTCTTCAGATTATACCACAGCATCTCCATAGAGTTACGTCAGGACTCTTCAGATTATACCGCAGCATCTCCATAGAGTTACGTCAGGACTCTTCAGATTATACCGCAGCATCTCCATAGAGTTACGTCAGGACTCTTCAGATTATACCGCAGCATCTCCATAGGGTTAAGGTCAGGACTCTTCAGATTATACCGCTGCATCTCCATAGGGTTAAGGTCAGGACTCTTCAGATTATACCGCTGCATCTCCATAGAGTTAAGGTCAGGACTCTTCAGATTATACCGCTGCATCTCCATAGAGTTAAGGTCAGGACTCTTCAGATTATACCGCTGTATCTCCATAGAGTTACGTCATGACTCTTCAGATTATACCGCTGCATCTCCATAGGGTTAAGGTCAGGACTCTTCAGATTATACTGCAGCATGTCCATAGAGTTAAGGTCAGGACTCGACCATTGTTTTCCCACCATTCCTTAGTTGATTTATTTCTGTTCTTGTCTTGTTGTATCCCTCAACATCTCTTCAGCTTGAGGTCATGGTCGCTGCCCTTAGATTCTCCAGTAATATGTTTTAATACATCTTGGAATTCATTGTTTCCTCAATGATCGCAAGGCTTCCAAGTCCTGAGGCAGCAAAATCAGAGCCAAACCTTCATTCTCCCTCCACGCTTCATAACTAGGATGACGTTTTGTTGTTGATTGTGGAGTCCTCTTCAGCTCTTCTGCTTCCAGCCACACTCACATCAATGATCCTAGACTACAAATGTAGAAGGTAAATCTGAAAGTGTCTAGCAGGGCTCCTCCCACAATGTCCCTCCCTGAAGTCCATTTCAGCTGAATGCCAGGCACAGAATACAACATCCCCAAGCTCTGCTTCTAGAAGGGATACAATAGGAGCTCTTAGCTTGATAGACATCTGATAAAAGTTTTAGTTGAAAATGCATCATCCTATCCACCAGTGGTTTCCAACCTGAGTCTCTTCCAAAATCAAAACCTCAAGCATACAGAAGCTTTCAAGTTTATCTTTTTTATTTGCCTTATCAATTTATTCTCTTTTGATATAAGATCCTGGGGCAAATCTTGCTCTTCAGGAAGCTCCCAGATATGTAGGAAGATGTCTGCCAAGAGTTCTGCCTGTGCATTCAAGAACAATAAAACACATTCTGATAGTAAAAGTGTGTGTCCGCACACTATGGAAACAGTCAACAAGCTTGCTGTCAACCCTCATGTATAGGCTCCCCCCTCCAAACTCAGTTTGGAATCTCAGTTTAGGAAAGTAAAGGTGCAGGACCGGACGCCTATCTTATGTGTATCGGGAAGTCCATACCCTTCATTGAGAGGGAGGACTTCGTCAGGAGGACTTGCTGTTGAGTATGGCCAACTTAAGCCACTATGTATACATATCTACTTTCAAAATTCTCCAAGTTGCCCTCGCCCCAACACCAAAGAGAATTCTGGTGTCATGCTCCGCCCCCTCAGGCCCTGCATTTGGCATAACACAGTCTATTAGTTTTTCCCAGAGAACAATTAACTTGCAACTACATCTCAAGAGCATAAAGTGCACATTGCACGCACACTGTACGTTACATAATCTTATTACCGTTATTGTTTGTGCACCATTAGTGCCAGTCAATAGCAAATACGTTCCTGTTTCCTTCCCAGTATCCAAACTCATATTCACCTGAGAACATTGGACTCATTCGAGCAAACAGCTCATGCCCTTATGCACACAGTGTGGTAATTGAGTTCTCAGTTAACACCTCCCTGTATACAGACCTGCTCTGTAATAAAAGGGTCTACCTTAAGAGTAATGGCGTACCTACAGGGGGGGCAGTTGTGGCTATAACCAGGGAGGCTCATAGGCTCCATTCATCACACTAAGGTTGGCTGTACTTCTCTGATCTCCTTTGATGTCTGGAACCCTGTGTAATGGCAAACTGAAAAGATGACGACAAAATTGCAAGCTTTTGAGCCTATCCAATGTACGCGTCGGGTGTCAGCTGTATCACACGGCCGGCGGCCGGCCTCAATAACAGGGCACAACGATTCCGCGGCACCTGAGGGGTTAGTTGATGTGGTTCGGTGGGATCCCTGTCATTGAGGCCGGGTGCCGACTGTGTGATACAGCCTGCACCCGCCGCGTACATAAGGGGTTAATTATTTTCATTGGTGGCACAACGACTAACAGCCTCCCCCTCCTCAGTGTTATATTCATTGGTGGCCCAGTGGCCACAGGCCCCTCCTCCTCAGTATTTGCATTGGTGGCAGTGACAGCTTTCGGAGGCCCAGCAGTGAAATCACGGGGCTCCGATCAGTTACCACGGCAGCCGGGAAGCTGCTGAAGGCGTCCACGGCTGCCATGGTAAGCTCCCTGCTGCTGTGTGCACAAAGCTCAGGGCAGCAGGAAGGGTGTAAAGTCCTGGAAAATACATACAATGCAACGGCACACTGCCAACCAGATAAAGCACAAAATGCCGTCGTTGCATTGTATGTATTTTTCTTTCCTTGTGCATTTAGCCACAGCAACGTGCACCTGCGCACTGGGATGTGCTGACTGAAATCCCCCTTTTTTCTTTGTAAGGGTGTAAAGTCCTATTCGCCCTAATAGATCTCTCTCTCTCTAAAAATCCAGGCACATTACCTAGTGGAGGTGATCCTGCTGATTAAAACGATACATGAGTTGCAGCGTTCCTGGAAAAGAAACAAATGCAAATGATGGCTTTTTTTGCAATTTAGGGCTTCCATGCATGGAGGGGCGGAGCCTAACCCCTTCGTTTTCCAGTGGTGGGGCTTGTAGGTGACATGCCTGACAGAAGGGGTGGAGTTTAACCAGAAAACCAGCAGAGTACAGTCATGGCCAAAAGTTTTGAGAATGACACAAATCTTCTATTTTCACATGATCTGCTGCCCTCTGGTTTTTATGTGTGTTTGTCAGATGTTTTTATCACATACAGAAATATAATTGCAATCATATTATGAGTAACAAAAGCTTATATTGACAGTTAGAATGAGTTAATGCAGCAAGTCAATATTTGCAATGTTGACCCTTCTTCTTCAGGACCTCTGCAATTCTCCCTGGCATGCTCTCAATCAACTTCTGGACCAAATCCTGACTGATAGCAGTCCATTCTTGCACAATCAATGCTTGCATTTTGTCAGAATTTGTCGGTTTTTGTTTGTCCACCCGTCTCTTGATGATTGACCACAAGTTCTCAATGGGATTAAGATCTGGGGAGTTTCCAGGCCATGGACCCAAAATCTCTATGTTTTGTTCCCTGAGCCATTTAGTTATCACCTTTGCTTTATGGCAAGGTGCTCCATCATGCTGGAAAAGGCATTGTTGATCGCCAAACTGCTCTTGGACGGTTGGGAGAAGTTGCTCTCGGAGGACATTCTGGTACCATTCTTTATTCATGGCTGTGTTTTTAGGCAAGACTGTGAGAGAGCCGATTCCCTTGGCTGAGAAGCAACCCCACACATGAATGGTTTCAGGATGCTTTACAGTTGGCATGAGACAAGACTGGTGGTAGCGCTCACCTCGTCTTCTCCGAATAAGCTGTTTTCCAGATGTCCCAAACAATCGAAAAGGGGATTCATCAGAGAAAATGACTTTCCCCCAGTCCTCAGCAGTCCACTCCCTGTACCTTTTGCAGAATATCAGTCTGTCCCTGATGTTTTTTCTGGTGAGAAGTGGCTTCTTTGCTGCCCTCCTTGAGACCAGGCCTTGCTCCAAGAGTCTGCTGCCATTCCTGAGCAAGCTCTGCACTGCTGGTAGCCCAATCCTGCAGCTGAAACACTTTTAAGAGACGGTGGTCTTTCTTGGGCGCCCTGGAGCCTTTTTGGCAACAATGGAACCTCTCTCCTTGAAGTTCTTGATGATGCGATAGATTGTTGACTGAGGTGCAATCTTTCTAGCTGCGATACTCTTCCCTGTTAGGCCATTTTTGTGCAGTGCAATGATGACTGCACGTGTTTCTTTAGAGATAACCATGGTTAACAGAAGAGAAACAATGATGCCAAGCACCAGCCTCCTTTTAAAGTGTCCAGTGGTGTCATTCTTACTTAATCATGACAGATTCATCTCCAGCCCTGACCTCATCAACACCCACACCTGTGTTAATGGAGCAATCACTGAAACGATGTTAGCTGGTCCTTTTAAGGCAGGGCTGCAATGATGTTGAAATGTGTTTTGGGGGATAAAGTTCATTTTCTAGGCAAATATTGACTTTGCAAGTAATTGCTGTTAAGCTGGTCACTCTTTAAAACATTCTGGAGTATATGCAAATTGCCATTATAAAAACTGAAGCAGTAGACTTTGTAAAAATTAATATTTGTATCATTCTCAAAACTTTTGGCCATGACTGTAGACAAATAAAAAAAAGTTTTTCTTTGTAAAGAAGTAAAGCAAAAGGTAACTAAAAGTCATGTTTTAACCGAAAAATGAAATCTAAAGCTTTACTTTACGGTTTTCTTTCTTAACAACATTTGCTCCTACACTGTGTGAATAAAACCCAACACTTAATAATATCCAACACTGCCTTCTAAACTTCTCCTCATGCATCCCCCATAACTAGAACTCGCTACGCCAACCGATCAGACCTCTCTCACCTTCATTAACCTTCAGAAGCATGATGAAAGCCTCCACTTCAGGAAAGCCTACAACCTTCACTAACCCTGCTGCCGCTATACTACCATCTGAGCGGCTTCTACCATCACCTGCAATACCTGAAACAGCTCATGGACAAGAGCGAGACTCTTTTTGGACAAAAAGTTTGGACATTTTGATAGTCTTCCTTCTTCATAATTACCACCAGTTATTTTGTCTGAGATAACAATCATATTAAACCTTTCATTAGGTGTCATCCAGTCATTGCTCATTTCGGATGAGTCAGCTTGTGGGAGGAGAGTAAAAACAAAACCCATTTCTAGTGATATACAGAAGAAGAAGAACTTGAGACTGACTCATTAGGATTGTATCTTTGGTCTTCACATGGAGCTGTATAATTGCTCTTCAAGCAGAACCATCCATGGCAATTACTCTGGTTTACCAAGTTCTCTTCTGTTCGCTAGTGGTGTCCTGAGTAACATCATCGCTCTTGCCATACTATGGAAGAACAGGCTGAACATCAAGAAGAACAAGAAGTCCATCTTCTACTTATTGGTAACTGGTCTTACAATTGTAAATTTGATGGGGAAGGTTATGGTATCTCCTGTGGTGCTGGATGCTTACCGGAAAAACCAGACGGTGCAGTTGGCCAGTGGCCAGGCTCTATGCCAGTATTTTGCTTTCTGCATGATTTTTTTTGGATTGGCTCCGACAATCATCCTCCTAGCTATGGCTCTAGTCTGTTGGCTTTCCTTGGCTCGGCCGTTTATTTACTACAACCGTATCACCAACAAGGTTGGGGTCCTGGTCCCTGTGATGTCCTGCATCTTCAGCTTTGGATTTTGTTCCTTGCCGCTTTTTGGCATCGGCAATTTTGTGCAGTATCGTCCCGGAACCTGGTGCTTTCTCCAAATGACAGTGAAGAACGCCGAAGCGAGCCATCTTGCCTATTCGGTAGTGTACGGAACGGTCATCGGTCTGCTGGTCATAGCCACTGCTGTCTTCAACGTGGACATTATGAGGCATCTTTACAAGATGCATAGGAGGAAACCCATTAGGAACAGCACATGCATCAACGATAGACAGAAGCCTATGAATGGAAAGCAAGGTGGCATGGAGGAACTAGATCACCTGGTCCTCTTAGTTGTCTTGACTGTCTTATTTGTGGTCTGTTCCCTTCCTTTTACAGTAAGTAGCTCTCTTTACAAATACACTAGACTGAGCAAAACAATGGGGTAATATTTTTGAAAAATTCTTAAATGACTTAAAGGGTTATTCTCATCTTAGACAATGGGGTCATATCGCTTGGATATGCCCCCCATTGTCTTACAGGTGCGGGTCCCACCGCTGGGACCCTATATTGAGATAAGAGGGGGGAGCGCTGCGTCTGAAGGAACCCAGGTTTCCCGGGGTCCGGCCACCACCAGGCGCAGATTTCCCGCTGCTCCCATAGAAATGAATGGGAGCGCACCGCGCATGCGCGGCCACCGCTCCCATTCATCTCTATGTAGCCAACGGAAATAGCCAGCGCTCGGCTATTTTCTCCGGCCCCATAGAAACGAATGGGGGGCGGCTGCATATGCTCAGTGTGCCCTCCTTTACTTTGGGGGCACCGTTCACGATATAGGTGGGACCCGCACCTATAAGACAATGGGGGCATATCCTAGCGATATGCCCCCATTGTCTAAGATGAGAGTAACCCTTTAAAGGTGAACTCAACCCTAAGTACTTAAAAAAACAGCCTGAAATTAACAGCTGCTGAAGGCTGTGTTCACTTCACCGCTTTGTTCACTTAAACGCAGCCTAAGACTCTATCATAACCAAGGCCCATACATCAGAGATCAGTAGGGTTTCTTATGCCTGATGCGATCACTTAATTTTCTAATGAAACAGGAAGTTACTGGGAATAGGGTGGCAGTTACTGGAAAAATCTTGCGGGTGGGGATTTTGGGCACTGAGTACAGTACAGTACAGTGCTGTCTGAGACTCTTGAACCTGTTTGTAGGGTCCTTGAAGTAAAGAACTGCTTTAGTTTTCGTAGGAAAAAAAACTGGGTGCATTTTTCTTCTGAGTGAAGGTCTTCAGGGGTGTTGTTTCTCCTTGTGGAGAGGGCCATGCAGTGCTCCCTGGGAAAACAGATATGCAGATTAGCGCTCTTCCAAGAAATATATACCTCTTTGGTGCCACCTTGTGGAGGTAGCTAGCCTATTGCCCAGTGGTCAGCAAACTTCGGCACTCCAGATGTGGTGAAACTACAACTCCCAGCATGCCCCATTCACTTCTATGGGAGTTCTGAAAACAGCTAAGCAAGTTTGCATGCTGAGAGACGTAGTTTCACCACAGCTGGCGTGCCGGAGGTTGCTGACCCCTGCTATAGCCATTAGGCAGTGGCATACATAGAGAAGGGCCCCATAGCAAGGGTCACACCAGGCCCCCCACACAGGACAGAAGGGTTTCTGCCTAAACCCCTTTCAATGACCCTTGGCCCATTTTTCCACTGCCTCATTTGCTAAAAGTTGTTCCTTTAGAGGGTAGAGTCCTGACCAAGTTTTCACCTCCAGTAGAAGAGGAGATGATCCCAACTAAGACTGGGCCCCCTCTTGTCCTGGGCCCCAAAGCAGTCGCCTTGTCTGCCGCTATGGTAGTTACACCCCTGCCAGTGGGTGACCTGTTAATAGGTCTTGTAACATGCCAGTATAAGGTTCTTGGTTAAGTTGCAAGGCCTGAGAAATGGGTGTGGCTCAGCAGAAAGAGGCGTGGCTTATGACAACACCATAGGCCAAAACTTCTCTGTGCAAATTAAGCCAACCAATAGGTAGTCTAAACTTAGACAAAAAGGGGGAAATTTATTGTTTGTGTAAAAAACAGTCGCTAGAGTCTTACCCTGCACAACCAACTCAGTCCGGAAATGTTCAGGTTTTGAGTGAATTCTGATTTAGTACCAGAGACACCAAGACTCCACATCACGGTGTGCCAGTTTTACCAACTCACCTATACCAGTAGTTATTGCATATACCCCTGGAGCCAGAGAAAAACTGAAAACTCAGCCATAAACAATTGCATAACTTCTGCAGAAAGTCATGGTCTCGTTACCAAAGAAATCCCCCTCCCTGATTCTTTGATGTTTCCTACAGTGCACACAACTTGTACCCCCGAGGGAAGACTTATTAATCAAGAGCAGATTGATGCGTTATACAAATGAAATGACTCAATCCTGATCATTTATAGATTATTACAGGAAAATGCAAAAAAAAAAAAAAAACCACAAACCCTTTCTGAGGGACTTTCCCAGCGGTGGAATTCAGTTCTCACATGCTGCCGCACATTCAGGATTTTTTATGCAGTTTTGGAAGCCAAAATCAGAAGTGGATCATAAAGGGCGATTAACGCGGTTATTTGGGTAAAGATAATGATGACCTATCCCCAGGATAGGTCATCATTATCACATTGGCGAGGGTTCGAGTCCGAGGACCCCCACGATCAGCTGTTTCGGAGAGCTGCCGCTCTCACTGGAGCTATGGTGAGCGCAGCCAGTTCTCGGCAGCTTTCCAAGCACAGCGCCGTACATTGTATAGTGGCTGTGCTTGGTATTGCATGGGGCTTAGCTGCAACTAGTAGTGTTGAGCGAGCATGCTCGGCCGAACTTGCTGTTCGGCCGAGCATGCCTACGCTCGGGTCTGCTCAGTGTTCGGCCGAACACCGAGTGTACTCGAGAGCAATGCTCGAGTCTCTTCCCCGCACTGTAATGTTTATTTGTATGCTAATGCGTACAAATTCAGTTAATTAGCATACTTTTACGAGTGAAAGGAGTAAAAGAGGAGAAGTCGCAATTCTGACCTTTTTCTATTAACCAGACACCCACCCTCTTCCGAGCGGGGGGTGCCTGGTTTAGTCCCAGTGACTAACATTATGCTCGGGTGCTCGGCCAGAGCACCCGAGCATACGAGCACAGAGGTGCTCGCTCAACACTAGCAACTACATCATGTGACTGATGTATGATGACGTCACTGGCCTAGGAAGAGAGCGCAGCGCCCACGGAGCGGCAGCCTCTCCTAACAGCTGGGGTCCCAGGTGTCGGACCCCCTCAGATCTAATATTGATGACCTATACAGAGGAGAGGTCATCAATGTAAATTACCAGATAACCCCTTTAAGTATCAGGGCCTTGCAGAAGGCCCACTGTATAAGGGGTTAATGCAATTTTAACATGCACCTGGTATCCCAAAGGCTGTACATGGGGAAGAGAGGGTTAACTAGACAGTCCCATGGCTCCGTTGCTGGATGTGGCCTGTGAGCCAAGAACAGTCAGACCGCTATGGTAGAAAGTGTCTGCCTCTGAGAGAGAGATATTGAGCCTAACAGAAGTCAGAGCAGATAATGTCTATACCTTGGCTATAGACTTCCCTGCATTTTGGTAGGGGTGACAAACCTCAGGTCCCTCCATATCATGTTGAAAGTTCATCTTTTGGAAGTCTGTGCCCTGCTGAGGGTATTGTGCAAATACCGTACAGATATAGAGAAAGCGAGTCAGAAAGGCAGCAGCCCTTGGGCCAGATTGGACAGACTCTACAGTTTGACTGGAAAGGGACTCAGAGTCATATTATATTGCTTATGCCTCCCTATATACAGCCTAGGTAAAACTCTCTAAGCCACTTGTAAAGACTGTGTTTACTTGTAAAAGTACCAGTGTGAACCATCTACCAAATTGTGGCCTCATGATTGCATGCAGTGACACCGGCATTACTGCAGTATTGTATTGTCGCTCACCATTCAAGACCCCTGCCTTGCATCTTAAAAACTCGCCTACACCAAGGACACCCCACCTAACACCAGGCACAAGCCCCGGGGAGAGCCAGAGAGAGGACCGTCACCGTGACTACTACTACTCCCATCCTCACCATTACCAACATTCCCTTTCTCTCTGCTCTACCCTCTCCTGGGGCTCACTGCAGACAGATACTATATCCCCCCCCCCCCCATTTTATTTTATTTTTTTCAAAATCTGCATGGAAAAAAACAGAATGTGTGGCAACACCCTTCGGCTGAGTTTCCACATTGCGAGCCCAGGGCGGTAGAGCTTTACACTTCTCAGAATTAGCAGTTCCTGTGGTTTTGCATCAAGAAAAGGTAAATCACAAGGTTTTTATGTGCTGTGTCTGAACTTGCTGCAAAGCAGCGGCAATACAAAGTAATTTGCGGTTTTACTTTGTGGTTTTCAGACACGTGACACACTACCATCCCGCACCCGCAACGTGGAACCCCAGCCTTACTGGGTTAAATATACTTACCTCTGCTGGGGTTTCTTCTTAAAGAGACAGATCCCATCTTCCTTCAATAAAGTCAATGGAGTAAAATTGAGTAAAGAAAAACAAAACAGTCTGGCGCTCATTGACTTACAGTGGTTTTAGTGCTGGATCCGGCATGTTCATTTTCAATGTAATACAAGTGGATCCGTTCTGAATAGATGCCGTTGTTTGTATTATTCAAACAGATGCATTTTGCTGTGCTTTTGAGATCCTGGATTTCAAAACCGGACAGCAAAAACACATATGTAAAAGTAGCCTTATAGGGTTGTTTCACATGAGCGAGTCTATTGCGGGAATTATGCGCCGTATGTGATTGTGATCCTCCGTTCTGGACGTGGAGGAGCGCACGGCATTATCATGATTTATAATGCTGTGTGCCTCTGCATGACCTTACTTCTACATAAAGCAGTCACTATGATTCTGTAGAAGGAAGGTCATGCAGAGACACACAGCATTATAAATCATTATAATGCCCTGTGCTCCTCCACGTCCAGAATGGAGGATCACGCTCACACGGAGCGCGAATCCCGCAATGGAGTCGCTCATGTGACACAGCCCATATACTGATGACCATCAGTATCAGATTGGTGGGGGTCCGATACCGGGGACCGCCATCAATCAGCTGTTTGAGAAGGCAGCAGTGGTCACAGTAGCGCCATGACCTTCTCTCAACTCTCCTTAGGCCACGTGACACCACATTCATCGGTTACATGGCCTAGTGAATGGGATTTGGTTCCGATACCAAGTACATCCACTAAACAATGTAAGGCACTGTGCTTGGTAATCATCGAGACGGCCGCAGCGCTCAAAGAAGCACCGGTGCCTTCTCAAGCAACTGATCAGCTGGGGTCCTACGTGTCCGACCCCCACCGATCACTTAATGATTACCTCGGAAAACCTCGCTGACCAAGACGTATCATCTGGTCACAGCGGTAAAAAAACTGCAGGGACTGCATGTGAGCACGCCTTCTGTCTATTACTGATATCCCGGGCTACAGGTAGCGGCATGATTTTAGCTGTATGTATATTACAAAGTATACAGGGGTAGTTCATCAATGGGCAATTATACAATAAGGAACACTACTGGGACCCAAAATCTGTAACAAGCTCCCTCACCTATCAAGTGCCATTCATTACACTGGGTCCTTCTTACATGGCAGAGTGGTCCGTTGGGTCACATCTGGCATTAGACCTTTTGCACCCCCTATAGTCGCACCACGGTTTCCATAATTCACCACAGACTATAATCTAGTGATGAGCGAGCATGCTCGGCCGAACCCGCTGTTTGGCCGAGCATGCCTGCGCTCGGGTCCACTTGGTGTTCGGCCGAACACTGAGTGTACTCGAGCGCAAAGCTCGAGTCCCCTCCCCGCACCGTCATGACCCCAATGCAAGTCAATGGGGACGGATCCGTTCGGTGTGACACAATAGTAAACGGATCCGTCCTTACCTTTCCCAGCAGCTCCCTCCTCCCTCCAGCAGGTGGCGCTGTGGTAAAACTTACCACTCTGCGCCCCGTCTTTCCTGCTGGAACAGGTCGAGAGCTGCTGGGGAAGGCAAGTTTAACTCAGTGTCTGTGTTGTTTTTTTTTGGGACCCCATTAAACCAGACACCCTCCCCTCTTCCGAGCGGGGGGGTGCCTGGTTTAGTCCCATAGACTTCAATTATGCTCGGGTGCTCGGCCGAGCACCCCCGAGTGCTTGGCCAGAGCACCCAAGCACCTGGGTGCTCGATCAACACTACTATAATCCATAGACTATAATCCATGCATGGCCAGCTCTTCCCCACTTCTCTGCCCCTTTGCTGATAAGTTATAACCTGCAACACCAGCTGGTGAGGGTCCCAATTGAGGGCCCCCCAGCCCCCACCATTTAGAAATAAATGCTATATTATAATTGTCTAACATTGGAATACCCCTTTAAGAACTTAGGATCAGTTACAACCTCAAAGGCTTCATTCACACCTCACACGGAACTAAATACTGGCAAGCCCCTGTGGTTCTACTGGAACTAACAGCATCGCAGATTCCTACGTCACAAGGAAGTAAAATACAAGCTGCATTGAATCGGTGCCATCAGAAAAGATTCAGTGGACGCAGCAGGACTGTGACACAGAGAATTCATGTAAATTTAGTGTTTAGAAGTTTAGAAATAGTTCCATATTCAGAAGCCAATTCTCATTGGGAAGTAGAAGGAAGCAGATTCTCCTGAATTTCCTTCTTCATCATCAATGGGATAAGTTCCTATTATACCCAAGAACATGCGTCAGAGAACACGGACCTCAAATATATTCCTGTAACTCCTTGAAGATGTTTGTACCAAAATAATCTCTAGAATGTAAATTCTCTGATGTAATAAACTGTCATTTCAATAATCACATTCTGTTATATCCTGTCTTATACTCCAGAGCTGCACTCAGTATTCTTCTGGTGCAGTCACTGTGTACATACATTACATATCCTGTACTGATCCTGAGTTACATCCTGTATTATACTCCAGAGCTGCACTCACTATTCTGCTGGTGCAGTCACTGTGTACATACATTACTTATCCTGTACTGATCCTGAGTTACATCCTGTATTATACTCCAGAGCTGCACTCACTATTCTGATGGTGGAGTCACTCTGTACATACATTACTTATCCTGTACTGATCCTGAGTTATATCCTGTATTATACTCCAGAGCTGCACTCACTATTCTGCTGGTGCAGTCACTGTGTACATACATTACTTATCCTGTACTGATCCTGAGTTACATCCTGTATTATACTCCAGAGCTGCACTCACTATTCTGATGGTGGAGTCACTCTGTACATACATTACTTATCCTGTACTGATCCTGAGTTATATCCTGTATTATACTCCAGAGCTGCACTCACTATTCTGCTGGTGGAGTCACTGTGTACATACATTACTTATCCTGTACTGATCCTGAGTTACATCCTGTATTATACTCCAGAGCTGCACTCACTATTCTGCTGGTGCAGTCACTGTGTACATACATTACTTATCCTGTACTGATCCTGAGTTACATCCTGTATTATACTCCAGAGCTGCACTCACTATTCTGCTGGTGCAGTCACTGTGTACATACATTACTTATCCTGTACTGATCCTGAGTTACATCCTGTATTATACTCCAGAGCTGAACTCACTATTCTGCTGGTACAGTCACTGTGTACATACATTACTTATCCTGTACTGATCCTGAGTTACATCGTGTATTATACTCCAGAGCTGCACTCACTATTCTGCTGGTGCAGTCACTGTGTACATACATTACTTATCCTGTACTGATCCTGAGTTACATCCTGTATTATACTCCAGAGCTGCACTCACTATTCTGCTAGTGGAGTCACTACTGCACCACACAGGAGAGCTGACAGATCCTCTATACTACACCACACAGGAGATCTGACAGATCCTCTATACTACACTGGCACCAAATAGGACCACTTATGATTGGACCATGAGCTAATTGAGCTAATTAAGGATATCATTGTATCTGCTCTTGAACAGGGAATGTTTGTAAATGTTAGAATTTCTGCACAATCCAACAAATTTTGGGTTAGGCATATTTTGCCTCTAAAACACCCATGAAAGCAACTGTCTGGCAACCTCACTGTCCAAAAGACTGCAGCACCAGGCATTGCCACTAGGTGGAGGAGAGAGCATGCTTTAGTTTGGCATATTATCTAGATTTCCCTAACAGGATATTTGATTATGGAGTTAACCCCTTTAACCCTATAATGAAGGGAATGACGAAGGCTTAAAACAACTGGTGCAAAGGAATATGGTGCAGCCTTCAGCATATCAGATTATTCATATTTTCTATATTAAAATGACCTTTATTTTCATTCATAGCCTACATATAAACGGTACCGACGCGACGCATAGTCACATAGCTGACTGACCACTGGAGGTCAGTGTAACCTTGTGAAATGTATAAATGCAGTTCCAGGAGGCCCCAGAAGATTGAAAACCCATTAGATACTGTGGATATTCATTTTAGGCATTCAGTTAACTATTTAAGCACTATTCATACTAAGTGTCACGGTTCAGTAAGGGAAGGCGAGTGGAAACTGTCATATTTAAATGTAGTGCTCCATACTAGGAGGTAACATCCATCTCCAACCTATGCAAAACTACAAATCCCAGCAGTCAGGCCCTGAAAGCACAGTGCCCCAGTGGACCAATGCAAGGGGTTAATTTCATGTTACCAAGTTAAATGTTGTGATTTAATGTAAACACATTTATGTCTCTATGCACTATGTATACCTAATAGCAATGTATGGGTAATATATAGTTAACAAGCCTGGTTATTGGCTCCTGCACTGGCCGCCGGCCCCCACAATTGGCCTCCTGCCTTGCACCCTGACAATTATCCACCACCAAGGGCACCCTAAGTACCGTCTGGCAGGAGCCCCAATATCAGGAAGTGTCCCAAGGGAATAAAGGGTGTGACCTCCTATCACTGCATGGCCCAGGGAATGGTGGGGTGAGGACGGTATATGCTACTGTGAACTGTGAGTACTACTACTACCATCATAGCCACTACCACTCCTCCTATACCTTCGTTGAAAGAGCCGTCAGTGAAGGAAATTTCAGTGCAAAGAGGTAAATTCAGTTTTCTTTGCGCTTTAATTCCCCATCATTTCTTGTTCCTGTCTGTTAGTATCTGAATAACTCCTTAGTGTTCCCTGAATCGCCTATAAATGGACTGCAACCGCCATAACTATGTGGGCAGGACAACCATAACTGATAGGCTATGCTGACGCCACAGCGGCATCACAAGGTCATCCATTGCTCCCCTCTGTGTACTCTGTGCCAATCAATTGTCTCCATCTGATGCGCCCCAGACGTTTAACTAAAACATAAGAAGCTGCAGCTGCATTCCCCCATCCTCATTCTCTGTTCTTTTTTGACCATTTACTAAGTTCCTGTAGGCTGGTGAGAAGATACCACGTCCTTCTAATGTGTAGGGATGAGCAAACCCATGGAAGTTCGGGTTTGCCCAAACTTCAGGTCAAAGTTCAGGTTCAGTACCCGAACTTGACCCCGGACCCCATTGAAGTCAATGGGGATCCAAACTTCACTTTATTATTTTACGTTGTAACATGGTGATAGCGGAAACTAATAGCATTCCTAAGACAGAATGCAAAAGAATATGGCAATTTAGGGGTTAAAAAAAACCAAACAACTCACCTGATCCACTTGTTCCCGCTACCATAGTGTCTTCTATCTTCTTTCAGCAGAACCTGCAAAAGGACCACGTGGTGATGTCATCGCAGGTCCTTCACTCTTCTTTCAGGAAGACCTACTAAAGGACCTGCGATGACGTCATGAAGTGACGCCGTGAAGTAATCACTCGTCCTTTTGCAGGTCCTGCTGAAAGAAGATAGAAGACACTGCGGCAACGTGATAAAGTGGATGAGGCGAGGTTTTTTTGTTTGTTTTTTTTTACCCCTGATTTGCCATACTCTTTGTATTCTGTCTTAAGAATGCTATTATCTTCTGCTATATCCATGTTATAATGGAAAATAATAAAATGCCCCCAGCACTGAACCCGAACACGGAATTCAGTGAAAGTGTCTGTATTCGGGTCCGCTCATCCCTACTAATGTGATATATTACACAGTTTCATCTATTCAGGTCCCAAAACATCATTACCATACACAACGTAACGTCCACTCGAATGGCTCAATTCACCTGCATCCCTGCATTATTATGAAGGCTGATGACTCTTTGCTTCTCTTCACAGGGACGTGTCTACGTAGGAGTATTCACAGATAACACAAGCGAATATTATGACCTTATAGTCCTCAGATTGTTGTGCACCAATTCTATAGTGGACCCCTGGGTTTTCATCATTTTACGGACATCAAAATGTCACATCCACATGAACCGTCTGTGCGGCAGGTCGAACCCAAGGAGTCAAAAGAAAACCTCAAGTACTGAAAGAACATGTAAATCGTTAGTGTACGTTTAATGAATGAACTGTTCATTGGGTTCGGTTTCCTGTCCATTAGGAGGATCTGAACATTTGATAGTTGTGATGTCAAAACGCACATAGTCTGGCATCCGATGATCCGGCAGAGCGATAGTAGATTTTGTATGAGCACATTTTGGGCTCCCGGGTTTTCCTGACGGTTCTCTACCGAAAGGCATCATGCACATGGCCAAATTATGGATCTCTGTTGCACAGATGTGTAATACGGTGCTCATAGACTGCCATGGGCCCATACTGTACCTCGGTTGAGTGGCACCACATAGCGGTACATGATGTGTCTACGATTCAGTCTGAGTCGACCTATACGCCATATGGGGTGGAGCTAAATGCGTTTCAAAGACAGCAGGATTTGAAAACGGATTCGACATTGACTCTATATATGAACGGAGAAGAACAAAATAACTGGAAACCTGCATTAAAAAAATCAAGTAAATTTGTAAAGTTACTCAACTCAATATTCTGAGAACCATGACTTCTGTACCCGTCTTCAGAGCTGCTATACCCGCCAGGAGACGTCTGCTTGTGCTGGTTATACTGTAGACTGTGATTGCCGCTTTCTTTTTATACTTTGAGTGGTTCACACGAGGCCGAGCTTGACGGGGACTGTAATTAAGGCCTTTGGATCTAAGAAAGGTCTCTGGTTATTCTCCTGAGCTGCACTTCAGATGTCATGAACAATAAAATGACTGCATAGCTTTCTGTAAATGTTCAAAATGACAGCCACTAAAAATATCTAGAAAATGTATGTACAAGTTCCTGCCACTTTTCAAACTTAAAGGGGTATTCCGGTTACCATAAATATAACTTATGTTTTAGACTAATTCATCATCAATCATTACCTCATATAATGCAATTTCACATATTTACAGTTCAGTAGTTATAAAAGTAGTTTTCGTCCTCTGCTACCCACTGTGTTTCTCATAAGTTACCATGGCATCGACCTGTAGTTCTGAGCCTTTGTTAGAATAACAATTCTCTAGCTAAATGTCTTGTGAAGCAAAGGGAGTGTTAGTGTGCTGCTGATTGGTCGGTAGAGGGGGGCGTGACTGGACAGGAATATCAGGCAGCCAATCAATAAACAGCAACACTCATGAACAAGCAGGAGGAAAGCTAGGCATTGTGGGAATTGTAGTTTTGTTCGGGGGTCCTGTTGTGGAGAAATGTGCGGCTCCCAAAAGCAGGACCCACACCTATCAGACATTGGTGGCATATATTAGCGACGTCTTAGATGAGACAATCCCTTTAATTCCCTGACCCTCTAATGATAATTAGATGCCTGTGCTGACCCTGTCCCAGTCTACACAGCAAAGCTGGAAAAAAAGGGCTGCAGAATACAGGAAATGACAGCTGATTGTGTGTTCTCTGGTGGTCAGTAGAAAAAAAAGACAGAACTAAATCAGTTTGTGAAAAAAGAAAATTACACTCTCATTGAAAACTAAAGGAGTAAAGGGCAATCCCATATCATAAAATTATGGCAAATCACTAGGGTATGTCTTGACATTATGATCATGAGGGGTGGGTTGGACCTCTAGGACTCCACTGACCCTAAAAATAAAGTGGCCAAAGTGTTGAATCAGTGCTGCGACCCTTCACTGATTCTCCCTCCACAGTGGTGCTCCCAGCCACCCAACTGAAATTGGCCCCATCCACTTCAATGGATCCGTGCTCCACTTCCCCTGTGCATTGGGTGGCTGGACACCACTATGCAGTAAGAGACTCTGAATCAGTGCTGTGGCTCCTTCATTCTCAGGATCTGTGGAGGTCCCAGAGGTTGAAACCCTACCAACCATAAAGTGATGGCGTATCTTTGTGATATTCCGACACTTTATGCAATGGGAATTCCCCGTTAATCCTGTAAAATGATATCAGTGATTATGGAAATACACAAAGGGCCGAGATATAAAAGCATGAAGTGACTCAAACATTCAAGCCTGTATACAAAGGACTGATCCAGGAGGAAATCTCTATTGTGAAAGGACCTTCTTTTAGACCTTCACACGCTGTAAAATTCTACAGAATGTGATGCAAACACTTTCAATTCCCATCAGTGAACACATGGTGGTTACTAGAAGATTACGCTCATCTTGAAGGACAACTGCCGCATGTCCCGGAGGAGCGGGGCAGAGGATGGTAGTGATAGTGGATCCGGCTGCAATAATCATTTACAGTGGCAATCCTCACACCAATGCTCCCTAGCGCGAGGGCAGTGACAGAAGGGACGCCCGTTCTTCTCTCGGGGCGACCCTAACATTGGCTGATTGGCTGATGGGTGCAGGACCGGAGATGTAGGTGCAGTGGCCGGTGCATGGTGCTGCAGTCAATAACCAGGTGTTTGTAGAAAACAAACAAGTCTCTACTAGACTGCAGAATGGGAGTTGTAGTACATCCAACTGCATCAAACAATTCCAAACAATTCACAGTGCAAATCTTCCCAGCTAGTAATGTATAGATATAGGTCAGGATGGGAGCTGTAGTACTCCTTCCCTCTCCACAATTTTCTTACTGAAGAATCTAACACTGGCAATATAAATTTTGCAATAATGGCTTTAATTCCCAGCTGAGGGGTTCAGGATTGAGAAAAGGTGGGCCACACCATGTCCAAGTGTGAAAGGTGTTTTAGCAATGTTCCTCTCAGTGTACTAAAGTCTCTATAGGTCTTAAACAGCAAACACCTTACTGACTGACTCTAGTGATCGACCATGCAGATTCTGGACCTTCTTCTTTTCTCTTTTCCTAGAGTACTGTGAAGTAGAGATGGTTTCCTCGCTATCAACCTCTCAGAAGTAGTCGTTCTCTGGAGTTCAAGCCTTGTTCTCTGAGGAGTAAGAACATGTGGCTTCCTGTCACTTCCTCCACTAGCACAGAACTCACTAAGCTAGGGTCAGACCTAAGTCCAACACCTGAGACATGCCCCTTCTTGACGCTGGGTCTGTATGAACGCTACCTTTTACCACGGCAGGTGTCTACTTGTGGTCTAGCCCCATTCAATGGAGTTAAGCCTGGCACCATTGTGCTGCATTTAAAGTAAACTGTGGCAGAAACTGAGGCAGTTTCTGTCACTGAGTATACAGCGGATTCTGACACTGTGCGAGTGGGGCCTTAAAAGGGTTTATTTGGATTTTTACTAAAGAGGTTGTCCCAGAAAACTAAAAATTTCACACAAGTTATTGTAAAATAAATACTGATTCGATACCTATACTCGCCTCTTTCTCCATCACCATTCTCTATGCTGCCTGTCCTCCTGCCGCTGCTTATTTACACACTACAGCAGTGGCATGCATCTTTACAAAAAGTGACAGCTGCAGCCAATCACTGTCATGTTCCGAAGTAAGAGGTAAGCAACTACAGCATCATTTTCTACTTTATAACAATTTTGGGGGCTCGTCCGGGATTTTTAATTATCTCAGAAATCCTTTTAATCCAAAAGTGTTACTAAATCTGACAAGTAAATAACCATTTCCATATTTGTACGACTGGTTTTCTTCAGAATTCCTTTTTTATGTAAAAAACAGGAACCCTCAGGCTGCCCAGATGTCATGATGAAATCATTACAGTAAATTATAAGGAAATTACAAGTCCCTGAGGATTGCCATAACCTAACAGAGATGCTACAGACTGTATACAAGTTATGATAAAAAGTGAAAACGGCAGTTTGTGAATGTTCCTAACCCTTTCACATTATTTCTTTGCATTTTTTAAACACCTCTACCAAAAAAAACCCCCGAAACTTGCAATCTTATCTTTAAAATAATCTTTCTTTTTATATGGAATGTATCAGATCTAATTTTAGTTTCATCAGTCATGCAGTAGCCTATACACAGCAGTGTTTTTGTTTCCATGTGTTGTTACATTGTAACTATTTATTTGTTATTAGTATTGTCTATACTAGAGATAAATATGTTCTATGTATTGTCAGTGTAGATAGTGACAAGGAGTGCATGGGAGGTAATTCAGAAATTCCTACAGTCTGCAGAAAGTGATGGACCAGGAAGGACAGTGGGGTCATGACACGTGCATAAATGAGCCACTGGTGGATTATTCTTACAAGAGGTCATCAACATTAAAGTTACGAAGAACTCTTTTAAATGTTTTACAAGGAATTCTCAGAGAGACGGATAAAGTAGCTAGCTTCTCCCTGTATCTTAAATGGATCTTCTGACGGGTCATAGATGCATCCACAAATCACATTGATGAGTCCTCGAGCTCGGACCTCAGCCAGTTTCAAAATACAGGAACTTCAGTGATTTATCATCCTGTCATTTTCACTTCCAGATGGCTCCGACTTCTTGTTAACCAAATGTAAATTAGAAAGAAGTAGGAGAACATAAGGGGGTAAGACTGCAGGGTCACAGGGTTTGCTGATAGTCTGTAATCATGGAGACCCATAGCTCTGCATAGGGGCTGCAAACAGTAGGACACAATGTTGCTTTTTTTCCTTAAAGGGGCTATTCCATGATTGATGTAAAAATGAAAATCAGACATCAAATAGTACAGGACAATCTCTTTCTAGCAAAACTAGAACCAGACCTGTACCTCACATGGATCCAGAGATCTCCTCATTTATTGCTCTTCAAGACTTATTTAAAGCTGGCAGCTCGTGGGGTGTGTCCTTTCTGCTGCAGCTCCTTCTCTGTAACTGCCACAGTTTATAACAGAAGATATGGCTGGTAACAGTTGAAGATTTTTAATGAGCATGTGCGGCCACCTCAAAGAGGTGGACAAAAAAATAAGAAAAAGAACAGACAGCAGGTGGCGCTATACAGATACAGTTTATTGAATAGCTCAGTGGCTATATTAATTACATGCAATTAAATAAGTAATCAGATCCATGTGCCAGTGTAAAAAAAGGTAGAATATTTTTCGTGGCAAAACCCTTTTAAGAGGCATTGGATCAAGTAAAGAAATGATTGAGAAGCTGGACGTACCCTTACATTTAGAGATATCCCAGTCTAAAAGACACATTAAAACAAGAGGCAAGACAGACATATGTATGTAATAATGTGCCAAAAATGAACAAGAAACTCAAAGCTACAGAAAAGAATGTAAATCCAGTACACATACACTGGAGTAATCATGTCGTGTGCGCTCCAGATATCCTGACTATGGTTATAATGAATCCCAGGTGGTTTTCCTGGGAATTTCATGATGGGATCTAGGACTACAACATGGCACATCACATCTCCGCATCTGATCATCGTCTTTGTAGGAGAGACATTCCTCAACATCTGCGTGGGACCCGGGCCAGTCACTTTTGGGACATGTACTTAGTCCTGTAAAGGTCGGTTTCATCCGCTCCGTAACAACCGCACGTATTCCTGAACATCACAGCAGTCACATGCTCTGACAGCCACAGATGTACTGTAATGTATTGCAGAGGGGATCAGAAGTTGAAGTCCCAGAGTGGGACAAAAAAAAAAGTTTTTTTAAAAAAAAAAAAGTAAAAAAAAAGTGTTTTCCATAATAAAAAAAAATAAAGGTTCATGTAAAAAACACCCTTTTTCCAAAATAAAACACCTAAAATTGTAAAAAAAAAAATTAAAAACAGACATATTTGGTATCGCCGTGTCCGTACAGACCAGCTCTACAAAAATATCACATGACCTAACTCCTCAGGTGAACACCGTAAAATAAAAACGGTGTAAAAAAAAAAAAAAAAGCCATTTTTTGTCAACAACAACAAGAGATAAAAAAAAGTCATACGCACCCCAAAATAGTACCAATCTAACCGTCACCTTATCCAGCAAAAAAGGAGCCACTACCTGAGACAATCGCTCAAAAAATTTAAAAAAACTACAGCTCTCAGACTATGGAGACACTAAAACATGATTTTTTTTCTTGTTTCAAAAATGATATTATTGTGTAAAACTTAAATAAAAAAAGGTATACGTGTACATGTTAGGTATCGCCGCGTCCGTAACAACCTGCTCTACAAAAATATCACATGAGCTAACCCCTCAGGTGAACACAGTAAAAAATTTTGTTGCAAAAAAAGGCCATGTGGCAAAAATCTAAATCCAGCTTGTGCCTTATGTTGGTCAGTCGGTGTTACTTACTCTCTGAGCATGTACAGGTTAAATTGGGGTCCTCCCAGTCACTGCGAGTCTATGGATATTTAGTCTAAAGACGATGGAGCCTTTAATAGTCAAGAGGACTTGACACTGAACTGTATGGATGCTGAGGTCTGGTATCTTAGGCGTTTGTGCCTTAGACATCTTTCGGTACAGTTCATGTGCACTCTGATCAAGGATGGCTGGGGTATGGCAGATATCTTCACATGCCACCCATGATTTCTCCCCAGAGGTTGCCCTGAACATTTTGATTTCAGTCAACTCCCTCCGGCCAGCTCCGCTACTCTTCATCTAGAGAGGGGCTCTGCGCACACATTTAGGTGACCCATTGGAAATGACATAGACTAAGCATCGCCATCCCCCTCCACACAGATCTTCCCTATGTCATAGACTCTCCTAAATATAAAAGCCCCCTCCTATCTGAGCTCACATTCTCATAGTTCAGTGGCTTTCGTCATGATGCACGCTATATGGCTGTCCCTCTACACTAGCAGTTTTTAGCCAATGCAATCTGTCAATTATCAGAGGTTGTCCAGGCTCACCAATAACATCCCATTACAAGGACATGATGAGTTCCTAAATTACGAGCGCATCTGCAAACAATTTACAAAGTGGAGTGCAATACCGCCTTCTAGACTGAAGAGGTCACTGTTGCCTACAAGAAACGGATTACAAAATGGGTCAGCATTTCCATGGGCAGCACCGTTCTTGCACAGTATTAAAGCTCTGGCGCTCAGCTGCAATAACGGAAACGGCCCAAGGGGGGGGGGCACTTTTTATCATTAAAAAAAAAAAAACACTTTTCTAATCCCATGTAACTTTTTAGTTAAAGGAGTTTTCCAAGATAAGTAAAGTCGCGCACTTGTCCGTGTATTTCAGTTTTAGAGAAGTGAAAGGGGCTGAGCTGCAATATCACATATAACCTGTGGCGCTGTTTTTCGAAGAAAGCAGCCATGTTTTTCTACAGTACAATCTCTGACAACATTCTCTGTGATGCTGATTGACTGAGAGCAATTGAGCGATAAGTCTCTCCTTGCATTGCTCCTCCCAAATCTCCTTTTCAGTTGGATGCCAGACCTCCCAGAACTGTATGGCGCCAGCTCCAAGCACCCACTAACTGTAAAAGGGCCTCAATGCCTTTGTTTAAAAAGCACCTGCCAGCAGGACGAACCCTATTAAACAATGCATATTGCCTGCTAGGGTTAATCCTGCTGATCAGAATGATACCTCTCTTGTGAAAATCAGTTGTGGCATTCCTGAGGGGGGAAAAAAAAACATATTCTCTTTGTAAATGAGGACTTTGGCACACGAAGGGGCGTGGCCAGCACTGAAAAACCAAGGAACTGAGGGGCCGCGCCCCACCCTCAGTGTGACCCAGATTCCCAGTGCTGGCCACGCCCCTCTGTGCAGTGACGCCATTGTTTGCATAAAGAAAAAAATATTTTTTACTTAGGAACGCCACAACCGATTTTCACAAGGAAAGTATCATTTTAATCAGCAGAATTAACCCTTCCAGTCTGTATGTCTGGTTTAATTGGGTTGCTCCTGCTGATAAGTGCTCTTTAAAGGGCCATGGCCCTATGATACTGCCACTTTAAATTAGATACAGATACCTTCCTATGGGCCGTCAACCTTCTCAGCCAGAGGGTGACAAAAATTAGAAGAAGTCCTTTTGCTCTGTGATTGTTTTTGCATTAGTCAGATATCTGACCCTCCTGGCACTTGCCTGTCCCGGCAGGATACAAAATTAGATGCGCAATGATTCACTGTGTTTGGAAACCGCCTCGCGTGGGACGCAGAACGACGCTTTCTTGAGAATTATAGGAAAGACTAAGCACTTCATTTCCTTGGGTTTTCTACCCTGGGAGCAGACGATGTAGGTTATGAGACCAGATCCTGCATCTGATCCGCAGCGTTACATGACCGGCACGATGCAATCTGTGAGGACCGACTTCACCAAATAAACTCTGACATCAGCGGCTATGTCATCAACACGCAGGAAATGACAGGACGGCCGTATGACATTTCAGAAGTGCCTGGTACCCGGCCAAGCCAAGCAAGGAGTGATGAAAGCTCTGATAACGCTCAGCAGAACATCTCACACGCTGCTAATAAATCCTAAGAGCTTGCGTTGCAGTCACTGATATGAGACGTCTGAATTGTGTACTTAATGTCTACTTTTTAATTAGGATATATTTATATCTGACTTATATAAAGATCTGGTGAAAGATCCGTCAGTGAAGTAGATGTCTCCTCTCCTGGAGGTTACCGAGCTTGTTAACAGTCATGTAATAGAAATGCTCAATATATAGGCCCGGTGGATCTAACCCTATACCCCTTTACAAGTGACTCTCAAAGGATATGCTATAAAAGGTGCAGGCGGGTACCACCTCCGGGACCTGAACCTTTCTCTAGAACAGGGTCCCCCTGACCATCACATCCAGGACCAATGGATCTATCAAATAGGCCCCCCTTACAAGTGACTCCCAAAGGATATGCTATAATAGGTGCAGGCGGGTGCCACCTCTGGGACCTGAACCTTTCTCTAGAACAGGCTCCCCCAGACTGCTGGCCACCACATCCTGGATCGATGGATCTATCTAATAGGCTCCCCACTAACCCTACACCCCTTTACAAGTGACACCCAAAGGATATGCTATAAAAGGTGCAGGCGGGTGCCACCTCTGGGACCTGATTATCATTCTAGAACATGGCCCCCCTGGCTGCTGGCTACCACATGCTGGACCAGTGGATCTATCTAATAGGCCCCCCTTTACAAGTGACTCCCAATGGATGTGCTATAAAAGGTGCAGGCGAGTCCCACCTCTGGGACCTGAACCTTTCTCTAGAACAGGGTGCCGCAGACTGCTGGCCAGCACATCCAGGACGGATGGATCTATCTAATAGGCCCCCCCCTTTACAAGTAACTCCCAATGGATATGCTATAAAAGTGCAGGTCAGTTCCATCTCTGGGGCCTGAACATCTCTCTCTAGAACAAGGTCTTCTAGGCTGCTGGCCATCACATGCAGGACCAATGGATCTATCTAATAGGCTCCCCACTAATCCTACACCCTTTTACAAGTGACAACCCAAAAGATATGCTATAAAAAGTGCAATAGGTGCAGGCGAGTCCCACCTCTGGGACCTGAACCTCTCTGTAGAACAGGGTCTTTCAGGCTGCCGACCACCACATCCAGGTTGGGATTGAACAAGAAGGTGACCCGGATTATTCAATCGCAGCCTCAATGTAGTAGGTAGGGGACGCCCTGACGGGGTTGGGGAACTCCCATTCTAAATATAGGTGCATATCCAAGAGGTCGGACCCTAATCCTTCGGATATCCCCTATGTCTAGAATAGTCATAACACTTTGGGTGGGTTCACATCAGGGCACATTTACTAATGGACTTGCAACACTTTTAGCTATAAAATTTACCACAAGTCCCCTTTTCTGTCCCGCCGTGTGACACAATTTTGGTGCAAAGCCGGTTTTGCGCCTTGTACACAAGTTGGGTGTGACGGGGGGCAGGGGGGTATCAGGAGCCAGGCCAAGCCCTGGTAAATTTACTTGCATTTGTGCCTGGAAGATACACACAGAAGAGATCTCCGACAAATGTGCTACACTTCTATTAAAGGGATTTTCCTGATATCGCAGTATCTTCAGTTGTTGTCTTATGGTATATAATTATGTAATGTTATGTGTTTTGTATTGTTTTGGCCGTAACTTCCTGAGAGGTACGGTGGGCAAAGGTTGGCAGGAACAGGGCCAACCACCCTGTTCCTCCCCTTTCGGTAGGATTGGGTTGGTCCTGCTTCCTGCCAGGAGGGGGGAGTTCCTGTCCAGACAGGAGAGGAAGCACACAGTAGAGCTCCTGTTCCTGTAAGAGATTCTCCAGAGAGACCAAGCAAATATTTAAGAGAAGATAGCACAGAAGACAGCGCCTGTTCATAACGTCAGCGGATCCACCACCAGCGATGGGCCTTTATTAAGACCGGCGTCTAAAATGCTGGTCTTAATAAATGTGCCCCTTGGTACTGAACTCAAGGGGAGCTAAAAATATCTGTCTGCAAGGAGCTCCCCCTGGTGGCCAATGCAGGCAGCTGCTATGACAGTGTGATGGCAAATAAGGAAAGACGTCCAGTGCCAGCCCATAACCACCGCATGCAGTGCTTGATTATTAAGTGAGCACTGGGTGCCAATAAGTGCGATACGTTGGCAAAAACACAAGCATACTGTATATTGCTATAAATTGCTGCCCCAACCTGACACTGCAAAACAATATACATTACAGTACTCAAATAGCTGCACCACACAATGCCTAATACCACCGTACAGAGCTCAAATAATACCAACATACAGTGACCTCATAATAGCTCTATACATAGTGCCACATAAGGTCTAAATAATTCTGCTATACTATTCCAAAACCACTACCCCCCCCCCCCCCCAAAAAAAAAAAAAAAAAAAAAGAGTTAGAGTCTGGTTATGTAATTTTTTTTAGTTAGAGTCTGGTTATGTAATTTTTATGTTCATACTTCAAGCAAATATATAGATAAAAGTGACATAACTGGACTCGGCGTCCGTTACACTGTACACCCCCTACTCTAGTTTGGGGGATGTTTTGAAGCCGACAGATTCCCTTTAAGATTCAAAGTCACTCCAGAAAGGGTGAGATATGCCACCGCACAGGTCACACATAAGGACGGCCCTGATAACGCTTTACTGCCTGCAGTAAAGCAGAAGACGCCATGCTGTATGTCACTGGTACCAGAGCACTGAAGGTTTCTGGAGTAATGATAGGAGACATTTACCTCCTTGGAACTTAAAAAGGCTGAATGCCCAAAAAATACAGAACAACCCTCAATATCTGTAAGGCAGAACGGTTCATCTACAGAGATGTACTGGGTGGTCCACATGTTTCCAATTCGCGGCTGGGCTCTTTAAATCACTGCCTTGTAAAGTGAATATTAAACATTCCTCGTCCCTAGGACCTCGTCATGAACTAGTCTCTGCGTCTCTGCGTTCCTTCAGCAGGTATCAGAGCTGACATACGGCCGACTAGACCAGCAGCAGACATCAAACATGGCGGCAGCGAAGGATCACAGAACATGACCAATGACATTGCAGCTTTCAATAAATGAAAAAAAAATCCGCTTATATTAAAATTCTCAATTAAAATGTTTCTACCCTATTGCGTATGCAGCTCCTATGCAGACTTGTGCATCTCCAAGGTTACAGACTACAATATGTAGTCTGATCCTATAGGCATGCGTTACTTTCTTCCATCCTGTCAGAACTCCTGCCTAGTCAGTCCAGACTATATACCATAGAGACACATAGTTCTGCACAGGAGCTGAAGACCTAAAGCGGGAGTGGATTATTTGCTCAAGCCGCCTCTTGTATTATGCACGTAAAACAGGAATGTATGCCAGCACAGTGCAAAACTGGAAATATTCCCAAAGAGAAGCATGGCGATGTTTCCGTTTTACCCAGTATTGAGATTTATTAGGGCTTTCGAAGCTCACAATGGAGACGGTGACATTCTTCCTACATGTATTCTATCACACATTCTACATAGGGGGTCCAGGGTCTGTATATTCTTATAATATTCCTGGTGGTTGGTGGTTAATAATTGGTATTGTTTATTACATCCAAAAGCTATACAAAAGACCAAATTAAAAAAAACTGTTAAAGGGGTTGTCCGAGTTATGAAAAAAAAATATATAGTACTGTAAATCTGATGGGCAGCAATATATAACTAAGTTAAGCAAGTTTTAGGCAAAAAAAAAATCTATATTTCCTCATTTCCCTGGTTTTCTTCTGGCTCTTTGTTTACCTGCAGTAATAACAATTTCTGCCCCTCCCCCTGCTCTAAGGGAATGAATACAAGTGCTGCCCTGAGTGACATGTCTGCCTGCTAGGATACTCAGCAGCATGTTGTATGTGTAGAACTACAAGTCCCAGCTGTACAATGACATTACTGATGCACAAAGGAACTTCCCCCTACCTTTCTTGTAAAATACTCTGCAGATCTCCTCCAGTGTCGGGACCTGCCCTCCTCCTCCTCCTCCTGTAGACACAGATCCTATGTCTCTTCATGGCCTGTAGCTACTGTTGTAAAGCTTTGAGCCCTGTGTGTGTTCTGGCTGAAGGGGTTAAGGGGTTTATCTGAAAGAATCCAGGGAGAGAACGGGAGCCGGCAGAGCAGGGGGGCCAGCACAGTGATGTCTCGTGTACAGGCTCTTATCTGCTGGTGCACCAATATGAGATGAGCAGGCAGAAAAGCTGACATCACAGGTCATGTGACCCTGAGTGAAATCTGAGAATCCAGCAGCTTTAAAAGCACAAAGTGCTGGAAAGGCTGTTAGATTGGATTAGTTAGAAGCATACAAATGACAAAAAAAAATAACTTGGACAACCCCTTTAATATGTTATATTTCTGTTGGCCTATAGTGATAAAGGGATTAATACTAAGATTTAATATCCATGGTGGTCTAGAGTGTTCATGAGCTAATTATTAAAATCCCTGGAGGTTGTCTAGTCGCTAACATTTAATATGAAAAGTGGTCATAGAATGTAATTTTATTTCATTTAAATAGACCCCGAATATTTTGCTGCTGCACAGTTATAAATCCCTAAAAACCATCTATTAAAATGATAAAATTCTGCCAGTTTGCAGCCACCACTAGAGGGAGCTCACTGCACAGGGATTGCACAGCTCCAGTTCCACTCAGTGGAGTGTGGTGAGCTCCCTCTAGTGGAGGCAGAAAAGATTGCATTATTTAATGGGTCTTCTTTACTCCTGGAATGGCTAGGGGGAAGCTCTAGGTAATAAGATCCATCCATGTGTAGCAGGAATTTTACACTCATAATGGAGCAACTTAAAGTCATCCTCTTCCCATAATAAAAAGCTGATGTTTAACATTGAAAGAGATTACTGTCCAAATATTTGCTTTCCCCTTGTCACATCTGCTTAACATCTGTCATTTATAAGCAGATCGTCACTGCCTCGGCACAAACACAATGTATAAGTATACAAGAAACGATGTTAAAAGCAATCAATTTGATGTAAGAGAGGTGGGCACGGACAGCAGAGGGCCCCAGTCAAGAAGAGCAAATGGGCCCCTTACTCCCCACATCATAGATCATAATGTCCTTAGTAACAGTGAGCCACGAGTTCATTAGTCCCCTATATACCATCTAAAAGCCAGTAGTAAGTACTAGCGGTGGGGCCCCTCACCTACAGTGGAGAGCCCTTCTCAGAGGGATACTTGTGCAGGGGATCACAGAAAAGGTGGCAGTAGTCTTTACCAAGGGCATGGCTTATATTAAAGAGCAGGACTGAACATATCCAATCATTTCATCTCTCAGGGTTGTGCCTTTCCTCTGGGTTGAATGATTGGCCAACAGTCCGCAATGAAGGTTCAGCTGGGTGTTACCAGTTACCAATCAGTACTGACAGTGTCCGACTGTGAAGGGACACACCCCAACTGGTAACACCCATCTGGACCTTCACTGCAGACTGCTGGCGATTCATACGGAAATTCTAGCAGGAATAATAAAGGAATGGCACATCACAGAGTCATAAAAATAGATTCTCCAGAGTTGTTATTACATGGGGATTGAAACTAGACATGTCAGGAAAGGTCCTCTCTTTAAACCACTGCATGTGCAAAATCCCTAAAAAGACATCATATAGTACATGACAATCTCTTTCTAACAAAACTAGAACCAGCCCTGTACCTCACATGGATCCAGAGATCTCCACATTCATTGCTCTGCTAGATTTATATCAAGCTGAGAGCTCAAGAGGAGTATATTTTCTGCTGCAGCTTAGGGGTGTGTCTCAGCTCTCCCTATCACAGCTCAGGAGGCGTGTCTCAGCTCTCCCTATCACAGCTCAGGGGAGTGTCTCAGCTCTCCCTATCACAGCTCAGGGGGCATGTCTCAGCTCTCCCTATCACAGCTCAGGAGGCGTGTCTCAGCTCTTCCTATCACAGCTCAGGAGGCGTGCCTCAGCTCTCCCTATCACAGCTCAGGAGGCGTGCCTCAGCTCTCCCTATCACAGCTCAGGAGGCGTGTCTCAGCTCTCCCTATCACAGCTCAGGAGGCGTGCTTCAGCTCTCCCTATCACAGCTCAGGAGGCGTGTCTCAGCTCTCCCTATCACAGCTCAGGAGGCGTGTCTCAGCTCTCCCTATCACAGCTCAGGAGGCGTGTCTCCGCTCTCCCTATCACAGCTAGAAGGCGTGTTTCAGCTCTACCTATCACATCTCAGGAAGCAGTTGAAGGATGAAACTGAGCATGTGTGGCCTTCTCAGTGAGCAGGACAAAGAAATAAGGGGGAAAAAAAACAGACAGCAGGTGGCGCTATACAGATACATTTTATTGAATAGCTCAATGGCTATGCAAAATGTTTAATTACATGCAATTACAAAAGTATTCAGATCCAGGTGCTGGTTTGAAAACTGTAGAATATTTTTCGTGGGACACTCCCTTTAAGGGATTAATAGCTGTTTTGCAAACCACATGCCATTCAGCTCCATCTGTATAAGGTGGCGGTCACAGGACTAGGACATAATCCATTTTGGACTTGTTCACACTGTAATCCCTGTATACGGAGGCATCTGTCTATCCAGCAGAATTCATCAGTAATGTGCTGACTGCTGATGTCCCACTCAATCCCAGAATATCCGCCCAGAGACCTGCACCATTGATACTTGCTGTATGTCACTGCTGATGTTGGCAGGACCACACAATCCTGAGCCCACTGGGTTTGAGGGTCACAGTGATCCATGACTCGGTCACTCTATACCTGAAGCCATCTCTGGATACTGGCCCCCTTCTCTACCGATGGTCACCTCCGTCTTAAGTCCTCTGGTCGCCACATTTTATAACATACTAGTAAGAGAACGGCCTGAGTGGGGGCCCTTGAAGATGAGCAGACGACCGCCCCTCCTGAAGCAGGACATAATTCTGCGTTTGGTTTTATTATTTTTGGGAGCTCTTTATGAATAATCCTGTCCTTCCCCTATTCAAAAATTCTCATCTCCCTCCAGCTTCCTGTGCAGTTCTCCACAGCCCAGTCCTGCTGTCAGCGTGCCATCAACACAACGTGGGTGGATGGAGCTGGAAGAAAATGTTCTTACGTTTTTTATTTTCTTAAAGCGTACCTGTATGTCATAGTGACATATCTAAGGTGGAAATCATGGGGGTCTGAGTGCCGAGACCCCAGGAGAGGGCCACAAGGTGGGTCCATAGACTTTCTACTGAGTGCATCTCCTGTAGCAAGGAAAGATGGCGTTCTGTCTGAGCCAGGGGTGCACCTAGCCTTTCTGCTGCCTGAGGTAAAAACTGAAATGGCACCTCAACCACCCAATGCCAATTTCTTAACCTAACCCCTTCCCTCCAGCCCTACTGTTAAAACCATACTTGGAAAACATTACATACAGCTCTACAGAACATACAGGGTAATACACCGCCACATACTGTGCTTCCCCATACTACACTGCAGCAACAGATAATCCCCCTTCCGCTGCCCCCCTCCTGCCCCTACCTGGTCCTGCCTCAAGCAATTGCCTCACCTCGCCTCATTGGTGGTGCGCCCCTGGTTTAAGCCCTTCTTTCTCCTCATTCTAGCGATCTGTGGGAGGGTCTCAGCAATCGGACCCCCACCAATTAAACATTTTGTCATTAGGACACATTAAAAGCTTTTCTAATGTATGGGGACAGTAGTTTTATTAGGATGAGTAGCCACCGAGTCCAAAGCATAACTTAAAAAAGAACTTCCGCAAAAATTTTTATTCCGTGTCCTGCTAGAAATGTACATGATGTAATCTGTAGTGAATGTCATTTTCTTACCAGTGTCTGTATTTGTGAGTTATATCTCCCTGATGTGTCTCATCTGTGTCATGTGACCAGCAATCAGACTCACCAGATAACACAGCATCTTATGTGTGGACAGGAAGTCTATTTCTCTATGTATTCCTATGGGAGCCTCACTTTCAGTCTCATAGGAATGAATAGAGCAGTAACTGGCTTCCTGTCCTGGGTCAGTTGGAGGTCAGGGAGTTGGTCACATGACCCAGTTACAATAAGAAGAGAGGGGATAACTCTCAATTACAGTCTCTGATAAGATTACATTCACTACAGATTACATCATGCACCTTTCTAACAGGTCAGAGAATAAAAATTTTTGCGGGAATTCTTCTTTAAAGCTCCTGGATCCCAAACAAATATAAGCAACAGGGCCCCCACCCAGCACATGCCATTTTTTATACTGTCTTCTCATGTAACAGAGGGGCCCCTGGCCCTGGTGAGATGACTATGTGCAGTGCACCGGCCCAAAGGGGAAGTGGGCCGTGGTTGGAGAATAAAGAGGATGGTTGTGGTGTTGGTGGCAATGAGGATGGTTGTAGTTTCTTTACAGTGGCTAATTCCTCTCTCTAGAACTCCCCGGAGCACATGTGCAGTGGTTTGAGGGCACACCCCTTCTTCCCTTCGGGGCACACCCCTTGTCTTTAGGACTCCTGCCTGGTGGGGTGCCGTTGGTAAGGCAGGAGAGCAGGACGATAGAGGCCGGCGGAAGGATGGATGGTGGAGTCAATGGCCAGGCTTGCTTGGTTATAGAAAGTAAAGTCTCTTTTTACTGAATAGAATGGATGATGGGAGTTGTAGTACATATAACAGCAATAGGCGCAGTTTTTAGGTATATTACAGGCCAGGCTTTTCCCAATAGTTGTGTAGAGGCAGTAGCAATGATGGGAGTGGTAGTCCTCCGTGACTTTGCAATCTTCTCAATTAACCACAGGCTTGAGATACCAGTCATTAACACTTTCTACAGATCCAGTCCATCTCCAATGTGTGGTGGGCGCCGAAGCAAGGCAACATTTTGTAGAGCAGGGGTAGGCAACCTCAACTCCCAGCATGCATACTTGCTCTGCTCTTCTCAGAACATGAATGGAGGATGCTGGGAATTGTAGTTTGCTGAAGGTTGCTGATCCCTGTTGTAGAGGGAAGTGCCCAGACTTTATCACACATTGCTCCCCAAAGCTTCCAAAATCATTGCAACCTTTTACCTTCAATTACAGTAGGGAGTGCTGCTCTGAAGCACAAACTACTGCTCTAACTATTGACATCCTATGTCAGAGAATGTTAAACATAAATGTAATAATTTAGGTGGGGCTGAGCTCTGACAATATTTTACTGTCCCACTGCTCGAACCTTGTGGGAAAAATTCTAAGCATTCAGTATTGGATAATGGACTGATGTGATCTGTCAGCAGCTTACAGTAAAGAGAAGCCATGCGGAAAGTACTTGACAGATCAGGCCGGTGACGTTTGGGGTTGTTTGCATTGGTGTGCGCTGTCATTCTGAGTGTCATCTCCAGGAACAGCTGGCACGCTGCAGGATAATGCACAGATCTTGTGTCTACTTAAATTAATTTTGACTTTCACCCCCCCCCACCCCCCCCACCCCCACCCCCCCCCCCCCCCCGGCGTCTCCAGCCTGACGCACGGAATACATCATGTGTATATGCACCTTCAGCTGTAGAGGGGCGGTTTCCAATTTTCTGTAAAGGAAGTCGCATTGCATAATAAAAACGTCTGCAACTTTCCGAGATGCTTTACATATCAATTCCTCATCATTTCTAAGATCTCTGCAGGGTGTCAGGGAATGGGAACAATGTCATTTATACCCAGAGGATGAAAACCAGCAGAGATCTGATACTTTTACAGCAGAGAGTTTGTTGCAATTGTACCCAAATCTCTCTCCTGGACTAATAGCTACAATGTATCAGTGCAGGTAAAATGTATCAGTCTGGACTCCACAGACTGATACATTACACGGGAGAGCCTAGACCAGGCATGCTCAGCCTGCGGCCCTCCAGCTATTGCAAAACTACAACTCCCAGCATTCCTGGACAGCCTACAGCTATCGGTCTATAGTAAGGCATGGTGGGAGTTGTAGTTTTACAACAGCTGGAGGGCCGCAGGTTGAGCATCCCTGGCCTAGACAGATAAGGCTACTTTCACATTAGAGGTACGGGTGTCCGTGCTACCGGTACTGCACATCTGCGGCCGGAACTATACTACGTCCCCATTCACTATAATGGGGGCAGGCCGGAGTTTCGGCCGCAGAACGGCAGACATATTACTAAAATTACGACATGTTGTAATTTCAGTCCGGCCGGGAATATCCTCCGGGAGATAAGTCACCGTCAGAAGTGTCCAGCTTTCTCCGCACTCCCCATAGATCAGGAATCAACAACCTTTGTCTCTCCTGCTGTTGTCAAACTACAACTCCCAGCATGCAGACTTACCAGACTTGTAACTCCCACATAAGTGAAAGGAGGATTCTGGGAGTTGTAGTTTCAGAACAGCTGGAGAGCTGGAGGTTGCTGATCCCTGCCATAGAATATATATACATGTTCTGCAGAGCCAAATGTGTATGGGGAAGCCGGGAGAGATAGCCACAGCTACTGAATGTGTATGGCCAGCTTTAGTCCTGGGTGAAGGAGTGACAACATTTTTCTGCAATCTTCATGACCTGTATTGTACATGTAGCATACATAGTGTACACATAAGAAAACTGCAGAATGTAGCCTTAGACATGTACAAGGCGTGTTCATCGCGTGTAGGAGATTGGAATGTTTGCACAGAGGAAATAAGCTCCCATTGTACCTGGGCTGGAGGTGTTACATAAAGATGACGGTGACCACAGGCATGGGGCTGAACTACAAAACCGGACACCGCCCACTGACGAGAGGCACTATTTCTGGACAAAAAAAAAATAGACATTTTTTTTTTACTCCTGGACAGCTCAGTTAAAGGGAATGGGGGTCATTTACGAAGACCAGCTTCTTACGCCGGTCTTTGATTACCCCCATGCAATGGCGGAGAAAGTTTCGTCCGTGCACCTGGAGTAAATAAAAGACTCCAGCCCCTGACTGGAGTCATTTTCACTCTACTTTTACACCTGGAAAAAGATAGGCGTAAAATGTGTCGAGGCCAAAGTCCCCGTCCTCGTCATTCCCAAGTGGCGAGGACTGTGCAAAAATGCCAGTGCGTCGTAATACTGCCGCACAGGAGTTAAAAAAAAAAAAGACTTTGACCCCCAATTTGTCACCAGAAAACAACCTATTATTTAAATCAAGTTTGGCGATTTTTTATATGATCTATCTACTGTATCTATCTCATATCTATCTATTTATCTCATATCTATCTATTTATCTCATATCTATCTATTTATCTCATATCTATCTCATCTCATATCTATCTCATCTCATATCTATCTCATCTCATATCTATCTCATCTCATATCTATCTCATCTCATATCTCTCTCTCATATCTCTCTCTCATATCTCTCTCTCTCATATCTCTCTCTCTCTCTCATATCTCTCTCATATCTCTCTCTCATATCTCTCTCATATCTATCTCATCTCATATCTATCTCATCTCATATCTCATCTCATATCTATCTCATCTCATATCTCTCTCTCATCTCTCTCATATCTCTCTCTCATATCTCTCTCTCATATCTCTCTCTCATATCTCTCTCTCATATCTCTCTCTCATATCTCTCTCTCATATCTCTCTCATATCTCTCTCTCATATCTCTCATATCTCTCTCATATCTCTCTCATATCTCTCTCATATCTCTCTCTCATATCTCTCTCTCATATCTATATCTCTCTATCAATCTCATATCTATCTATCTATCTATCTATCTATCTCACATCAAATCTATCTATCTATCTATCTATCTATCTATCTATCTATCTATCTATCTATCTCACATCAAATCTATCTATCTATCTATCTATCTATCTATCTATCTATCTATCTATCTATCTCATATCTAAATTCTAAAATCCTGCAGTTTTCTTATTGAGGCTCATAATATCCTGACACTGCCTGTTCTGTAGAGATAATTTCTCAGGTGACACCTACTGTATATACAGATAATATAGGATCCACCATTCACAATAGGTGATGTAACAGCTCACCTCCTCCCCCTCCCTGCGCAGTGATCTCTGCACAGATCACACAGCCTGCTCATAACACTCTTCCATAGTAGTCAATGGTGCAGATTTACTGAGGCTGGCCAGTCTCGGTAGCAAGACCACTGGAGTATAATATACCAAATTTAAACCGATTAGCTGTAATACATTTGGCACATTTTTCTTCAGCCCATGCTCCTGAAATTCAAATCCATGATGGCTATGGGCTCATATAGATTTGAACTATAATTTACACCAATTTCTTGTGTAAATTATAGTAAATCTAGTGGGATGTGACTTGCCCTGCCCGCTCCTGTTAAGCCCCACCTTCAAGTCTATGGGGCTGAGCTGCACTACCAAGCACAACCACTATAAGATGTACGGCGCTGTCCTTGGAAAGCTGCCGTGAACCTGCATTGCTCACCAGAGCTTCAATGAGCACAGCATCCACCTGAAACAGATGATCGGCGGGGGTGCTGGGACTGGGACCCCACTGATATGATAATGAGGACCTATCTTGAGTTTAAGTCATCATTATATTTTCCAGGATAACCTTGTTAAAAATGGATAGCTGGCCAGAAAATGGATGCACACACCGAACCAAAATGACATGAAAAACTGACAGTTCTTCCATTTTAACAGATTTTGTGACTGTCCCCTAAGACTGTACATAGTAAGCACTTGAGCACCCTCTAGTGGTGGCTGTGGGTATCCAGCATGTATGTTTTTAAATCTACAGTATGTTCATGCAGGGGATTTGGAGCTCTGTATCAGAAAAAAACTGATACCACTATCAATATATATTCAGAAATTAATCAGCTCATAACCCTGGAGCTAAAAGATGGAAATCGCTCTCCAATACAGCACCTTATATACATCTAATACAACTGTTTAGGGCTGGGAAAAGATCACAGGGTGCACAGTTCACACAAAGGAGAGAGTGGGAAAGTATTCTGTAATTGTTTGCATCAAACCAACCTCTGGGAGAAGGATATTCACATCTATACATCAGTCCCAAAAGAGATGCATCTACTGCTCCGTCTTCCTGCCTGACCCTCCTCTTCCCCAGGCTTTACTTCTCATGAACATCCCGGTATCTGCACAATTTCTCACAACAGTTCAGAGGAAATTCATTCAGAAATAGCTAATTTTGCACATGGCAAAAAGAAAGTATTCAACTCTATAATCGATAGAACTTTTTGTCAGGTTCCTCAAACCATTTTTGCATGTTTGTTGAAGGTCCCCGGCTCCATACACAGCCAGCAGCCAGGGACGTAACTACCATAGCGGCAGACCAGGCGACTGCTATGCGGCCCAGAGCAAGAGGGTGTCCAGTCTTAGTTGGGATCATCTCCTCTTCTACTGGAGGTGAAAACTTGGTCAGGACTCTACCCTCTAAAGGAACAACGTTTAGCAAATGAAGCAGTGGAAAAATAGCCCAAGGGTCATTGATAGGGGTTTAGGCGGAAACCCTTCTGTCCTGTGTGGGGGGCCTGGTTTGATCCTTGCTATGGGGCCCTTACTTCTCTATGTACGCCACTGCCAGCAGCCATGTCCTGACACCTTTCTAGCATAGCCAGCAGGGACGTTGTCAACAATTTGTCCACCTCGCCTTCACCCCCGACAAATATCGATTCTTATTCTAAATATCGAGTCTTGGTCGCTCATGACCCCGCCACCGGTCACCACTCCCTTCTCGGACCATATTTGGTAGGCACTAAACACTACATGACTACAGACCGGCCGTTCCGGAGATCTTCTGGCCCAGTCCTCTACATATCACAGTTTAGATCTTGTCAGAGTCGTTCGGATCCTTACGCAACATTCAAAAATTGAATGTTCATTTGCTGTCTAAGAGCTCGTTCACACAAACTTGCGGTGTTTTGCAGTCCGCAAATTGTGGATCCGCAAAACACGGATGCCGCCCGTGTGCATTCCGCAATTAGCGCAATGGAAGGCCCATTATAAAAATGCCTATTATTGTCCGCAAAAATGGACAAAATGGCCATGGAACAGAGCAACGGATGCAGACAGCACACACTGTGCTGTCCGCATCTTTTGCGGCCCCATTGAAGTGAACGGGTCTGCACCCGAGCCACAAAAAATGCGGCTCAGATGCGGAACCAAACCACAATCGTGTAAATGAGCCCTAATGCCTCATGCACACGACCGTATGTATTTTGCAGTCCGTGTGCATTCCGTATTTTGTGGAACGGAACAGCGGGCCCCTAAGAGAACGGTCCTATCCTTGTCCGTAATGCGGACAATAATAGGACATGAGCTAATAATACGGACATACGGAAACGGAATGCACACAAATGAATGGTTCCACATACAGTCCGCCAAAAAAAACCCAGAACGGACGTAGAAAGAAAATACGTTCGCGTGCATGAGCCCTTATACTGTATATCCCACTCCCTGAAAGGCTCCATCGTCACCAGATAATCCACGAGTGATTTCACTGGGTGGCTGATACAGTAGAGAGGATTTTGAAAGAGCCGTCATATCCTGCCGTGTCCACAGGAGTGCATGTAAACCTACACACAGTCCGTCACCTCGTTGAGCAAGAGAAACTACTCAGCTCTGCTACATCTGTACTGCAATGTAAATAATTACAAACCGTTCTGAATGAGTCATTGGTAGGTGCCCAAAATACCAGTGAATTGTACAAGATCTGGAGATAATCGACACTTTCTTATCAATCAACCCTAAAAATAAATTACATGCAGGAAGAAAATGTCAATGGTTTCCCTTAATGTAGTTTTGCAGCGCATTAACCCATTTCCTTCGATCGGTCCGGAGATTAACTGCAGTAAAAGGTCTCTCAGGCTGCTGTAAATTGTGTCTTAAAGGCACGGCAGGCTGCAACGCATTTGCTATGGTTCACTTCAAGCACACAATGGGCTACTTTTATGGTTGGCACACCCTCGTCCCCTGGTTCTGATTTACATCACCACATTCCCAAATTGGAGTAATGGCTTGGGGTATATTCTCCAATTCAGAGAGTAGATAACGGTAATATGGGAATGGGGGGAGTCCTAGACAAGTACCCACCACCTATGTAAGGAAGGGGGAAAGCTGGGACCCTGCCTCCCTCTGGACCCCACAACAACCACTTATGCTGTGGCTACTAAAACAGACATGTCAGGAGAGGTGACAGGTCCTCCTTGACCCCTTCATCCTGCACTGATTTCCCGTTTTTTCAGTTTGCAATCCCGGAGCCATTATGTTTTTATTTTTCCGTTCACATAGCCATATAAAGACTAATTTTTTTGTGAGACAAGTTGCACCTTCTAATGGCACCATTTAATATTGTACACAGTGTAATGGGAAGCTGGGAAAAAATTCCATATGGAAAAAATATATATACAATTCCGCCATAGTTATATGGGTTTCGTGTTTGCAATCCCTGGAAGCGCAGTGCTCCGGGGAACTAACCGCTTGGGTCTGAGGGGTTAAAAGTCCATGATGGGCATTATTGCCGATCACAGACTCTGCCACCAGGTTTCTGCTGTGTAAAACAGTAGGCACCCAGCGGCTGTGGAACTGAGCTGGTGCCATCTTTACAGACCTGGCATCAAGAATACATGTGCGTCTGATGTCACCAATGGGTTAAAGGGGTTCTCCACTCTTTAGACATTGATGACCTATCCCTAATAGGTCATCAATATCAGATTGGAGGGGGTACCCCCAGCAATCAGCTGTTCTCTACTGCATGAAACATCTCGCTCCGGCCACTGTGTTGCCATGCCAGTGTAGCCTAACTCCAATTCACTTGAATGCTGAAGTCAGGGACAGACTGGGAACTTAAAGTGGCCCTGGACAGAACTGTGGCTCTATTTTGTAGGTGGTTCCAAATTGACAGAAGGCAGGGTAACACTAGTGGGCAGGGCCAACATATGTAGGCGGGGACAACAGAAGTTGGCGGAGCCAGTAATACTGTAGTGCAGAACACTATACCGCCCCAGCAAAACCAAATACCACTGTGCAGCACATAATACTGACACCTGCGCCACAGTATTCAGTGGCGATACAGCTGAATTCAGGAAAGCACCCGCTGGCCAGGTACATGGAGAGTCAGATTGTTGTGTACCTGGCTGGTGGCTGTGAGGAAGGCTTGGGTGGCCCCTTAAGGCATCGGCCCACCAGGAAATTTCCCTGTAGGGTCTATGGTCAATCTACCCCTGGCATGACGACTACACAGTAGACAGAGACTTCTGCTTATGGCCCATTTCACTGTTTTGTTTTAGGTGCCGAAGAAAGTTGATCAGTTGGCCTCCCGGTGTCCCCCCAACAATCTGATATTGATGAGTTATCCTGAAGGTAGGTCATCAATATCTACAGACCTTTAGAAAGTAAAGCAAAAATCTGCACCCAGACCAAATTCCAAAATTTTAAAGTAACATCTACGTTGGGTGATTCACAGGATTGGGAAACTTCTGCAATTCATAACCAATAATTTAGTTCCACATGAGACGCCTGCAGCGACAGATTTTTAGATCCGATGATTATAAAGTCCTCTTATTACTCAGCGCTCTCAGCTTTCACCCAGTGCAGGGATGATGTCTGACTAGATTTTCAATGGGGCTCGCCCTACAGAACTTGCTGTGGGCAGGGGATGTGGGAGGAGATAGAAGCAGCGTGGAGTTAGAGCTGCCGAAACACTCTCTGTAAATTCTACACCGAGGAGCAGACAAGACTTTGTCTCTGAGGAGATGCTCCCAGATCTTCTCTCCAGCACTGAAGACTTGACTATCCTCTGAGAAAGTGTCCTTAAGGATGGAACCTTTCAAGAACTGTAAACTCATTGTTTTTTTTTCTGCTACTTTTTCTTCTTCCTCGTTGTGTGTTTTCGGGGAGGAGTGAAAGTTCTGTGTGATGTCAGAGGCTTCCCACGTTGTGCCTCTTCTTCCCCAAGTCACAGTCTTGCCAGCGTTGAGCACTCACCTGCCATGTGCCTGAAGATCTGGACCAGTAGTGGCTAAAGAATCCAAGGGTGGACTTTTGGAACCATGATGGACGAAGGTCAGTTTGATACCTTCACCAACAAATGTGTGTCCACTATAGATTTAGGACCCAACGAGAGTCCGGCCATCAGCGCTGTGATGTTCTCCACAGGGGTCTTGGGCAACTTAATAGCACTGGTTCTACTGGAGACACACAGAAGAGGGAACAGGGGCAAGATCTCTCTGTTCTTCATCCTGGTGACTGGTCTGGTCATCACGGACTTGTTGGGCACTTGTATGATCAGCCCCGTGGTGCTGGCATCTTATACTAAGAGACTTACACTCAAGGCTTTGAATCTTTGCAATTATTTCGCCTTTGCCATGACTTTTTTCAGCTTGGCCACCATGATGGTCCTCTTCGCCATGGCCTTGGAGCGCGCGTTGGCCATAGGACATCCTTATTTTTATGAGAAGTTCATCAAGAAGCGGTGTGGAATCATCACCTTCCCCGTTATCTACTCGTTCTGCATCGTATTCTGCCTCTTCCCAGTGATGGGATTCGGAGAATTCATACAATACTGTCCCGGGACTTGGTGCTTTATAAACATGTGGGGTCAAAAAAAGGATGGGTACATCAGCAACGTGTACTCCATGCTATACGCCGCCCTTCTTCTCATTCTCATCATAGCTGTACTGTCCTGCAACCTCACGGTCATCGTCAGTCTGGTCAGGATGCACAAAAGACAAAAGTCCCGGAGGGTCGGCTCTCTGGTGACCAACAAGCGGGAGCGGATTTCCATGTCCGAAGAAATCGACCATCTCATACTACTGTCCATCATGACCATCACCTTCATTATTTGCTCAGTGCCTTTCACGGTAAGTTATTCCGAAGCTTTTCTACTGGTTTTCAGTTCAAATCTTGAGACATCATAAATCTTTCTATTTCTTGGAGAAGTAGCAGAGGCAAATTTGTTATTTAACCCTTTGATGTCTCTTGTGTTAGGATTGCCTGGAGAACAATTCAAAAATGTAAGGCGCTGTCACTGAAAGATGTGACATGACCTTCACTTTGCAGTATTTCAGCTATAAGGCGACAGGACTGTGAAGGGAATTTCCATATTTGCTGGGACCTTTATGTGATCCTTTGTATATTGGTGCTTTCCCCTAGCAGAATGCCCATACAATGTGACAAATACCCTCTAAGTAGATCTGTGCACCCTTTACATGATTGTTGGGCACATTCAATAGAATTGGCTCCATTTCAAGAGATCTAAAATGGAGACAGAGCAAGTTAGAATCTATATTATCCTGTGTCGCTGTGTATTGTGTAGAGTCAAAATGACACATCCAGCTCTGCTACATCTGTATCTAAACATCAATTCACATAAAACAACTATACTTTAACTGACTCTATGGTCAAAGACCCCGTGCACTCACTAGAAGTGACAGGCTGGCATCAAAATTGTTTCTTGGAGTAATCGCACTGAACTTTGTCACAGTGACTCATTGTAGTATAATCCTCCCATAAAATACACTTTACAACCTATGTTACCTTTGAACGACGTCTTACAATTTATACTGAATGGATACAATCTATATAAAAGGTTTATTACATTACTTATCCTGTACTTATCCTAAGCTACATCCTGTATTATACTCCAGAGCTGCACTCACTATTCTGCTGGTGCAGTCACTGTGTACATACATTACTTATCCTGTACTTATCCTGAGTTACATCCTGTATTATACTCCAGAGCTGCACTCACTATTCTGCTGGTGCAGTCACTGTGTACATACATTACTTATCCTGTACTTATCCTAAGCTACATCCTGTATTATACTCCAGAGCTGAACTCACTATTCTGCTGGTGCAGTCACTGTGTACATACATTACTTATCCTGTACTGATCCTGAGTTACATCCTGTATTATACTCCAGAGCTGCACTCACTATTCTGCTGGTGGAGTCACTGTGTACATACATTACTTATCCTGTACTGATCCTGAGTTACATCCTGTATTATACTCCAGAGCTGCACTCACTATTCTGCTGGTGGAGTCACTGTGTACATGCATTACTTATCCTGTACTTATCCTAAGCTACATCCTGTATTATACTCCAGAGCTGAACTCACTATTCTGCTGGTGCAGTCACTGTATACATACATTACTTATCCTGTACTGATCCTGAGTTACATCCTGTATTATACTCCAGAGCTGCACTCACTATTCTGCTGGTGCAGTCACTGTGTACATACATTACTTATCCTGTACTGATCCTGAGTTACATCCTGTATTATACTCCAGAGCTGTACTCACTATTCTGCTGGTGGAGTCACTGTGTACATACATTACTTATCCTGTACTGATCCTGAGTTATATCCTGTACTGTACTCCAGAGCTGCCCTCACTATTCTGCAGGTGCAGTCACTGTGTACATACATTACTTATCCTGTACTGACCCTGAGTTATATCCTGTATTATACTCCAGAGCTGCCCTCACTATTCTGCTGGTGCAGTCACTGTGTACATACATTACTTATCCTGTACTGACCCTGAGTTACATCCTGTATTATACTCCAGAGCTGCACTCACTATTCTGCTGGTGCAGTCACTGTGTACATACATTACTTATCCTGTACTGATCCTGAGTTACATCCTGTATTATACTCCAGAGCTGCCCTCACTATTCTGCAGGTGCAGTCACTGTGTATATACATTACTTATCCTGTACTGAGCCTGAGTTACATCCTGTATTATACTCCAGAGCTGCACTCACTATTCTTCCGGTGGACACATACCGTATATCATTTATCTTATACTAATCTGATGAATTTTGGGTGATTTCAGCTCTAACGCTTGCAGAATAATGAATACAACTCAGGAGTATAATACAGGATATAACTCAGAATCAGTACAAGATAAGTAATGTATGTGCACAGTGACTGCACAAGCAGAACAGTGAGTGCAGCTCTGGAGTATAATACATGTAAATCCAGATTAGCACATGATAAATGCATTCATTAGACCAGTCAAACCCTAGCTTCTAAAATGAGCATTAAACAGGGCCATCTGCTCGGCTAGGTCAGTATTTTCTCTTGCCTCATGGGTGGTTAGAACCAGGAGGCTCTTCTGGTCCACTGGTGCAGCAAGCAAAGGATAAGAAATCAAACCTTGGGTTTAGGTCACCTTTCTCTTCACCAGAGGAAGGAAAGTGGAAGATGAGTATGTGCCGGGCTGTCTTATCAAGAGATGGTGGCAGCAGTGGTGGATAAGCCATCACATGGAGGGGACATCATTTACTATGGGGTCTCCTCTCCTCTATGTAACCCCATGATGGCCACGTACTCTGATGTCCAGCTGTGAGAACACGTTCTCTCCATATGACAAAATCCGGAGCGACCATGAGAAGTAGCATCTACTAACACAGACCACTTACTACAGATAAACAGGAAATCAGCCGTCCACAACTTGTACTAATGTTTCTCCAAACAACTATTTCTGTGGTCGGATCCAGCAGGCCCGTAACGCTCGCCTCGTCTGCCCCATTTAATTCTACGCTGAAAGTTTCTATAACAATTTACAGTTTTGCCCGAGGCATCCAGAGGCAAGCTCTAACACATCCAGTATATTACGTCTGTAGCATCCCCTATGTACTGATCAGAAGCTTGTGTAATCACATTATGTCATAGTAATTTTCCATAAACCTTCTAATAAAATTAAAATATTTTATATGTATCACACGCCCGCACACCGCCACCGACGTGCAGGGAATTCGCTATAAGGGGTGTATGGTATTAGTGGGCACTTAGCTCCTACTCCTTGCATAAGACCCCCAGTTCTACATTTCTGGCTTCACTCAAAAATAAAAAGCTACTGACAAGAACTGGGGTTTGACTATATGATTTATATGTGCTTATCCTGAGTTACATCCTGTATTATACTCCAGAGCTGCACTCACTATTCTGCTGGTGCAGTCACTGTGTACATACATTACTTATCCTGTACTGATCCTGAGTTATATCCTGTATTATACTCCAGAGCTGCACTCACTATTCTGCTGGTGCAGTCACTGTGTACATACATTACTTATCCTGTACTGATCCTGAGTTACATTCTGTATTATACTCCAGAGCTGCACTCACTGTTCTGCTGGTACAGTCACTGTGTACATACATTACTTATCCTGTACTGATCCTGAGTTACATCCTGTATTATACTCCAGAGCTGCACTCACTATTCTGCTGGTGCAGTCACTGTGTACATACATTACTTATCCTGTACTGATCCTGAGTTACATCCTGTATTATACTCCAGAGCTGCACTCACTATTCTGCTGGTGCACTCACTGTGTACATACATTACATATCCTGTACTGATCCTGAGTTACATCCTGTATTATACTCCAGAGCTGCACTCACTATTCTGCTGGTGCACTCACTGTGTACATGCATTACTTATCCTGTACTGATCCTGAGTTACATCCTGTATTATACTCCAGAGCTGCACTCACTATTCTGCGAAGGCATAGTACACTGCGGTTTCCAGGAAAACATATATGTTAACATATTAGTCTGTTTGTTTTTGTTTTTTTTTTTACAACAGAACCCTATGGTGACGGATGTCAGTGTACGGCGCATGTTAAACGTATGCGTCCTATGTGCACATTAAATGTGGGACAAAAACCTGATGTAAACACAGCCTCAGACATTTTGCTCAGAGAACCAGCAGATTTGGTTGGCAATCGCGTCTCAGAGATGGAATTTCTTATTGTTTTACTTTTTTTGGATTTAGTCTTTGTTCAGAATAGCTTTACTTCTCCGCGCCAACATAAACTGCTTCCAGTCTTTCAGTTCTGTTACTCATCAAGCCCAGGATTTCTGACGAGGAGACTGCACAGAGAAGTTTCGTGGCTGCTCTGTTACATACATCGGGCCTCCCTCGGGGCGTTGGTTCTGCAAGGAGGCGGCCTCCGTGACCATAATTTGTTCTGAAACCCAAGTAGCTCACATGGAATACAACCCAATGACTTATGACTGCTTGTTACTGGCAGCATGTCAGAAGACGCTGGAGACCACAAGCTCGAGGGGCCCCTGGTTTCCATTATGAGTGGGCAGCGGTGCTTTGAGGTGCAAGGCAGGGTGCCGGTCATGACGCCAACAATCCGCAGTGTAGTAGCAGTGCAGGGAGCAATGAGGAGGCCGTTGTGCAGAAGAACAGTTCTCTACTGAAGAATTCCAATGCAAACAGATCAGGACAGTTCTTAGCATCCATGGGCAGATGTTACAGGTCTCACGGCCGTACGGGTAGTTAACGGCCAAAGTGTCTCTTTAAAGTAGTCTTCCTTACTCTGCACTTTGCAGGAGAGGACCCCTTTGTTGGCGCGTCTGGATGGTTTAGTCCAACTTTGCATTACCACTGATTAGTCCTTTCCTATAGACAGCTGATGTCTGGTCCTCACAGGCAGCCTGGAGAAGGGGATGCAATCACCTTTGCCATCCAGGAACAGCAGTGGAGGGAGTATTCCTCCTAACCTAACCTAGAAGCTACAGGGGGAGGTTCAGAGAACAGGACACACGGATGTTACTCTGCACTTTACTTGCTGACTTTGACATAAGCATCCAGGCATGGGGTGTACACTTTAGGCAATGCGATGCAACCACAGGGCGGTCCCCAATAATGGCATGCTCCTTTTTTGAACAGGTTGGTGTATTTACACGTCCACAAAATCCATGTCCACCGCCTTGGTATTTAGGTTTTTTTCTCACAATGGGCCAAACTGTTATTTGTTATGCTCAGGCACTGGAGGCAACACCTGAACATGGATGCCATCAGGTCCATCAAACAGTCCTTTTAGACAGGTTACCTCTACACCCCTGTGGCCTGCTTTTGTAGTGGTTCCATCTAATCCAGCTCTGGATGGATCCAGGTCCATGCTTAATCATAAGTCACTACTGAACCAAAACTTTAGACTGTCTGACTGGTCTCTCTTTGAACTGTGTTCTCTGTACTCCCTCTAGAATGTTCTTCTCTCTCTCGAGGGTGACACCAGCCCCATCTAGTGGTGGCTGTGGATATAGCCTATCAATACAAAATGCAGTAAATACATGTTTTACACAGAAATACACCCTTGTGCACTTAGCAGTGTGCCCCGACTCCAGAGCGGGACGCTGCACATCTACCATAGGGGGAAGGTCGGGACATCCTCAATGATTGTTCATTGGTTGGATGATGATACATGTGTGACCAATATTCATCAATCTTGTATGGCCACCAACCCAAACTAAGTGATCTTCTCACACGTCTCAGAAGGTCGCTGCCCTCTTAATCTTATGTAACCTCGATAGTTTGGCAGAGGAACAATTCAGGCTTCAGCAGGAACCAGAAAAAAGCATTCACCCGAAGCTACCTGGAAACTACAAAACGCAATTGCTGAAATTCCAAATTTGCCAGGTGTTTGAAAAATGTCGTAAAACAAGCAATACAATATAGATGAAGCTTCACACGTCCCCACCCCCCTCCCCAATCTGATGACCAATCTCCATGGCCCATAAATGCACCTTCACCTGTATGGATATACCCAACCAAGTAACCAACTTCTTATTGCTCAAATGCACGTTTTTAAAAAAAATTAGCGACTTGCGTCCACAGCTCTGGTGCAGAACTATGTGCCTCTGTGGTTACAGACTACAAGCCCTTTACGTCGTCTGATCCTGCAGTCATCACTCACTCTCCTCTTCTTCTACTGCCAGTACCTCAGGGGTGCACCACCAATGAGGCCAGGTGAGGCGATCGCCTCAGGCAGCACCAGGTAGAGGCCGGCAGCGGAAGGGCCATGGGCGATGAGCGCTCTCAGTGTGGGAAAGCGGTTAGGTTAAGAAATTGGCACGGGGGGGGGGGGGCTTTTCAGTTTTCGCCAGAGGCAGCAGAAAGGCTAGGTGCACCCCTGATGTACGTTATCAAGATGAATAAAATAACATAAGTGTGGGTTCAAACTACACAATGGCATAAGAGCTGCATACACAAGGAAGCAATAATATAACAAAATAAAATCCCCGCCGAAATGGACGTAACTGCGTTGGGGGAAGGGAGGCTCTACTGCACAGACATGAAGTCCCCCATGCTACGTGTTGTTAAAAACGCTGAGATCATACAGACAATTTCCTTACTTTCGTCACAACAGCATAAAAAAAGCATATAAGCATATAAACCATATACACACACAGTATATCACAGGTTATCATCTGCTTGTCTCACACCGACCACACCTGCCTCCTACTCTCGGAAATACATACAAGTGATACCCCATCGATACATCGCTGTCCTGTGGTTAACAGCCAGGCAAAATGTAGGTCATTTAAAGGCAAAAAACAAAAACATCAGCGCAGCATCATAACCTAGAATTGTAGTTTCCAATCTGTAGCTCTCCAACACGACCCAAGGCTTGCTGGGAGTTGCAGATTTCCCACCGCTCGAGAGCCACAGAATAGAGGCCACCGCCACGAAACATCAACCAACGTTTGCAATTTTCCTTGTGGTTCCAATATCCCACACGATGCGCTGCCGCAAACAAACACTTTGCATCAGGTGGCGCCCCCTTCAGTACGGGAGACTAATGTGCTCCAAGGCCAGCCCTGACAAAGAACAGGGCGTGGTCCCTTTAATAATTCCAAACAGCGAGTGGCATCCCCGTCCTCGGCGGTTTTGATGAACCATAAACCACAGCTGAAAAGGAAAACAAACAGCACGTGTGAACACGGCCAACGACCTCCGTATAGAACATTTCTGGGGGATTTGCTCTTCGCTTTACTTAACCTTGGGACATCATTAAGTGAGACACGCGTCTTCCTGTGTGTCACTCCGCACACAAGCGGTTTTATGTCCGTTGTGAAACAGTCGGCTTTGAAGCCGTCAGATTCTGGCGGCAGACCAGCTCTCACTGGCAGTAAACTTCAGCACCCTTTCTTTATTACATGCATCATTCCTAGATGTTCTCACAGACACGTCAATCATTAAAAGGAGTTTTCCCAGGAATTTTTTATTTTATTTTTTTAATAGGGTTGGAAAAATAAAAAATAATTAAATACTCACTCTGATTGATTGATTCCCCCCATTATAATGCTCTGGTCCCCGCTGCATTATGTTACATAGCATCATAAATCAATATAATGCTATGTGATCCCCGTCAATGCCAGGAGTTCAGCCCAGTGGATGCGTTGCGGGAGATGTGTGAGTGTCACGCTCGTCTGCAAGGGGCCTTAACCACTATAACCTCTACAAAGAGACACTTCACAACATATCCATGTGCATCTGCAGTAATTAAAGGATACTTTAAGACATTTTAAAGAGAATCTGTCACCAGCGACCTTCCAATCAAACTGTTTGCATAGACATACAGCTGTGGTTCCCCTGATTAAAACGCTGATTTTGTTTTGTTGATCTGAGGCTCTGTTCCCAAGATATGATACTTTTTCTTGATATGTAAATTAGGCCTTTGGTTCAATGAGGACATCACTGTTGCTCTTGCTGCACCCAAACGCCACACATTTCTGTGGTCAGCCCCTCGTTCTCGGCTTCAGCACTACCTGACCCTGTCAATCAAAGCAGCGAAGGAAGGGCTGGCCACAGAAAGGAGCGGAGCTTGGGTGCAACAAGAGCCACGGTGACACCCTCATTGCACTGAAGGCCTAATTTGCATATTAAGAAAACGTATTATAATTCAGGAACGGAGCCTTGGATTAACAAAAAAACAAAACAAAACAGCGTTTTACTCAGGGGAAGCACAGCTATGTGTCAATGCAAACAGCTGGATAGGGAGGTGACAGATTCCTTAACTCTGCACCATGTGCAAACTACTGTCTAAGTGTCCGCTGGATGCTTCTTCAGCAGTGTCCTATGATCTCAGTGAGAACCCTTCCCATCCTGCACCATTCAAGTTCCCTGCAAAGAGATGCCAATCAGGACTGGATGGAGGGGGGGGGGGGGGGTTGCTGCCAAGATGACAGACACTTGTCCCCTGAAGGACCACCCTGCGGACACTTAGGGAGAAGTCTCCATATCTATACATATGTTGCGAATATCTCTCCTGGTCCCTACGTAAAGATTATAGTGTTTAAGGATTGTTAAAATTGATGACAAGTGCCCTTTAAGACATCTGTTTTGCAGTTTTTTTTTTAGTCACTGTATGACGGTGGTATTACTTGAGCACTGTATGGTAGCATTATGCATTGGATAGCACTGCCACTTACGCACTATTCAGCAGACAACTGCCTTGCGATCCTAGTGGCCGCTCCTCCTATCTAGTCTTACAGGACATTTTTTATGCAGGTAACACTGTATGACGGTGGTATTACTTGAGCACTGTATGGTAGCATTATGCATTGGATTGCACTGCCACTTACGCACTATTCAGCAGACAACTGCCTTGCGATCTTAGTGGCCGCTCCTCCTGTCTAGTCTTACGGGACATTTTTTATGCAGGGAACACTGTATGACGGTGGTATTACTTGAGCACTGTATGGTAGCATTATGCATTGGATTGCACTGCCACTTACGCACTATTCAGCAGACAACTGCCTTGCGATCTTAGTGGCCGCTCCTCCTGTCTAGTCTTACGGGACATTTTTTATGCAGGGAACACTGTATGACGGTGGTATTACTTGAGCACTGTATGGTAGCATTATGCATTGGATAGCACTGCCACTTACGCACTATTCAGCAGACAACCGCCTTTCGATCTTAGTGGCCGCTCCTCCTATCTAGTCTTACAGGACATTTTTTATGCAGGTAACACTGTATGACGGTGGTATTACTTGAGCACTGTATGGTAGCATTATGCATTGGATAGCACTGCCACTTACGCACTATTCAGCAGACAACTGCCTTGCGATCTTAGTGGCCGCTCCTCCTGTCTAGTCTTACGGGACATTTTTTATGCAGGGAACACTGTATGACGGTGGTATTACTTGAGCACTGTATGGTAGCATTATGCATTGGATTGCACTGCCACTTACGCACTATTCAGCAGACAACTGCCTTGCGATCTTAGTGGCCGCTCCTCCTGTCTAGTCTTACGGGACATTTTTTATGCAGGGAACACTGTATGACGGTGGTATTACTTGAGCACTGTATGGTAGAATATAGCTGTTACAGCAGTTCAGGGTCATCAAAACTGATGAAAGGTCCCCTTTAATGAAACTCTGCCACCGAATGTTATGAGGGGTGGAGTCGTATGGCGTGTTAGCAGATCACATATGGAAGTCTTTGCTACTCCAGCTTATCGGCTTTAACATCAGTGTAATAAGCGGCATGTGGTCTGTGTCTTAAGATTGGGATCTAACTACAATGTTTACTTAAAGGGAAGTTTCCAGTTTTTACAAACATCTGGCATGTCAGATGATCACATCGGTGGTTGGGTGGTCACAGCAAGGAAAAAAAATTCACTAACTGGTGTGGAATGGTCGGAGGTCTGGTTTAAGATCTATGGCGAGATGAACCCCAAGACCCAAGTCTCTGCCCCCTCTCTCTTAGGAAATTCAAATTGAAGTTCAAACCCTAAAAAATGTTTTTAATGACTTGTCTGTTTTTTTGCGGTGTGCCCCTTTAAGTCCAGCAGCATACCCAGACTGAAAGACTCAACAGAGTCGTATTCCTCGTTGGTCTGAGATGCAATTATATCGTTTTACGATGTTTTTTCATGTGGTTCATTCATCGCTGCAGCTCTCATAAGTCACGCACATTTACAAAGCATGACATTATGTTATTCTACATGCGGTAAACCAAGACAATGCAAGAAATTCTGCCGGTGCTGCCCGTGTTCTCCATGAGTCAATGGAAAAACAACATGGACATGCACTAGTTCGGTCTGTGAAGAAAGCAGCCGTGCTTTTCTAATCCGGGATCCTTTTAACTATTTACTCCAGAGCTGCATTCACTATTAGACAGTGACTCCACCAGCAAAATAGTGAGTGCAGCTCTGGAGTATAATACAGGATGTAACTCAGGATCAGTACAGGATAAGTAATGTATGTACACAGTGACTGCACCAGCAGAATAGTGAGTGCAGCTCTGGAGTATAATACAGGATGTAACTCAGGATCAGTACAGGATAAGTAATGTATGTACACAGTGACTGCACCAGCAGAATAGTGAGTGCAGCTCTGGAGTATAATACAGGATATAACTCAGGATCAGTACAGGATAAGTAATGTATGTACACAGTGACTGCACCAGCAGAATAGTGAGTGCAGCTCTGGAGTATAATACAGGATGTAACTCAGGATCAGTACAGGATAAGTAATGTATGTACAAAGTGACTGCACCAGCAGAATAGTGAGTGCAGCTCTGGAGTATAATACAGGATGTAACTCAGGATCAGTACAGGATAAGTAATGTATTTACACAGTGACTGCACCAGCAGAATAGTGAGTGCAGCTCTGGAGTATAATACAGGATGTAACTCAGGATCAGTACAGGATAAGTAATGTATTTACACAGTGACTGCACCAGCAGAATAGTGAGTGCAGCTCTGGAGTATAATACAGGATGTAACTCAGGATCAGTACAGGATAAGTAATGTATGTACACAGTGACTGCACCAGCAGAATAGTGAGTACAGCTCTGGAGTATAATACAGGATGTAACTCAGGATCAGTACAGGATAAGTAATGTATTTACACAGTGACTGCACCAGCAGAATAGTGAGTGCAGCTCTGGAGTATAATACAGGATGTAACTCAGGATCAGTACAGGATAAGTAATGTATGTACACAGTGACTGCACCAGCAGAATAGTGAGTGCAGCTCTGGAGTATAATACAGGATGTAACTCAGGATCAGTACAGGATAGGTAATGTATGTACACAGTGACTGCACCAGAAGAATAGTGAGTGCAGCTCTGGGGTATAATACAGGATGTAACTCAGGATCAGTACAGGATAAGTAATGTATGTACACAGTGACCGCACCAGCAGAATAGTGAGTGCAGCTCTGGAGTATAATACAGGATGTAACTTAGGATCACTACAGGATAAGTAATATAATCAGATTTTTCTGTAGACTGTATCTATATGTAAACTATAAAATGGTGTTCAAAGACAAACCACCACTTTAAATATTTCATCTACTACACAAGCAAAGAAACAGGAAATTAGCTGCCAGGAATTTTTCATAAAAAAAGGAAATCATTTTGCCATGAGCGTGGTCAGTAATGGGGAGGGGGAGGTTGTGGGGTAATTACTACTTGTAACAGTAACCCCCAGCATGGCTCTAAAACGAAGATATGAATAAGTGCAGGGGTGTCAGGGCAGGGGACATCGACTAGTCATCTATGATTCAGAGGAGTCACTTGCTTGGTCAGTCAGGAAGGGATGTGTAAATGATTCCAGAGCTTTGGAAAGATGGAATTGTGACACATAAAACAAATGTAATATTGCATCGATCAGGGTTTTCTCTAATGTGGCAGAACTTTCTCGTGCACATTACGAACCAGCCAAGTACAAACCACAGAGGCAGAGCTTGCTGCCTGCGCCCAGTCCGGAGACACGGACAAAGTCAACCCCTACTCAGTGATGGCTAACCTCCGGCACTCCAGCTGTGATGAAACTATGACTCCCAGCAGGCTCCATTCATTTCTATGGAGTTCTGAGAACAGCCAAGCAAGGGTGCATCTTGGGAGTCGTAGTTTTACCACAGCTGGAGTGCCGGGGGTCAGCCATCACAGCCCTAGGTGGTTAAGAGTATGGTGGTATTAACCTGATAGCGACTAAGCTCTGCTTGTTCTGGGCTTTAACCACCTAACTGAGTCCAGCAACTGGTCTTGTCTGAAAGCTGACAGTCCAGGCTTTTACACAAGACCAAAACAACATCAGAGGAGAAATCACTGTTAGAAATTAAGTCAGGAGTAAAACCTGTTTTTACTTTCATTCACAGCATCCCAATTTCTATCAGTGATATCTTTCTCTATGTCCTGAACTTATTGCTGTCATTTTGGTATTCTCTGAAAGCTTGGAATGTCTGCTTTCAAACAAGATCATTTACATTTAGGAGATAGCAGCAACTAAAGCAGCCCTCCCCCCTCCAGTTAGTTACTTTTCCCACTGCTGAAGCTCCACTATGGCAAAACAGTTAGGGGGTTCATCCAGAGCCCTGTACATCTAGCAGAAGCATGGCTGGTACCCCCAAGGAGGAGACAGAAGTGGTTTATAATCTGTTATGCTTTCTCATTTCCTTGGTGCATAACACTCCTCTGTTCCTCTATTGGACCGGCCAGTCATGTGATCGCCGAGTGTAGGGCAGAGTTACTTGGTCTTAGCAAGCCCTGATCAGCACTGCACGTGTACAATCCCCCAACAGGGGCTGCTTTCCCTGTAAGTGGGGCTCCTTTACCTGCCCCAATTACAGTAGAAAAGAGCAAAAAAAAAAGTGCAAATGTCTTTAAATGATCTCTTGGGGGAAATACATATAAAATGTATTAAAATAACATTTTTGTAAAAATTAAAAAAATATATAAAATAGAAATTAGGAAATAAAATGTCCATGCAAAATAGTCACTATAGTCACCCTGTTCATGCAAAGCTATTCTATACTTTTTATGAAAAAAGAAAACACCAAAAATAGGGAAATCACCCTACAATTTATTTTGGTGTGAATTTGCATATTTTAAGAATACTTGTGCACAGATACACCCAAGTAAAACTAAAAAAAAAAAAAGGAAAAATATGGCTGCTCCCCTCGACACCGGATGTTTTCATCTGTGCATGGAGAGAAGCAGCACCAGCAGTATGGGGACCAAGAGCGGTGCAGGGAGCGGGGTATTTTTATTCAGTGTGAGGGCCCCGGCACATGGGGAGGCAGTTGGTATTGGATAACCCCTTTAAGGAGAAAGAGTCTTGGGCTCCAGCCTTACCATCTACACAATATGGGCATACTTACCAACATTTGAGTTGGTAAAATCGGGGCATATAAGCCCCGCCCACTGTGAACACCCCCCCCCCCCTCTGCCCCTGCCCAGTATCCGGGGTTTGTGTTAGCCCTACCCTACTCGGGACAGCGCAAATTTGCCAGGACTCTCTCTGAAAATCAGGGACAGTCCCGGAAAATTCGGGACAGTTGGCAGCCATGTATGTGTGACATACCGGTACTTGTACTATATATTCTGCATTCTTGCTGTGTAGGGCAGTGGTATAGCGGGGGTACAGTCTGTGCATGCCCTGTCAGTAATCATCTATAGGGCACGATTAGAGTGCTGGATTAGCAGACTTTGAGTATTATCAAGTGCTGGATTAAAAGAATCTCACTGTGCCAAGAGAAATGTAAAATAATAATGAATGCCTCCCAGCTTCCTTATGATGTCCTAACTTGCAGAAGAACGTGGGTTTGTTCTTCAGATTTGTATTTCGTCCCGTGTAAATATTGTTTTTGTAGAAGAGTTTAAAAAAAAATAAAGTTTACAGAAAAGTCTTATCCGGCTCAGGCATTTTCCAGTTCTCTGCTTTGCTCATTTTTTTTTTTTTTAATAAAAGCTCTTCATCTGGGAAAAAAAATCAGGACTTCCTCCTTTCCAAAAAGTCATCAATGTGGAGTGGACTGGATGCGGCTGTGCAGTCCTTATAGACGTCGATGTTCTGCTAGCCTTAAAGGGGTTGTCCCCATTTTACTATTGATGGCCTATCATCAGGATAGGTCATCAGTATCTGATCAGTGGGGGTCCGACATCCGGGACCCCTGCCGATCGGCTATTTAAAAATGCGCCGAGGCCTTCTCCCAGTTTTTCCTAGGCCAGTGACATCACGTTCAATCGGTCACGTGGCCTAGGAGCGGTTCAGCCACGTTCAATTGAATGGGGCTGAGCGCGATACCAGCTGTCTGACCCCCACCCCTTTAAATCTGAGATGTTGTAATTGCACCTCAGCACATAGCTGCATTCCTTGCAACTTATAGAGTACACTGTATCTATAACATGGTCTCTCCTCTGGGGGCCGGTGTCTCTTTTTGATTCTATTATCATTTTTGTATGGAGCTGACGGGCTCCTTACCTCTGCTCTCTGACATTATAAACACTCATTAAAGCTCAGTTCTTATCTTACTGATAAGAATGTGGCTTAAATAGGAGTCTATGACCTCTCAGAAGTTTAAAGATGAGGTTTATTGGCCACAAAGTGAAAGTGAAAGTCACACAGTTAGAAAAACAGTTAACCAATTGTGACAGAATGGCTCAATATCTTTAATAAAGGCCAACTGAAAATATGATTTTTAGCCAAAAATGAGCAAAATGCAAAATTGCCTCTGAAGGTGTACATAGCCTTTACACCTTCCACATTGGCCACAGCATCTGGCCCAGACAGATTTTTGTAAAATGTGACGTGCGCTTTACAGATGTGGCACGTACACAAGACATTTCAAGCTGCGCCTCCAAATCGAGAGACGTCGAACATGAGGAGAGCCTGCAAATGCCTCAGTGCCTGTCCTCGGCCTCTCTGCTCTGGATATATACAGTACAGTACCATTGTGGTAATGAAGGGTGGAATCGTATATCAGGCAGGGTCTCAGAGGGCACGGTGCCATCTCCATTGGGCGCCCACATGAGCTCTGTCTGCAAAGCATGAACGCAAATAGCGACATCACAGCATGTGACAGCACAGCACGTGGCATCAGATTCAGATTTTTTTTTTTCAATCAAGACCACAAAACGATAGAATCACTTTAAGGGTCCATTCAGACGTCCGTGTGTTGTTTTTTTTTTTTGTGGTCCGCAAATTGCACATCCGCAAAACACGGATACCGTGGACCGCACATGGCCAGCCCTATGATAGAAATGCCTATTCTTGTCCCAATAGGACATGCTCTATCTTTTTTGAGGGGCTGCGTAACGGAACTACAAATGCAGCATTACCCGTTCCACAATTTTGTGGATGTGGAGCCATAAATACGGACTTGTGAATGGACACTAACAGATGGCATCACCTTTGGTGCAGTTGCTCACGTAAGCCGCATGTGAACTTGCAAAGACACTACAACACTGCCAGTATATGTCTGTATACACCAGGGATCAGAAACCTCCGGCACTCCAGCTGTTATGAAACTACAATTCCCATTATGCCCCATTCATTTCTATGGGTGATTGGAAAAGAGCAGAGCAATTATGTATGCTGGGAGTTGTAGTTTCACAACAGCTGGAGTGCCGGAAGTTGCCTTCCCCTGGTATACACTAACACAGGGATCAGAAACCTTCAGCACTCCAGCTGTTGTGGAACTACAACTCCCAGCATGCACATTTGGTGACCTCTCAGAACTCCCAGTACCGGAGGTTGCTGACCCCTGCACTAACACAATGTATAAGACCTACCTGCTGGAGTTATATTGGTTGGTGTGAGATCCAACAGTAAAAGGGAGGTAACGCCCAATAGCTGGGGAACAACGGCAGGTCAGACCCCATGGCAGGGGTGTTTACCTTGTCACCTAAAAACAAAAAAAAAAGTTTATTTAGGGCATATTATCACTTAATGCATAAAAATAGCAAATATTTTTGTGCAATATGGGTGCATTGAAGCACCGGTCATATTTTGCCTTTTACTTTAAAGGGGTGTTCCCCTACCTGGTAAGTGATGGCACATTGCTAGCGGTCTGGCCTGTTTACCTCACACTAGTATTAAACTACATGATGTTTCTTCTCCAGTCAGTCTAAAGCAACATTTTAAACTCTGTGGATGCGCGGCTACCAGAGAGCAGTGCATTGTGGGAACTCAAGTGACAGTATGAGCAGTTAGATCACGTGACTGAAAACAGGGTGGAGCTAAACCGCTGTCTGTTTCCAAGGACAACCAGCAGATAAGACATTTTCTCGAAAGTGGAATTAAAACATCAGATTTGTGTGTCAGAATTGATGTTGGGCTACATAAACGGATGGAATAGACATTAGAAATCCTTACAGAATAAAATCCTTTCAAACTTTTCCCGGAAAGACTAATGGGTCCTTTATATGTCAATTATGTGCAGACGACTTATGTAAAGCATCATGTGATGGGGAGCGAGCAGATCTCCTGTGACCAGTCAGACAATGGGTTTTATGGTTATTTTCCAGCCTGTTAATGACGTTTTAGGACCATAAAGCTCTTCCGGGGATTAATCAACAAATTCAGCAAAAATGAATTCTTTTATTTATTCATGACACTCCATAACTATCATGCTTACTGGAAAATACACAACAGCAAGTTGACCAACGGCACGCTGACCCGTCATGGCGTAATCGATAATTAAATTGACACCATTCCTTTTTTTTTTTTTTTTTTTTTTTACAGCTTATGGAGAGCTGCATAAATACGTATTATGTCTCCATGTCCAATCTGCGTTTTTTTTTTTTTTTGGAGGATTCATTTCTATGGGTCAGTAAAAAAAAAAAAAAATCTGCAGATTACAGAACATGTTCATTTCTTGTCTGTATTGCAAGAATAGTGATTTTTAATATTTTAATAACGGGAGTGAGAAAAATGCAGATTGCACACGGAAAGTGTCTGTATTTTGCGGATCCGTGGTTTGCGGATTGTAGTACGGACACAGTAGTGCACATGGGGCGAATAGATATTTCAGCTTGTGACCTTGCAGCAAGGCATCCTGTTTCTACATTTCTACATTGAAATAACAAAAAAATGGGTCATTGTTCTAGGGCATACACCCCACAAGGGTCTGCTCCAAAATATCCTCCTTAGAAGCTTGGTGCAGTTTAGGCATTGTATAGCAGGGTTACGTGTTTCCTGTGTGGCACTATAGGACTGTATTAGCAGGGCACTGTATAGCATTACTATATGGTATAATTATACACCTAGGTACTGTGATGTGGGATCCATAGAGCTCTTTTATAGGCACTCTAAGGTGCTAATATGTAGGCACTGAGCAACAATATTATGTGAATACTATATGGCGGTATTATTTAGACACATAGCCCACTGTTATTTATTTGTGCTGAATTATGGCAAATCATACTGGGAAGGATTTTCCACCCCTTCCCTCATTTTGGCCAAGGGCCATTCAGTCCTGCATCTGATATATTTAGATTAGCAGTTGGTTTATAATATATTTAAGGAGTTTTTTGGGGACTTCCACAGGATAGGTTATCAAGATCTGATTGGTGGGGATTTGACACCCCCACTGTTAAGCTGTTTTGGGCAGCCAGTAGCACCAGTAACTATAAAGAGGGCGGAGCTGGAATCAGAAGTCTCCATCCACTGTGTAGTAGCCATGCCAGGGTACTGCACCTCAGCTCCCATTCATGTGAATTCATACATCGGCACCAGAAACTATACTGCAGAAGGAGACTTCCTCTTCCAGCTCCATCCATTGATCAGTAGGGGTGTCAGGTCTCAGAACTCCACCAATCAGACATTAAAGAATAACTCCCGCAAAAACTTTTATTCTCTGACCGGTTAGGAAGCCAGTCACTGCTCTATTCATTCCTATGAGACTGAAAGTGAGGCTTCTATAGGAATACATAGAGAATTAGACTTCCTGTCCACACATAAGATGCTGTGTCAGTTGGTGAGTCTGATTGCTGGTCACATGACACAGATGAGAAAAATCAGAGAGATATAACTCACAAATACCCACACTGGTAAGAAAATGACATTCACTACAGATTACATCATGTACATTTCTAGCAGGACATGGAATAAAAATTTTTGCGGGAGTTCTTCTTTAATTACCTACTTGTAGCCCATGGAGGTCCTAAAAAATATGTGTGTGTAAAATAAAAAAAAAATTATATATAATACACACACGGTATATAATATATATATATATATATATATATATATATATATATATATATATATTTATTATACCTACAGCTAATCTAAATATATTAGATGCAGGACTGAATGGCCCTTGTCTAAAAGGAGGGGAATAGGGGAATATTCTTTCTGGTATGAATTGCCTTAACTCAGCCCAAATAACGGTGAGGTATGAGGCTAAATAATACCGTCACATCAAATATTGCTGTGCAGTGTTTACATAGTGGCGCCATACCGTTCCCATAAAAAGCACTCTATAATGTTGACATCGAAGTGCCACACAGTTCCTAAATAATATCATGCAGGTGTATAATTGTACCATACACTGCCTATGTAGTAGTGCCATACTGTGCCCAGGTAATAGTGTCGTACAGTGCCACGGACAAAGACAAACATGCCATACAGAGCCTAAACAACATCAATTCAGTTTGTCGGGCCATGTGTCAGAGCACCGATATTGATGACCTAATGATGTCCCGAAGTATTCCGCCACCCAGATATCACTCAACCATCCTTACGTGAATTTTGCACTTTATGTTTTTCAGGTACGGGCCTACATTAACAGAGTCGATAGCGATAAAGGAGATGACAAAATGGACCTTTTAGCCTTAAGATTTTTGTCAATCAATTCGATTATTGACCCGTGGATCTTCACCATACTACGACCCTCTGTGCTCCGGCTGATGCGCTCGGTTCTGTGCTGTCGGAGCTCGATTAACATGAGGAGCATCAGAAACTCTCCTTCCCTCAGTACTCGACTGTCCACCGCCACCAAGCTCGACACTACGTATGGGATTTCCCAGAAGAAACACATGGCCGATGGTGACAAAATCGCATGGGGAGAAAAAACAGACACCTAGTGATTTAAACAGTATAATAAACTACAAACGTTCCATGTATCGTGCATAATGTATGACAGGCGAAGGTACTCGGGTCATGGCCAAGGAAAGATGAGACATCGTCAGAACCTTGAGGAGCTACAATAACCAGTTCACATAATCAGCGACTACAGAATCCATCATGGAGGCACACGGCTGGGGCTGTGAAACAGACAACGGGAGAGCATAAGTAAGGGACACCAGCCATTTTAGATGTTTTAGGACTCCATGCTTATGGTTTCCCAAAGCTGGTTTTAGGTACCTTCACAACTGGTTCGATCACAGGCGACCTCCTACCTACTGCATACTGGTCAACGTTCCCAGTATCCACTTGATTTGTTCTATGAACTGGACCACAAAAGAGACAAGGTCATAAATAAGAGGCATTTCTGCAAAACTTTGGGGGCGTTGTACAATAGTACAAGGTTAAACATGGTCGGACTGGTCCAGAGGAGAACCTAGGTGGGCGTAGAGTCAGAAGACAACCCCACCTAAATCAGGTTTTACAGCAGATCACTTGCTACAGGGCAGGAAGGGGGGGAGGCATTAGTTTTTGGGTTAGTATATCAATATATCTGTTCATATGGAAAATGTTTGTGACGCAGGAGAATTTTGTGGACCAACTTGACCAGATACGAAATGTAAAATCTTGACTTCTCAGTGGGCATTACTTAAGATGGTTCAGAGACAACCCCCATTGAGATGACCGCAATTGTATCAGTACCCTCAGCAACCAGTTGACATGGCCAGGAGAAGCCACAACCAGTGAGACATTTTTTAAGTATTACACGGTGGCATGTCCATGAAATACATGGGTGGCTCTGGTCCAGCAGATCGGCTCTCCATACTGGCTCATAAAAGGAAACATCGAAGGACTGAAATCCCTTGGGCCCACCAGGGGAAATTATTCTGAGGGCCCATCCTATGTGCATATAGGACCTTAAGGGCCCTGTTTAATTAGGGGTCCATTATTGTCAGAGTTTGGGCCCACTGGAAGATCCTCTGGTACTCTGGTGGGCCGACCCTGAAAGGAAACGCTCTCTTTGGTGTCCATGATCCCTAAAAGCACATAGGACAAGGACTGTCCGAAAACCACAAACCCTTTAAATTATACCTGACAACTTTGGCTCGCAGGAGAACAGATAGTATGGCACACAGAATCTTTTCAGATGTGGGCCTGCCCCCTTTTCAAAGACACCCCCCCCCCATTCTTCCCTATTGGACCAGGCTTCATTTTGAGATGCATCACACCCCCCTCTGGACAGATATGGGCACCGGCCATGTGCCAGGATACTGCAGGCCCCACTGCCAAGGAGGCTGCAGAATCCAGGGAACAGCCCTATTCCTGGAGGTCTCCCCTTTTTCTGGGAGCCTCCCAGACTTTCGGGAGTAGGCATTAAAGGGGTATTCTCCTCTGAGATAATGGGGGCATATCGCTAGGATATACCCCCAGTGTCTGAGAACGGAGTTTGCAAAGTGGTTGCTGGAGGACTCCGGTTCCGGCCACCACCAAGCGCTCTCCCCATAGAAGTGAATATGAGCGCACCGCGCATGCACGACCGCCGCTCCCATTCACTTCTATGGGCCCGGTGGAAATAGCCTAGCTAGTGCTCGGCTATTTTCAGTGGCCCCCATAGAAATGAATGAAGGGCCACTGCGCATGCACAGTGTGCGCCTTCCACCACTTTTGGGGCTGGCAATGTGGGCAGATCCTAGCCATATGTCCCCATTCGCTCAAATGAGAAAACTCCTTTAAGGCTGGCTCGGATTGCTCAAACTGATGCCATACAGTTCGATTGCTTGCTTTTTTTTCCTAACGTATACGCCAAATGGAGGCATAAAAAGTGATGTTAACGCGCCCTAAATAACTTATTATAACCATCTCTCTTCCAAGAAATCATGAGCCGCCAGTATTGCGTAGTGTCCCCTCTAGGTTGTATTCTACCCAAAATGTCTCCTCATGCTCCTCTTAGATTGTAAGCTCATCTTCCTCTAGTGTCCTTATGTTTGCACTTTATAGAGCCAAGGACTGATGGCGGCACACAGCGCTGCAGGACACACATATAATTAACGATTTATATAGCATGTAATGCAGCTAACCCGCATGGATGGGACCACTAGGATTCAGATCAAAAGCCTTATAAAGGAATTTTCAGCTATTTTTTGGTTCTGAACTGAAGCACGTATGGCTTGCCTTCCAAAATGGTGGACTATTGGGCAATTTCAGAAGACGAGGCCAGTTTTTGGGTGGGTGTACATACACTTTCATCCGCAAAATCGCTTTTTTTGGTGACCTAGTAAGCCATCAGAGCTCGGCTACCATTTTGTAAACTGCTGTGGTAAAACGAAAGCTGCACTGTGATTGGATGCTCAAGGCATCAAGACCAGAAACCAATCACTGCACAGCTTTCAATTTACCACAGCAGTGTAAGAAGTGTAAACTGAGCTCTGATTGGTTGCCAGTGGGGCAGCAAGGCCAGTATCCCTGTGGAAGGATTGACAGAGAAGGCCCCATTTTGTGAAAACACAAGAAAAGGGAAATTAAAACTGGTGAATTTACCTCAAAAAAATGAAAAAAAAAAATTATAAAGATAGCACTTATCCTGTATTTTTCCATGAGTTATTGACTACACTTATACAAAGAGTGTTATTTAATTTAATGTGTCTGTGTGTTGAGTGTCTCTTTTCTAATAAAAGTGATTGAAACAAGACAAAAGTTTATTTAAAGAGGTCTCCAGCAGATGTGTTTTTCGGCCTGCTCCATTAGGACATGGCTATGATCAGTGACTGAGGTGCACTGTCTGGTGGGGCCTGCAGTACTTTGAACCCCACCTCAGATCTCATCTTTGGCGCACCAGAGAGACCAAGACTGCCATTACACTCCTGACTTTCCCACCACCAAGACTAGAAGTTCCAGAAAACCATGAGAGTCGTAGGATGGGAGTTGTAGTTTTGCAACAGCAGAAGAGCCAAAGATTGGTGATCACTGCATTTATGAACCCTTGAACCCATGGCATGACTAACGTCTCTGGTTGCACCATCCAGTAGATGATATGCTGCAGCTAGCATGACTTAGTTCCTCAAGAACACTGAATCATTGCTGCAGCTAACATGACAACACGCGACCTGTCAGTCAACAGCTTCCTCCACTGGTCTTATCTGGCCTTGACACTAAATTGACCCATTTACAGAAGCCAAGAAGTTACAAAGAGGGTCACCTATCATAGAACATACATAAAGAGGCGTCCCTATCAAAAATTTGAGGTCCCCCCACCCCTCGCAATGCTAGTTCACACCACTTCATACCCAGTCCACTTATCCTGAGATAGAGGAACCAAGAGCCTGGCCTTTCCTGCCCATTCTTTTGAATACCCCCTCTATAAGCCAGGACCAGAGAGCTTCTACAAAGATACTGTCACAGTAACTCTGTTCTATAACTCTGTACTAACCCTTTAAAGGGGATCTGCAGTTTCATCTTTTTACTTGCCCCGAGTGCCCAAACAATGCATGTTTTTGCTTCCATATATCCCATTTTCCATCCCCTGTTCTCAGCATCACTGCATCCTGGCAGGATGTTTACATGCAGAACTTCCTGTTATCAGCTTCCTGCTGTTTTTTGAGCCAATCCCAGCATGCTTTGCACTGTAATTTTTCACAGGGCTTGCTCCACCTGCCGCGCTGTTACCTCTGTAGTTATCGCACCCCCTACGTCTCCCCTCTCCATGTTAGTTAGGTAGAGAAAACCCTGTCAAAATCCCAGCAGAAAGCTGATGAAAACAGGAAGTTATGCATGTAGACATTATTCCAGGATGCAGTGATGCCGAGAACAGGGAAACAAAAAGTGCTGACATAAAAAAAACAAGTGTATGGGGCAAAACTATGCAGTGTTTGGGGAAATCCTTGAAGAAAAAAAAATTCATTATGAAACCAGAGAACCCCTTTAAGGCTTAGCTAGTGGTGGAGATCACTGGAGTGTCAGCCAAAACTTTGAGGGATCACAGAGAGACCTATTTTGGGTCTCTTAACATATAATATTCGCACAGTCCTCAGATATCCAGTACGTACCCTCCTCATTCTCGGCACACACTGACTCCCATTGCTTGCCTTACAGGAAATTTTGATTCCTGAAAAAAACTTTAACTTTTGCCAAGTGAATCACTAGTGGGATCTACAAACATCTGTCCGTCTTGTAGTGGATTCTCTAGCTTCCCTTTTAGTGGCAGATGACACACTTCATGCTATACATCCTGCATTCCACACGGGTTATAGGACTTTCCAAGGATTCCCACGTTCTTGTCCTCTGGGCGGTTGTAAGTCCACAATAAAAAAAAAAAAATGATTTCAAAATTTTTTGTAATGGGTTAGGTTATTTCATAAATGTCCTTTTAGCTCTCATTTACACAATACAGATTGCTTGGCATTAGAGGTTTCTACTCACCAGAAGTCTATATAGAATATGCATTATATGGATCAGTTATTTGAGCACTGTATGGGAGAATGATTAGAGCAATTTATAGTGGTATTATTTAAGCACTGTATGACAGGATTATTTAAGCACTGTATGGTGGTATCATTTGAGAACTGTATAGATTTATGATTTGGCCAACATATCACACTATTATTTGGGTGCTTAGATATAGGCACTATATAGTGGTATTATTTGAGCATCATATTCCTTTCTAGAATACACCCTATATACACTCCGTGTCCTTTCCAGGTTGTGGCTTACTTCCAAGGATATAGCTATAGGGAGTGCAGGGCGGCTTTGTGCCTGAGAGTGCTTAATTGACCCCTTTGCCGCATAAGAAGACAACAATATTATATATGATGGCATTTTTTGAGCACAGTATGGTGGTGGAATTCTTTGAGCGCTCCGCGGTGGCTTCTTTTGAGCGCTCCGCGGTGGCATCTTTGAGCGCTCCGCGCTGGCTTGTTTTGAGAGCTCCGCGCTGGCTTGTTTTGAGCGCTCCACGGTGGCTTGTTTTGAGCGCTCCGCGGTGGCTTGTTTTGAGCGCTCCGCGGTGGCATCTTTGAGCGCTCCGCGGTGGCATCTTTGAGCGCTCCGCGGTGGCATCTTTGGGCGCTCCGCGGTGGCATCTTTGGGCGCTCCGCGGTGGCATCTTTGGGCGCTCCGCGGTGGCTTGTTTCGAGCGCTCCGCGGTGGCTTGTTTCGAGCGCTCCGCGGTGGCTTGTTTCGAGCGCTCCGCGGTGGCTTGTTTCGAGCGCTCCGCGGTGGCTTGTTTCGAGCGCTCCGCGGTGGCTGTTTCGAGCGCTCCGCGGTGGCTGTTTCGAGCGCTCCGCGGTGGCTTGTTTCGAGCGCTCCGCGGTGGCTTGTTTCGAGTGCTCCGCGGTGGCTGTTTCGAGCGCTCCGCGGTGGCTGTTTCGAGCGCTCCGCGGTGGCTTGTTTCGAGCGCTCCGCGGTGGCTTGTTTCGAGCGCTCCGCGGTGGCTTGTTTCGAGCGCTCCGCGGTGGCTTGTTTCGAGCGCTCCGCGGTGGCTTGTTTCGAGCGCTCCGCGGTGGCTTGTTTCGAGCGCTCCGCGGTGGCTGTTTCGAGCGCTCCGCGGTGGCTGTTTCGAGCGCTCCGCGGTGGCATCTTTGGGCGCTCCGCGGTGGCTTGTTTCGAGCGCTCCGCGGTGGCTTGTTTCGAGCGCTCCGCGGTGGCTTGTTTCGAGCGCTCCGCGGTGGCTTGTTTCGAGCGCTCCGCGGTGGCTTGTTTCGAGCGCTCCGCGGTGGCTTGTTTCGAGCGCTCCGCGGTGGCTTGTTTCGAGCGCTCCGCGGTGGCTGTTTCGAGCGCTCCGCGGTGGCTGTTTCGAGCGCTCCGCGGTGGCTTGTTTCGAGCGCTCCGCGGTGGCTTGTTTCGAGCGCTCCGCGGTGGCTGTTTCGAGCGCTCCGCGGTGGCTTGTTTCGAGCGCTCCGCGGTGGCTTGTTTCGAGCGCTCCGCGGTGGCTTGTTTCGAGCGCTCCGCGGTGGCTTGTTTCGAGCGCTCCGCGGTGGCTTGTTTCGAGCGCTCCGCGGTGGCTTGTTTCGAGCGCTCCGCGGTGGCTTGTTTCGAGCACTCCGCGGTGGCTGTTTCGAGCACTCCGCCGAGGCTGTTTCGAGCACTCCGCCGAGGCTGTTTCGAGCACTCCGCCGAGGCTGTTTCGAGCACTCCGCCGAGGCTGTTTCGAGCACTCCGCCGAGGCTGTTTCGAGCACTCCGCCGAGGCTGTTTCGAGAACTCCGCCGAGGCTGTTTCGAGAACTCCGCCGAGGCTGTTTCGAGAACTCCGCCGAGGCTGTTTCGAGAACTCCGCCGAGGCTGTTTCGAGAACTCCGCCGAGGCTGTTTCGAGAACCCCGCCGAGGCTGTTTCGAGAACTCCGCCGAGGCTGTTTCGAGCACTCTGCGGAGGCTGTTTTGAGCACTCTGCGGAGGCTGTTTTGAGCACTCCGCGGAGGCTGTTTTGAGCACTCTACGGTGGTATTATGTGAGCATTGTATAGATTTATTTGGCCAACATTTGGCAGTTATTTGGATGCTTATTATTAGACACACCATGGTATGGGGGATTTGTACACTCACTGTATGACCATATAGACAGGCATCCAACTAAAGGTACCATCTTGGGCTTCATCCAACATATATCCAGTCCTAAAGTTGTAGTCTTGCTCCTCAACATGGTTGACTTCAAAATGTTCTGCAGCTACAGAACTTCTGAGCAGGTCTCTTGTAAAAGTAAACAGCTGTGATGAGGTCTGACGTGCGCTGAGACTTTTAATTGAACTATATTTACAGATCGCAGGGATCCTCTCACTTATGTGGAGGCTCATGTCTCGTTACCCAAGACAACAGACACTCTTCTTTTATAAACCAAGATGCTCTTCAGCAAACTATGTGTCAGTTGATGGCTGTGATGCGGCTCTATAAGGAGAACGGAGGTCTGGTGTAACCTATCCTGCTCTGAGGAGGCCAAACATGGTCGAAACTGGCCAAATCTAAAGTCTCAATCTTGATATCAGTCACGTTTATTCGCTTTTGTGTTAACCTGAATAGTAAAAAATACTTGAAAATCCCATATTATTATTCTTACATGCTGCTCAAGCTTCCAGTTTTTTCAACACGTGTGGCCTATATACAGTGGGGAAAAAAAGTATTTAGTCAGCCACCAATTGTGCAAGTTCTCCCACTTAAAAAGATGAGCAAGGCCTGTAATTGACATCATAGGTAGACCTCAACTATGAGAGAAAAAATGAGAAAACAAATCCAGAAAATCACATTGTCTGATTTTTAAAGAATTTATTTGCGAATTATGGTGGAAATTAAGTATTTGGTCACCTACAAACAAGCAAGACTTCTGTCTCCCACAGACCTGTAACTTCTTCTGTAAGAGGCTCCTCTGTCCTCCACTCTTTACCTGTAGTAATGGCTCCTGTTTGTTATCAGTATAAAAGACACCTGTCCACAACCTCAAACAGTCACACTCCAAACTCCACTATGGTGAAGACCAAAGAGCCGTCGAAGGACACCAGAAACAACATTGTAGACCTGCACCAGGCTAGGAAGACTGAATCTGCAATAGGCAAGCAGCTTGGTTTGAAGAAATCAACTGTGGGAGCAATAATTAGAAAATGGAAGACATACAAGACCACTGATAATCTCCCTCCATGAGGGGTTCAACGCAAGATATCACACCGTGGGGTCAAAATGATCACAAAAATCCCAGAACCACACGGGGGGACCTAGTGAACGACCTGCAGAAAGCTGGGACCAACGTAACAAAGGCTACGGTCAGTAACACACTACGCCGCCAGGGACTCGGATCCTGCAGTGCCAGAGTTGTCCCCCTGCTTAAGCCAGTACATATCCGGGCCCGTCTGAAGTTTACTAGAGAGCATTTGGATGTTCCAGAAGAGTATTGGGAGAATGTCATATGGTCAGATGAAACCAAAGTAGAACTGTTTGGTAGAAACACAACTCGTAGTGTTTGGAGGAGAGTGAATGCTGAGTTGCATCCATACCTACTGTGAAGCATGGGGGTGGCAACACCATGCTTTGGGGCTGTTTCTCTGCAAAGGAACCAGGACGACTGATCCGTGTACATGAAAGAATGAATGGGGCCATGTATCGTGAGATTTTGAGTGCAAACCTCCTTTCATCAGCAAGGGCATTGAAGATGAAATATGGCTGGGTCTTTCAGCATGACAATGATCCCAAGCACACCGCCAGGGCAACGAAAATGATTGACCTCTGTCATTGCTAACACAGGATATATAACAAAGTATTGAGATGAACTTTTGTTATTGACCAAATACTTATTTCCCACCATAATTTGCAAATAAATTCTTTACAAATCAGACAATGTGATTTTCTGGATTTGTTTTCTCATTTTGTCTCTCATAGTTGAGGTCTACCTATGATGTGAATTACAGGCCGACCTCATCTTTTTAAGTGGGAGAACTTGCACAATTGGTGGCTGACTAAATACTTTTTCCCCACTGTACTGTAGGATTTTGATTTTCTTTCCAAGTTGTGGCTTCCAGGGGGTGCAGAGGAGCAGCTGAAGGCCCAAAGGTCCCTGGGCCCCATAAAACAACACCAAAACATAAACGATATGGAGATTACTGCTCTCTCCATTGGATTACCCCCCCCCCCCCATCCACACCATTGTCTCTTTCTCTCTACTGATATGGCAAGTGGCGTGGCCCAATTTCTGATATGAACTTCCCCTCTCATCAAGATCTGGATCTTCTCTAGAACTTCTGCCTGAAGGGATACCGTCACCTTTCCTGGCATAGGAGATCCTGGGGCATAATATACCAAGCAGCAATTGGAAGGGGTCTGTGTATATATAAGAGGGTGACTGGGTGACTCAACTCCATCCACTCCAAAATGGCCGACAGTGGTAACAGTGGTTGTAACTTACTGTCCAATTTCAGTAGGAAGAAAAGCAGCTCTTGAGCACAAACTTCTGTTCTTAAATAGGTGAAACATGGGAAAAGAGAATGAGAACCTGCGTGAACCAGACCATTAAGACACTTTATTACACCCATTTCACAAATATATCTGGTGCACCCCTATTTTGCTTTTCTTTGAAGGACGGGCACAAGCACCATTACAAAGTCACTGTTATTAGAGCGATATCACATGGATATAAATAAAATGGCTTCAGGCACAGTAAAATGTCTGTAAATGCTCTGTTTTTCTGCCAGGAACCCCCGCCCTTACCATTCTCACGCTCTGCGGTCATCTTCCTTGCACTAACATTTATCTTAGGTAATATTCCAGTTTATAAGCATCTGATTAAATCTCCATTTAATATGGCAAAGTACCAATGAAGTTGGCAAAACAACGCATCTCTTAAAGGAGACCAGTCACCAGATTATTTCCCCTATGTAATAAATATGGGTCTTCTAGAGCTGCAGTCCCCAAGGGTTTCGTCTCTACTCCCCGCCTATGGCTGTCGGGGCAACAAGAGTGCCAGCACTACACATGGCCACCACAAGAGTGCCAGTACTACACATGGCCACCACAAGAGCGCCAGCCCCACACATGGCCACCACAAGAGTGCCAACCCCACACATGGCCACCAAAGGAGCGCCAGCCCCACACATGGCCACCAAAGGAGCGCCAACCCCACAAATGGCCACCAAAGGAGCGCCAGCCTAACAGATGGCCACCAAAGGAGCGCCAGCCACACACATGGCCACCACAAGAGCGCAAGCCACACACATGGCCACCACAAGAGCGCCAGCCACACACATGGCCACCACAAGAGCGCCAGCCACACACATGGCCACCACAAGAGCGCCAGCCACACACATGGCCACCAAAGGAGCGCCAGCCACACATATGGCCACCAAAGGAGCGCCAACCACACATATGGCCACCAAAGGAGCGCCAAGCCCCACACATGGCCACCAATGGAGCACCAGCCACACACGGCCACTAAAAAGCGCCAGCCACACACATGGCCACCAAAGGAGCGCCAGCCCCACTGATGGCCACCAAAGAAGAATGTATATATATAATGTAAATGTAGGAAACGCCAGACATTTTTCTTATGGCCCTATAGCTCTTCTAAATTTTGAAATTTTAGGTATAATTTGGGGAAAGTATTAAACTCCTATGTTAAATCACGAAAAAAATTGACACAGGGAGACTTATGTCTGAAACCCAAACCAAATGCCCCCCGCACAAAGGTGGCAAACCCTTTTAAAAGAGAAGGATTTCATTTAATGACAGTAAGCAAAGATCTTACAAGGGTTATTATAAATTGCAGAACTTTCATTACTAACATGAAACTGTAAAATTCCCATTAGTGTTTTATGGATTTCAGCTCTCGAGTGTCAGCCATCAGGCTGCTGCACGTTTACTTATCGCCAAAGGAAATGATTAGGTGTAGTAGTAGTTTTTGGTCTTAGACGCGAGCTGCTGGGAGTTGTTCCTGCTGTGTTTACTCATTGGGAGTGTTATACTGAGGTGATATAAAGATGGCTGAACTTTGCACCCTGAGGTAAGACATTTCATATAAACTGGATAGGGCTGCATGATGAGGCTGAACACGACTTCTTGCACGGCGATAAATCACAGTCTTAGTCTACCACTGCTGGTCCCTGATTGAGTCATTGGGGAGGAGCATGTAGACTTGTTAAAGGGGTATTCCGGCAACTTCAAGCTATCCCCTATCCACTGGGTAGTGGATAACTAACTGATCAGTGAGGGTCTGACTGCCGGTAAGCATGAGCCCTGCTCCTCTATTTATTCTCTATGGTACCGAGCGCTGTACTGCGGGACCCCGGTTCTCAGGATTCTTTGGGTGGTCCCAGAAGTCAGATCCCCACTAATCAGTCAGTTATCCTCTATCCATTGGATGGGGGGGAATACCTTCAAGTTGCCAGAATGCCCCTTTAGCAAGTCTTCAAGCTCTACCCCAAAGACTCATTTAATGCCAAGCTACTCCTAACAAGACAACTTTTTTGGTGCTGTTTTTCATGCCAAAAAATGTCTCCCACTGCAGCACAGCAGTAGGTTGTCATGCAGACCACTCTAAGTTTACTTCCGTTGGATGGAGCTAAACTGCAAGCTGGCTCCCTCTGTGGCACTGTGAGGGGTCCGCCCTGTAACCGCGCCAAGAATGGACATGCATATCCTTGACGTGGTCTTCAAAAACCATGTGGCAAAAATCCTTGCGCCCTCTTCCGAGCCCAGGTTCTCTGGAACCAGTGGAGCTAGAGACAGCAAAATTAGAGAAGGGGTTGTTTTACATGCACCCCGAGTTCCGTGTTTCTGGATTCCACCATCTCCGAACAATCGTTCGAGAACAGAGACAGGAAAATCCCATTAATTTTTGCCTTTAAAATGAATAGGATTTTCCTATCTCCGTTTTTGGCCGATTGCTCATAGGAGGTGACACCTAAACAAATGAAACTCAGGGTTCTTGTAGCCCAAACTCTCCTCTAAGTGTGGCCAATGGTCCCATGTCTCTAGCCTCCCTGGTTCATGAGAAATGAGGCTCGGAAGAGGGTCCCCCACAGGACCCTATGACCAGTGCACCCCTGCTCTAGTTCCGTGTACTCCTGCAAGAGGCTCCCTCTTTTTGAGCCACAGTTCTCTGTAACCGGGGGGGGCTAGAGACACGGGTCCCCAAAATTAGAGAAGAAGTTGTTCTACATGCACACTGAGTATCGTGTTGCCAGCCCTCCTAGTTCCCAAGATCCAGGGCTTGGAGGAGGGTCCCCTCAGGACCCCATGACAAATGCACCCCTGCTAGGGGCACCCTCTTTCAAGTCACGGTTCTCTGGAACCAGAGGGAGCTAAAGACATGGGACCATTGCCTAAAATTAGAGGAGGGTTGGGGCTACAGGCACCCCAAGTTTCATGTTCCTAGTCCCCCACACTTTGGAGTAATCATTTCAGAGCATGTTCAGCCCGGTTTTCGGCACCGTATCCGCACCTAATACCCGCCATCTGAACATACCCTCTGACTACAGTGTGACCTATGGCCGTGCAACATGTCATAGCCAAACTCACCAGCCGTAAACTGTCGGCTGAAAAATTTAGGAACTGGATGTGGAAAACCGAATGCATCACCCACAGTCTAAGCCCCTAATATGTCCTGACTCTACAGGGATCAGTTAGGATGTAATCTCCAGGGATTAGTGCAGATGGCCGCATCCGATGTTTACTTTCCGATGTACCGCCATGTAAACAGTGCGCGGCCCTGACATGAAGCCTGGGCGGACATCAAGGAATCTGCCTAAGAAAAGAACTGGCCCTGTTGTCCATAGCAACCAATCACAGTGCAGCTTTCATTTCATATTCTGCTCTTGGAAAATAAAAGCTGCACTGTGATTGGTTGCTATAGACAACAGCTAAATCAGCCCGTTATGTTGTCAGTGTTGCCATGTCCATATTATACCCATAAAACCACATACAGATCATCAGTCAGCCTAGGATTTCTGCTATACGACTAATGTCGGGGCCGTGCACATGTTCTGACGTCAGCTACTCATTTAGCCTTTGTCTCCTTTTGTTTTCACCCCTCCCCAGACCTCACGCTATAACTATACATAGCATAGGCGCTTGTAACGTGGCCAAAAACTGACAGCGGTCACGTCCTGCAGAATTTTATTGGAGAGCATTCACCCTCAGGGTCCAGATGTTCCAGCTGGGGCGCTCAACCCCAAGGGCTTAGGGTTTATCGAACCCTACGTGCCTCCGCGGGTGATTGAAAAGCTCCCCTACAGAATAGCTGCTCGTGGGTTCCTTGTAGAGACTACATACTGCCTTTCACCTGATGGACCCCCGAGGTGAATGTACCCTGCATGCTTATAACGCAGAGAACCGACCCCAAGTCAAAAAATTGTAGAACAAGTTCCAGTTCAAGTCGACGGGTACTGTCACTTTAAGGACCACAGTTATAATAGAACAGCAACGCCACAATTATAAACTTGCAGAAACGGTACAGAATATAAAGTGCAGATCTTTACTCTGAGGAGGAATGCTACCAAAGGAAACAGGGTGAAAGCCAGGAAAAATCCCCAACATAATAGGATCCATCCCAGAAATGCTGCAAGATCTGCATAAAATACATTCCCGTCCACCAGCTTGTAACATGGCGGCTGCACAGGCTTGCCGCTATGAATCACACGCAGCAGCAGGCTTCTGTGGCTCTACTAAAACCCCCACAACAGATCAGAAGGTCGGATGAATTATACACCAAAGGATAAAATCTTCAGCAAATGCAGATCGAGTTCTTCCCGAAAATTGAACCGTGGAGGTTTTTCAGGCCAAAAATTTTCAGTACGTGTGACCCCACCCATATGCCAAAGCTTGGCACTTAATGCTGCATCTACATGTGTAGTATCCTAAACCTACCTACAATTGGTTTGTAATTTAATGCTTTTGTAATGTTCATGTTATGTCACACCTCATGCTATACACCAGCAGATGGGGTAATGGCTGGCAGTGTTGGGACTTACCATCCTATTCCCCCCTTCATGGTAGGAGTGGGCTGGTCCTACTTCCTGCCAAGGGAGGGCCAGAGCTAGTTAGAGGCGAGAGGAGAGTAAGGAGTGAGGGAGCATGCGATCCAGCCCCTGCTCCTCCAGGCCATGAGAACCACAGAGTCTGCTCATCTGGAAGGAAAACTACTCCTGACAGACTGCAGGGTCCCAGGCTACAGAAATCTTGGAGACCACAGCGTATTATTGTCGGTAGAGTGATCAAGCAATCAAGCTATACAGACTCTGCTGCAAGGTGGGGGGAAACATCTCAAGACACCACCACCGTACCATACTCCATCAACTGGGAGGCTACAAACTACTGCTCGATGTTCTGCTATTTGTGTTTTCTATACTCAGTAAGGCAACACATTCTTTCTTCTATAATCTCTGCCTTGTTCCTTCACATCTCCTTATTCATTGCCTCCGTACAAGCTGTGTACAGAAAACGGTAGAAGATTTTTTAGACCTAGGTGGGTGCAAGGACCCCCTATCCCTCCCAGATTGCGCAAAGTTGCTTCTTATTTTAGATGCACCATTGGCAATAATAGACTGGTTGCAAAAGTCTACACACCCCGTAAGAAAATGAACTTGTAAGAGAAGCTCAGTCCTAATTCCCTCCGCTTCATTATCATTAGCACAGAGAACAAATGTCTGCTGTCATGTCGCAGGTCTTAATATAGACAGCGCTCGGATGTCCACAGATTCGCTGGAAACCTCAGGTCACGGGGGATGTGCGCTTTCCCATTACTTTTTCAACCCCCAAACCCATTTGACTTTTATCTAAACAAAGATTAGCTGTATCCCAGCGGCCGATCTTGGCTTCTGCTTTCTAGCTTGTATCGCGCAGCTGCAAACTGGTCCCTTATAACAGACATTGGCGACAGGCTCGTCTGTATCCCCTTAATGACCTCCCCATCCCCCCGTCATTCAGTCCTAGGGGACCTGAGACTTTTTAGTGATTTTGCACATGTGATGACTTAGGGGGCTTTTTTTATTTTATTTGTGGAGCTAATAATATAACTTTTAGCAATTCTCTAAAGGGATCTGTCACCTCTGGCAGACTCTTCATACAGACTAGCTGCTGCTGCCTCCAAATTAGTAATTTGTATGTTGATTCTCACCCCCCATACGTCCCCATACATAAACTCCGTCCTCTGACTTTAGATTAGCAATTTGTAAGTTGATTCTCACCCTCATTTCCCCGCCATACGTCTACATACCGCCCATGTAATGCAGAGAGAGGACTTCTGGTGGACTCCTCTCCAATAAGTGCGCATGCACAGGAGTCCTCTCAGTCCATGGCTGGTTTGTGGTTCACAGCAGGGGGGTGAGGATGTCCACCAATATACAATTTACAGATCCAAAATCAGCTACAGGGGTTGTATACATGTATAACTGTACTTATTATGGGAGGTGACACATTCCCTTTAAAGCAGGGGTGCACAACCTGCGGCCCGGGGGCCACATGCGGCCCTCGATACCATTCTTTGCGGCCCCCAACCATCTGGTGACAGACATGTATGTCTATATCTTGTGGATGCTCACATGTATCTTTTATGTATTCTCCCATTAGATGGAAGTCCTGGAAGTGTAACTAGACATCTATGATATATACTGTATGTTCAATATGCCATAAATACAATATTTCAGTTGGTAATAACCCTTTAAGTTTTATTTTCGGCCCTTGGAATTGGTTCGGGCTGACAATGCGGCCCCCAACCAGAAAAGGTTGTGCACCCCTGCTTTAAAGGGAGTCTGTCACCTCATTTTCACCAATATTACTAAGAGCACTGCCCCACAGAAGATTGCAGACACATCCCAGACATACCTGTGTGCACTGTGTGTCTGTATTACATGTCACATCCCAGACATACCTGTGTGCACTGTGTGTGTATTACATGTCACATCCCAGACATACCTGTGTGCACTGTGTGTCTGTATTACATGTCACATCCCAGACATACCTGTGTGCACTGTGTGTGTATTACATGTCACATCCCAGACATACCTGTGTGCACTGTGTGTGTATTACATGTCACATCCCAGACATACCTGTGTGCACTGTGTGTCTTTATTACATGTCACATCCCAGACATACCTGTGTGCACTGTGTGTGTATTACATGTTACATCCCAGACATACCTGTGTGCACTGTGTGTGTATTACATGTCACATCCCAGACATACCTGTGTGCACTGTGTGTCTGTATTACATGTCACATCCCAGACATACCTGTGTGCACTGTGTGTGTATTACATGTCACATCCCAGACATACCTGTGTGCACTGTGTGTGTATTACATGTCACATCCCAGACATATCTGTGTGCACTGTGTGTCTGTATTACATGTCACATCCCAGACATACCTATGTGCACTGTGTGTGTATTACATGTCACATCCCAGACATACCTGTGTGCACTGTGTGTATTACATGTCACATCCCAGACATACCTATGTGTACTGTGTGTGTGTATTACATATCACATCCCAGACATACCTGTGTGCACTGTGTGTGTGTATTACATGTCACATCCCAGACATACCTGTGTGCACTGTGTGTGTGTATTACATATCACATCCCAGACATACCTGTGTGCACTGTGTGTCTGTATTACATGTCACATCCCAGACATACCTATGTGCACTGTGTGTGTATTACATGTCACATCCCAGACATACCTGTGTGCACTGTGTGTGTGTATTACATGTCACATCCCAGACATACCTATGTGTACTGTGTGTGTATTACATGTGTACTGTGTGTATTACATGTCACATCCCAGACATACCTGTGTGCACTGTGTGTCTGTATTACATGTCACATCCCAGACATACCTGTGTGCACTGTGTGTCTGTATTACATGTCACATCCCAGACATACCTGTGTGCACTGTGTGTGTGTATTACATGTCACATCCCAGCCATACCTGTGTGCACTGTGTGTCTGTATTACATGTCACATCCCAGACATACCTGTGTGCACTGTGTGTGTGTATTACATGTCACATCCCAGACATACCTGTGTGCACTGTGTGTCTGTATTACATGTCACATCCCAGACATACCTGTGTGCACTGTGTGTGTATTACATGTCACATCCCAGACATACCTGTGTGCACTGTGTGTCTGTATTACATGTCACATCCCAGACATACCTGTGTGCACTGTGTGTCTGTATTACATGTCACATCCCAGACATACCTGTGTGCACTGTGTGTCTGTATTACATGTCACATCCCAGACATACCTGTGTGCACTGTGTGTGTATTACATGTCACATCCCAGACATACCTGTGTGCACTGTGTGTGTGTATTACATGTCACATCCCAGACATACCTGTGTGCACTGTGTGTGTGTATTACATGTCACATCCCAGACATACCTATGTGTACTGTGTGTGTATTACATGTGTACTGTGTGTATTACATGTCACATCCCAGACATACCTGTGTGCACTGTGTGTCTGTATTACATGTCACATCCCAGACATACCTGTGTGCACTGTGTGTGTGTATTACATGTCACATCCCAGACATACCTGTGTGCACTGTGTGTCTGTATTACATGTCACATCCCAGACATACCTGTGTGCACTGTGTGTGTATTACATGTCACATCCCAGACATACCTGTGTGCACTGTGTGTGTATTACATGTCACATCCCAGACATACCTGTGTGCACTGTGTGTCTGTATTACATGTCACATCCCAGACATACCTGTGTGCACTGTGTGTCTGTATTACATGTCACATCCCAGACATACCTGTGTGCACTGTGTGTCTGTATTACATGTCACATCCCAGACATACCTGTGTGCACTGTGTGTGTATTACATGTCACATCCCAGACATACCTGTGTGCACTGTGTGTGTATTACATGTCACATCCCAGACATACCTGTGTGCACTGTGTGTGTATTACATGTCACATCCCAGACATACCTGTGTGCACTGTGTGTCTGTATTACATGTCACATCCCAGACATACCTGTGTGCACTGTGTGTGTATTACATGTCACATCCCAGACATACCTGTGTGCACTGTGTGTATTACATGTCACATCCCAGACATACCTGTGTGTACTGTGTGTGTGTATTACATGTCACATCCCAGACATACCTGTGTGTACTGTGTGTGTGTATTACATGTCACATCCCAGACATACCTGTGTGTACTGTGTGTGTGTATTACATGTCACATCCCAGACATACCTGTGTGCACTGTGTGTGTATTACATGTCACATCCCAGACATACCTGTGTGTACTGTGTGTGTATTACATGTCACATCCCAGACACACCTGTGTGCACTTTGTGCCTTTATTCCATATCCAGGAAAAGCACTTTAATTCTGCTGGAAAACAGCTCCCAAGTGCCCGGCTCTGCTGCTCCAAGTGCTCAAAGCAAACCAGACTGAAGAGGGGAGGGCTGCTTTATCTGTTCTTATCTTGGGATCGGTAGCAAATAGAAATATGAAAAACCTGGCCTTGTTTGAAAGCTGGCATTCCAGGCTTTCAAACGATACCAGAATCACAGCATTACATTCACTATATCAGAAGATATAGCCATTAGAAATCGAGTCAGGAGTGAAAGCTGTTTTTACTTTCACTTTCAGCTGGGCACTTGGGAGCTGCTTTCGAGCAGAATTAAAGTGCTTTTCCTGGACATGGGATAAATGCACAAAGTGCACATAGGTACAGTATGTCTGTAATGTGTATGCAATCTTCTATGGGGCAGTGTTGTTTGTTATATTGGTGAAAATTAGGTGACAGACTCCCTTTAATAACCTTTTCTTGAATAATTTTTTTTTTCATGCCATAAAAAAATGAGAAAAAGTTCAGTTTACTGCTCATTATTCTTTTACTTAAAGGGGTGTTCCAGGGAGAACCGCTCCCACAGCCAAATACTGGTTGAGGCGGGTCAATGCTCAGATCAGTTGGTCGAGCTGACCCTTTTCTAGCCGGGACAGGAAGTGCAGATTAGCAGGGACTGGAGCAGATTCGGAATGGCAGCAGTTGGTGGAGGTGAGTAAGGCCTTGTTCACGGAAACCAAAAACTGCCTCCTGTTGCTGTCAATACCACGGGGGGGGAGGGGGGTTGTCCTGTACAGTACTGTGCCATCTGAGGCAGCAACACAGGATTACCAGTGCAGCTATTTCAAGTCCATGCTTTCCTCCGTTTTATACACTTGCCCTTGAATAGCTCATCATAGACCCTCCCCCATATATCAATCCACTAGTAAGGGTTTAGACGTGGCGTAATTTTTCCACTGCAAATCTGTGGCCATTCCACACCAAAAATCCACGTGGGTGACTATCTCCTCTGTGCTTACCAAGCACAGCGCCATCCATTGTACAGTGACTGTGCTTGGTATCGCAGCTCAGCCCCATTTACTTGAATGGCACCTAGGCCTAACCGATGAACGTGATGTCACGTGCGGCCTCTTCGTACATGATTGCATCAGACCCCAGGCGATCTCATATTGTTGACCTATCCTGATAATAGGTCATTGATATGTACATTCCGGAGAGCCCCTTTAATTACTCCGTGCACAATACAGTACTGTCACTTTAATTGACGTCCCCCAGCGAATCCGGGCCCTGCCAGCAAAAATATTAAACTCCTTCACTTTTGTACATGTTTTTTTTTTTTTTTAATAACAAAACTTTCCTGTTTCTGATATTTTTGTTCTAATTTAAGTCTAAATCCGGGGACCACATCCTCCCTGCGCCGAGCACATTGCAGCAGAAGATAGCATATCAGCCCCGGCCCAAGGCAAAAGGAGGAAGGGAGGCCGCCATTGTCATCCACAGCGCCCACATCCCCCGCTGCCGACCATCAAGATTTGTATGTAGCTGGACGACGACCGGTTTAGAAATAAAATGATAAAAAAAGTGAGTTTCCTATAATTCAAGGGCACAGATAGAAAAAAAAAATAAATGGGACAAGAGTTAGCAGCGTATCAGTGGAAAAAGGCCGCCGAGGCTTCAAGGAAAAAATACATTATTCACAAGCTGCTTTTGTTTATTCTGGATAATTTGGGACCCCCCTCCCATCAGAGCCGAGGGCACAGAAGCCATACCGCTGCACAACCTCCATCTGCTGCCATAAAGGCTCCGTCGTACGTGCAGGGATATTCCTGAAAAGCAATGCCACCTGGGGCTATGTTGATGATGAAGCGTGTGCCAGGTGTAACAAAAAAATACTCCAGCCCACCCCCCCCAGGTGTGTGTGCCGACCTAAAGCCGCCAAAGGGCTCATGCACACGACCGTATGTATTTTGCGGAACAGAACAGCCGTTTCAGCCCCTAATAGAACAGTCCTATCCTTCTCTGTAATGCGGACAATAATAGGACATGTTCTATTTTTCTTTTGCAGAATGGAAATACGGACATACAGAAACGTAATGCATACAGAGCACCTTCCGCAAAAAACAAAACAAAACACGGAACGGACAAGGAAAGAAAAAACGTTTGGGTGCATGAGCCCAAATACAGTGTCCTATTTTAGCCCTTTATCACTGATTTCAACAGGGAACGCGCAGGGCCGCTTCTAGCTTTTCTGCTGCCTGAGGCGAAAAATGAAATGGCGCCCCCTTCCCTTGCCCCCATCAGACCTCAGATCAGCATCTTGTGCCCCCATCAGACCTCAGATCAGCGTCTTGTGCCCCCATCAGACCTCAGATCAACGTCTTGTGCCCCCATCAGACCTCAGATCAACGTCTTGTGCGTCAGGTCATAGTGCGCGCCGGAAGGGAAGACAGTGGAGCGCGGAACCTGAGGGCAGCGGCAGCGCAGGACAGGTGAGTATGTTTTTTTTAAGTGGCTGGGTGGGCTGATCTGGGGTCTGAGGGGGGCACAAGAAGCTGATAGGGAGCGCATCCACCAGCAGTGTCTAACTGCTGTGTGGATGCCGCCCCTCAGACTTACATAAAACAGCCGCCTGAGGCGAGATCCTCATCTCGCCTCATGGCAGAAGCGGCCCTGGGAACGCGACTAAAATGTACTTCAAAGAAGTAACGTAAAAAAAAAAACAAACAAAAAAAAACAAACAACAAAAAAGTGACCATATAGTCGCATTTTTCCCATTAAAATCAATGGAAAGCTTTTAGTTGTCTTTTTGCCGTGTAAAATGGCACCAAGATCCGCACGTTTGCTGCATGTTCCAAATTCGCAGCTAACAAATTTAGGATGTGGGTTTCCGTAGCTCTGCAGCAGCAAAAGGGGAGATTTAAAAAAAAAAAAAAAAAATCTACATGGAGCAGATATTAAAGGGGTTGTCCGGGTTCCCAGGGCATGTCATGCTCATATGCTATCCATTGCCATGTGCTCAATCATGCAGGGCACCTGGAGATCAGGTGACATCACCGGCACTACTAGGCGGGCCTTAGCCCTAAAGTCCGCCCATCAGTGTCGGTGATGTCACCGCAAACACCGCTAGGCAGAAGCCTCCGTCTAGCAGTGTAATAATATAAACAAAAAAAGCCCTTGCCCTGCGCAATATTTTGTCACATAGGCGTTTTTCCGTACTTCTGAATGTGGGAGGGGGGAAGGCTGGAACACTGGCACCGGCAAAAGGTCTCGTTCACACATCAGTTATTTGATCAGTTATTTCCATCAGTTTTTGTGAATCAAAACCAGGAGTGGAGCCTCCACAGAGATCGGGTATATAGAAAAGATCTGCACCTGTTCTGTGTTTTTGACTCACAATAATAAGGCTTCATTCACACGACCGTATGTGTTTTGCTCTCTGCAAAAAAACGGATGACGTTCCGTATGGCATCCGTTTTTTTTTTTTTGCCGATCCATTGTAACAATGCCTATCTTTGTCAGCAAAACGGACAAGAATAGGACATGTTCTATCTTTTTTGCAGAACGGAAATGGAATGCACACAGAGTACCTTCCTTTTTTTGCGGACCCATTGAAATGAATGGTTCCGCATACTGTCCGCAAAAAAAAAAAAAAAAAAAAACGGATACGGAAACAAAATACGGTCGTGTGAATGAAGCCCTAACTGATGGAAATAACTGACGCGTGAACAAGGCCTTAACATCTATGTCTGGAAACAGGGGTTAATGTTGGTGAAAAACTGCTGCACTCAAGGGGGGGGTCATTTATTAACAAAATTAACCCAATGTATTGATCTTTTTACGCAGGCGCTGCTGCCGGAAGATGCGGTTAGTTTACGTTGGGACGTGCACCTCTTTGGTAGTTTGTACAGCCCTGCACTTGCAGGAGCGCACGGCGTTATCATGAGTTATACTGCTGTGTGCCTCTGCTTGACCTTACTTCTACGGAATCACAGTGACATAAAGCCGTCAGTATAATTCGGTAGAAGTACGGTCATGCAGAGACACACAGCATTATAAATCAGTATAATGCCGTGCGCTCCTGCAAGTGCAGAACGGAGGCTCACGGTCACACACGGCTCATGATTGCTGCAATGGACTCGCTCGTGTGAAACAGCTCAAAAACCTAAACCCTGTATAAACTGCCGCACTGAGGCCACAAGTACCACTCTTCGGGAAAGGGATGGCGGTTTTATGTGTGCGGCTAAAGTACAGTCTGAACTTGGTCCTATAGCCATACAGTAGGACACTTACCTCTGAGTCCTGACCTGCAGGCTGCAGTTAACACAGGCAGGAATCAGCTCGTTACCAGCTAATTAGCAGCAGCCGCCTCCACAGCACAGCAGGGTTTGCACTTCCACCGGCTGCAAAAACTACAACTCCCAGAAGGCCCTGTCCTTTCCTCTTGCATGTGAATGTTGTTCTCCCCCCAAAAAGCAGGAATCTGTCCTAGAGCAGCAGCCCCAATTCATGTAAAATAAAAAAAACATGAAGCGACCTTGCAGATAGTCTTCATTAAAGATCTCTTACCGTTTTGTGTATACAGCTCCTATGCAGACCTTATGTGTCGCCATAGTTACAGACTTTCAGGGTGGGGTTCAGATCCTTCGGCTAGGGCAGTGATGGCCAACCTGCGGCTCTCCTCCAGCTGTTGTAAAACTACAACTCCCAACATGCCCTGCTGTAGGCTGATAGCTGTAGGCCGTCCGGGCATGCTGGGAGTTGTAGTTTGGCAACAGCTGGAGAGCCTCAGGTTGGCCATCCCTGGGCAAGGGCTACACGGCAACATGTCTTGCAGAAAAGTCGCACAACGTAGTTTTATAACGATAGTCAATGGTTTGACACGACAGTCGCAAAAAATCCATCCAAGTCATGTCGTGCAGCCTGTCGCAGGGCGACGCCATTGACTATCATTATAAAAAATGGCGCGCGACATGAATGTCACCGTGTAACCATACCGCAAAACCGTGGCAATAAAACCGCTTGCAGTTTTCAAACTCATCCCTGTGTGAATGGACCCTTACATTGGGGTAAGCAGGTTTTCAGCCAAGGAATGTATGCATTCACTGACAGCAAGCAGAGGTCTTGACAAAAGTCAGGAACTGAAATGACAGGTACAGAAAACCTCTGTAATAAGAAAGTGACGGCTGCTTGTCAGATGCTGAGGAGCAACTGCCAGGACCCAATACAGCAAATCTCAACAGCACGGCCGTGTCAGGAAGGAGGAGGGTGCGTGTAACGGTTCCCAGGGGTGCGCGTCTGGACCTGGCGCCGTCAAACAGGAAAAAATGTGGTTCTGAGAAACAACAGAAACCGACATCTGTTATTGCACGACGTAATCCGTGATCCGTCTCGCCAGACTTTCTTCATCTGTTTTCTTCTTCCCATGTTCCCAGGATTATGAAGGAGCACATCCACAATATCCCCAGGACTGAGATTACTCTGGATGGAGCCGTTCCTCTGTTATTCCTCCTAAAAATGTACTGTGTGGTCTGTTCCTACTGAATAATTAGCATTGACAGTGTCAGACTGTGCAGGGACACGCCCTACTGGCGAGGGTAAGACCACACGGAGCGGACGTACGAGCTGCGGCCTATTAACTAATTACCACTGCATTGTTTCTACTGTCTTCGATGGTAATGGATGCGCGGTAACCCGCAAAGACGCGCGGCCATTACCAATGCAGGTGCAGATCCTACTCGTGTGTCTGCATCCCAAGAGTAGCGTGTCCGCTCTGTGTGGTCTTAAGCCTCATTCACACGTCAGTGTTTGGTCAGTGATTTCCATCAGTGATTGTGAGCCTGTTCTTGTCCGTGGCTCCGGACAAGAATAGGACATGTTCTATTTTTTGGGGGGGCCGCGGAACAGAATTGCAGATGCGGACGGCACACTGTGTGCTGACCGCATCTTTTGCGGCCCCATTGAATATGAATGGGGCCGCAAAATTGCAGAACGGATACGGAACCATTCATACGGACGTGTGAATGGACCATAACAGTTGCACTTTCCAGGAGACATGTGACTTTTCTCCGCAAAGATGCTACTTTTTTCATGTGCAAATAAATTAGACCAGTCTAAGTGAATGTAAACCTGTCGTACTTAAAAACGACCACCAGAGGTCAGACAAGTAACAATACAATACGACTAGTCCAGGGGTCAGCAACCTCCGGCACTCCAGGTGTTGTGAAACTACATCTCCCATCATGCACACTTGCTTGGCTGTTCTCTGAACTTCCAAAGAACAGAATGCATCTGCAGTGGATGAGCAGAGCTCAGTCTGTAGAAAAAGGCGATTTAACCCTTAAAACAACAAGTCGTGTTAAAATAAATTTATTTAGGATACAAAGGAACAGTCCGTGTGGGGGACGGGTTTTCCTGTTGATGCTGCGGCCCCAGTTATAGTCTGTAATAGGGCCCCGCCTACCATGCATCATTTATAACACTGGTGTCTTCTTATGTGGTTGCAGGATGTTTGGCCCCCTCAGGCACCAGGGGCCCGGGCGCACCAGCTACCTCTGCACCCCATGGACTAAATACATGTACTCCACTTCTCCACGGACACTGCTTACCTGAGGTTTGCTTTCTTCAGCACTGACTGCTGTGTAAATTCACAGCGACGATCAGCGAGATCCTGGTGAGAAAGCACAGCAGCCATGTAAAGCATGGTGGCGAGTAGCCTGAGCAGTACTCCCTGGTAAATGTGGCCAAATGAGACTTTGTTCAAAGCTCCTCGTGACGACCGGATTCTTCTTCGCCGGCTATGAATTTTGGAATAGTTCTGCGCAGACTGGTCCTTTGCCGCTTCTCCCCCTCGTCTTCGGTGGACACCTCGGCTTTTTTGCGTCTGCCGGATTTCATGCGTATCCGAATTTTCTGCGCAGCCAAGTTGGGGTCGGCCTCGTCCATCATGGCAAGAAAATCGTAGTGCGGAAGGGGAGGCCCCCAATCATCTTTAGACAGAAAGTCTGGAAAGGGAGCAATGAGAATATTGGTCCATAGCAGGGGATACACCATGGAAGACTTCAAGGGGTTAACAGGACATATACCCCGGTAACCCACCAACCGGACCAAAGAAGGGGCGTGCAAAACAGACATATAGGACATGTTCTAAAATTTGGGGGACGGGCACACGGAGGCAAACTGTGTGCTGTCCGCATTATTTGCGGTCCCTTAGAAATGAATGGGTCCATGGGAAAACCGCAAAAAATGCGAAGCAGATCCAGACCAAAAATATGGTTGTGTGAATGAGGCCCAAAGAGAAGCTGTCACCTCTTCTGACATGTCTGTTATAGTAACTACTTGAATTCCCCATGTAATAGCAATTCCTGGGGCATGTATTATATCGTGCCATTCCTCTATTATTGCTGCTAGAAGTTATAAATAAATTGCCAGCAGTCTGCAATAAAGGTCCAGCTGGGTGTTACCAGTTGAGGGTGTGTCCCTGCACAGTCTGACACTATCCAATCAGAGATGCCAGTGTCAGACTGTGCACGGATCCCCCCCCCCCCGGCTGGTAACGCCCATCTGGACCTTCATTGCAGACTGCTAGCAATTTATTCATAACTTCTACTGGGAATAATAAAGGAATGGTACAACCATCAAAAGAATAGATGTTCCAGAATTGTTATTACATGGGGAATGCAAGTAGACATGTCAGGAGAGATCCCCTTTAAGGGCACCTTCCTATCTCTCTGGCCGCTCTTTCCATGCATCATTATCCGGCTTTACTTCCCCTTCTCCCTCTTGATGTTGGGTTCCTCAGGGTTCACTCCTACGTCCTCGCTCTACACCGCTCGTATTGGACAGTAGGTTTGGTTTTCAGTAGCACCTGTATGCTGAAGACCCCAATTATACACCTCACCCCATCACCAGTCTGTCCGCTGTCTCTAACATCATGTCCTCTCTCTATCTATGTAGAAAGAAAGGGATGCAAATGAGCTCTTAGCAAGCTCCGCCTCTAATGCCACCAGATGTAAGGCAGCTATCCTATAAGTCAATATTCGACCCATTAAACAGGCCTTGAGACTTAAAGGGCTCTGAACCCGGACATACCTTTAAATTCACCCAGGCAGCCCGCCTGAACAGGGCATCGGAGCATCCTATGCTCCGATGCCCTCCTTTGCCCTGCGCTAATTAGCGCAGGGCAAAGGCATTTGGCCCGGTTCCATGCGGCAGTGAGCCTGGTGACGTCACCGGCGCTGATGGGCGGGCTTTAGTGCTGCCCTAGCCAGTAAAACGGCTAGGGCAGCGCTAAAGCCGGCCCATTACAGCCGGTGACCTCACCGAACTCACTGCCGGGCGGAAGCCTTCGCCCGGCAGTGTGTTATGTAAACAAAAGAGCCCTTGCCCTGCGCGATCCAGCGCAGGGCAAGAGAGGGCATCGGAGCATGAGATGCTCCGATGCCCTGTTCAGGCGGGCTGCCTGGGTGAATATAAGGGTATGTCCGGGTTCAGCTCTGAACCCGGACAACCCCTTTAACTTGGATAATAACTAAGCCAGCATCCCATCTCCAGCTGTTTCAGGGTGACTGCCCCCCATCAGTGCAGAGCAGAGAGAATTGGCTTAACTGGGTCTAAGAGACCCAAGTCAAGATTTGGGGGGTACTATTTTTCTTTGGGGAGGCGTGAGGAGACTTATATGCCTTACATGCTCCTCTGGAATTCTGGGAAGAAAAAGATGCAAATAGTCTCCAAACGGCTGTCTGCAGATGAGGTGCTGGTTTATTTACCGTATTTTTCACCCTATAAGACACACTTTTTCCCCCAAAATGTGGGGAAAATACCAGTGTGTTTTATGGGGTGAATACTAATGAAAGCGCTCATTAGTACTGGAGGACCAGGAAGCGGTGAATGCAGTGCTCCCCGCGCTCTGTACTCACCTCTCCCTAGTCCTTGGCGTCGGCTGTGCTGTGACTGCGTACAACGTGAGGACGCTCTGTGCTCGTCGGGACACAGCGGAAGAAGAGATGGAGCAGGATGCCGGGAGTGGAGGCGGCGTCCGGAGCAGGAGAGGTAAGTGGATCTTTTTTATTTTAATTGCTCTGAGGGGGGTTCTGTACTAAGGTCTGGGGGTCATTCACATTGGGTGGTCTGAGCTGAGGTCTGAATGGGGCTGTTATCTATGGTCTGGGGATCATTCACATTCCGGGGTCTGATCTGTGGTCTGAATGGGGCTGTTATCTGTGGTCTGGGGGTTATATCTGAGGTCAATAGGGGGGGTTCTTTATATTGGGGCTCTGATCTGAGGTCTGAATGGGGGTCATTCACATTGGTGTCTGAGCTGAGGTCTGATTGAGGGTCTTATTAACATTGGGGGTCTGATTGGTAGTCTGATCCGAGGTCTGATAAACATTGATCTGATCTGAGGTCTAATGAAAAATATGTTTTTTTCTTATTCTCCTCCTCTAAAACCTAGGTGCGTCTTATAGGGCGAAAAAACGTTAATATCCAAGCCATGTATCAGGGCCTATTTAAAGGGTCGAACATTGACTTTTAGGATAGCTGCCGTACATCTGGTGGCAGTAGAGGCGGAGCTTGTTAAGTGCTCATTTGCATCCATTTCTTCCCAGAATTCCAGAGGAGCATGTATGGCCTATAAGCCTCCGCACCCCCCTACATCCCATCTACCGTTCTACCTGTTCTTACCTCCTTTCTATATTAATCCTCAGAACCCGATCCCAACAGTAACCCCCACCCCCCATAGTGCGGGTCAGACCTGTCCATGCACAGGTACTGACCGGCGGCTCGCGCAGTGTTATATATAATCCCCTGTTCTTTATAAAACATGGCTGGACCACTGTACAAAACAAGCACTTACATTTTGTGACTCCCAATTTCCTTATAGATTGCAAGCTCTTGTGAGCAGGACCCTCAGTCCTACTGTCTGAATTGTTGTAGTTTGTTACCCTGTAATGTCTGAGTTTGTCTGGACACATATCCTCTACATGGCAGTATATGTCGGTGCTATATATAAAGATTATTATTACTCCGCTGGAGATGAGCTGCAGTACCAGACACAGCCACACAGACATGGATGGCGCTGTGTTGGGTGGTTGCGGGGGTCTACTTTTCTGATAGGCCGTGATGTTTATACCCTAGAAACCCCCTTTAGTCCTCGGACGGCTGCACAGATAAAGCCTCCCATACTTATCCCTGCACGCGGCACAGACAGAAATGATGAATTAGTTAGGATAGCGCTTCAGTAATATCTCCGCAGCTCGTGCGCTCACTTCCTCTGTATTAACAAATCCGGAGCAGACAGATGTAATGGCTCGATGGTGATTAGATGTAATTAGGTTTGAGGGAAGCGCAGCTGGGCCATAAACCCGCCATACACACAGCTACTGTTATCCGCAGTGTTAGTTAAAGGGACATTCCAGGAAAACACATATTGGGGGGACATTTATCAAGAGGTTTTGCGCCTGTTTCAGTCGTATTTTATCAGTGTTGGGCGGAATTTTCTATTTAATCGCATTTATTGTTAGGTTTGCGCCTTGTCTTAGGGCTCATACACACAAACGTATTTTCTTTCCGTGTCCGTTCCATTTTTTTTTGCAGCCCATATGCGGAACCATTCTCTTCAATGGGTCGGCAAAAAAACGGAAATGACTCCACAGAAAAACAGGTGCAAAAATAGGTGTAAAATTGTACTAACATGCCCCGTTTACTAAAGTGTTTGCACCTGCTTTTAGTCGAAAAAATGCTGTTTTATGACTCATTCACACATCAGTGATTTCCATCAATGACTTTGAGCCAACACCAGGTGCGGCTCTAAACACAGAGCAGGTGCAGATCTTTCCTTTATACCTTATCTCTGTAAAGGCTCACAATTAGTGGTGAGCGAAGCGAGCTTTGGATCCTAGATCCGAAATTGCTTCTTCAAAACTTTGGTTTAACCCCCAGAGTCCAGCTCCAGCAGTGGGAAAAGTAGCTACCTCCTGAATGGTAGCAGCTAGAAACATGCAACTGATCTTGTTTGAAAGCAGACATTCCAAGCTTTCACACAAGACACAGTTAGGTGGTTAATGCTGTACGGGGATCCGTCTCCGTACAGCATTACAACATATGGCAAAGTCAGTTATTCATACTTCGGTATTTGATTTTTAAACTGGAAAAAACTTGGATCCTGACTCGGCTTCGGTTCCGACTGGTACCTCGGAAACTAACCTGATTTTCGGATCCATGTGGACAAGATAGATTTTTGTGCCACTGTCGAGTTGCAGTGCGACATCATAGACTAAATTGTTGCACGATATTACTGATTACGGAGTCACCAGCCTCAGAAATGGCAGGTTAACAGCAGCTCAGATTAGAGACCAGGTCAATGCCACACAGAGTTCTAGCAGCAGACACATCTCTACAACAACTGTTAAGAGGAGACTGTGTGCAGCAGGCCTTCATGGTGGAAACCACTGCTAAGGAGAACACAAGGAATGGACATTAGACCAGTGGAAATCTGTGCTTTGGTCTGATGAGTCCAAATTTGAGCTCTTTGGTTCCAACCACCGTGTCTTTGTGCGACGCAGAAAAGGTGAAGGGATGGACTCTACATGCCTGGTTCCCACCGTGAAGCATGGAGGAGGAGGTGTCATGGTGTGGGGGGGCTTTGCTGGTGACACTGTTGGGGATTTACACTGAACCAGCATGGCTACCACAGCATCTTGCAGCGGCATGCTATTCCATCCGGTTTACATTTAGTTGGACCATCATTTATTTATTAACAGGACAATGACCCCAAACACACCTCCAGGCTGTGTAAGGGCTATTTGACCAAGAAGGAGAGTGATGGGGTGCTACGCCAGGCCTCCACAGTCACCAGACCTGAACCCAATCCAGATGGTTTGGGGTGAGCTGGACCGCAGAGTGAAGGCAAAAGGGCCAACAAGTGCTAAGCATCTCTGGGAACTCCTTCAAGACTGTTGGAATACCATTTCAGGTGACTACCTCTTGAAGCTCATCAAGAGAATGCCAAGAGTGTGCAAAGCAGTAATCAAAGCAAAAGGTGGCTACTTTGAAGAACCTAGAATATAAGACATATTTTCAGTTGTTTCACACTTTTTTGTTAAGTCTATAATTCCACATGTGTTAATTCATAGTTTTGATGCCTTCAGTGTGAATCTACAATGTTCATAGTCATGAAAATACAGAAAACTCTTTGAATGAGAAGGTGTGTCCAAACTTTTGGTCTGTACTGTATGCCAAGATGTGAACACAACCTAAGGGCGGGCAGATAATCTGTCTGTGATGGGCACCAGTCAGCGGTACAGCAAGTTGATCAGAGCTGGTTTACCTCCATTTACGTGGAGTGACCATCGTCAGTATGTCCAGGCTATGATCGCTCATCCTCATACCGTTTGCATTATTATTATCAAGTAAAACATGACGTGATCGGTACTCACAGACGGGAACTTCCTCTCCGGCCTTTATCATTTCCAGCCAATACAATATACTGACTTCACTGATCTGCTGATCGACGGGAAGAGCAAAGACTTGTCCCAGCGAATCAAACGAGATCAGGACGAGCTGAGGCAAAGGTGGGATTACACTGAAATACGTCTTCAGTACGAGGAGCCCCGCCGGGGTGTTCTTCCTGTGAGAAAGAAGGACAAATGGATGGATAATGCGTCAGTCATGGAGTCCTCCAGAGCGGCAATCACAGAGATGGGTCTGAGCGAAGACCCTCGGCTTATTCCAGTAAAAACAAGTTAAAGGGTTCGTCTCATGATGGACAATGGGGGAATATCACTAGGATATGCCCTCACTGTCTTATAGGTGCGCAGCCGTCCTCCATTCATTTTCTATGGGGCCGGCGAAAATAGCCAGAGGCTATTTCCATCGGCTCCATAGAAATGAATGGGAGCGGGGGCCACGCATGCTCAGTATGCTCCCATTCATTTCTATGGGGAGCCGGCTTGGTGGTGGCTGTGCCGGCCCGGAGTCCTCCAGCCACCACCTCCGTTCTGGATATAGTGATATTCCCCCACTGCAGCAAATCTTGTTCCCATGACTGTACCCTAAATCCACTACAAAGCGAGGGACGTTTCCCCGTTACTTACACATTTAACCAGCAGGTCACATACTGCTCCAGGTATTGCCCTCTCACCAGACTCAAAATGTGTTTTTCCGTGCGGGGGCTGAGGACGCCATCGGAGAAGAGGATGAGCAGGGGCTTCTGACGCTTCATGAGGGCGGGGAGTGACTCCACGGTGACCTCCGGCTGCAGAAACACAAGAGAAGCCATGTTGGAGGAGACTGGACACAAAGCACAGGTCATCTCTAGTCCTAAGAAAATGAGACGACCATCATAAACCAAAAGAAAAAAACGCCGAGCCAACAAGGGTTCTGGTTCGGGACGCGGGTTGTTAAAGGGACGTGCACTGAATGATATCTGCAAGGAACTACAGTCCTGACTGTGGGCAAAGGAAGGGGGTCAATCATACAGGACCCTCATCTACAAGACTGTCTTGCGCTCTGGAGGACCCAGCACGTCCATGCATCACACAGACAGTCCTTTGATTCCAATGGGAACTGTGTAATGCTTATTTTGCCCTGTGGTGGCGCTGCAGGAAAACTAAACACTTACTTCTGGGTTCAGACACAGATTACGTCTGATCACTGGGGGTCCCAGCGGCAGAGCACCCTGTGTCATTAGGGGATCTTAAAGGGTTTACGTCATCATGGACCATGGGGCATATCGCTAGGATGTGCCCCCACTGTCTTATAGGTGCGGGTCCCGTACCTATATCGAGAACGGAGCCCCGAAAGTGAAGGAGGGCGCACTGCGCAGCTGCCCTCTATTTATTTTCTATGGCGCTATTTCCGTAGGCCCCATAGAAATGAATGGAAGCGGGGGCCGCTCATGCGTGGTACGCTCTCATTCACTTCTATGGGGAGCAGCGCTTGGTGGTGGCCAGACCGGAGTCCTCCAGGAATCACCTTGCGGGGCTCCGTTCTCTATATAGGTGCGGCTCCCAGCGGTGGGACCCGCACCTACAAGACAATGAGGGCATATCCTAGCAATATGCCCCCATTGTTCATGAAGAAACAACCCCTTTAATGGATAGTTGAAGGACATGCCCTTTAAGTATCAGGTGACTATGGATGGTGGAGCTGGCTACTCTGGGGCCGAGCATACTCTCCATATAAATCTATGGGAGAGACAAGCCCTCTAGTGTTTTGACGAGTTGGCATATGCTCTATAATGATGTCATGTCACATGACGGCAACAGCCAATCACGGTAAGGCATTAGGTCACTGACAATTATGTGAGGTCATTGCTTGGGGTCGGGGGGCACCTTTATGACCACCTTAAATGGGGGCTTATAACCTGTCCACAGGTTGTTTGTGATATTTCAGCTCAGCCCCAAGCTGCAATACCAGGTACAACCCATGGACAGGTGTGGCGCTGTTTCCTTAAGGAAAATCCGCCATGTTTTCCTAATCCTGGACAACCCCTTCCACCGCCTGGTTACATAGTGGGCAGTGCCTCTGTATAACGGGTGCACTATGATGTCAGAATGCACCTGTTATATTGGATATTGAGCTAACAATGTCTCATGAGGATGAAAACTTCACAAAAATTCATGAAATTATAAAAAATTAAATATATCATGACTGCGCGTCTCGTGGCGGCCGGGATGTCAGCGATTGTTATAGGAATATGCAGATGTCCCTGTGAGAATCAGAGCGCCAAAAATCACCTCCCGCTAATGAAGCCCTTGGCAAAGCAGGGAATATGAGATCAGTGTAATGACAGGATCCATTACTGGGAGGCGGGAATGATGGGAAGCGGGACGGATATTATAAGGGCAGAATTACCGCCGCAATATCTTAATGTCTTATTATCCAAGAGATGGATGGAAATCTTCCAGCCGGAACGTAATATTATCCCAGCTAGAGGCAAAAATTATCATCAATTATCATCACCAGCATCGGATTAGATACTTATCAGTTTGTATGGAGAAGTAGAAAGCAGCACAGAGTATTTCAGGAGAGTGGCCTGTGATTATTTTAAGGCTGCAGGTGATGAGTCGGTATGATGATCAATACATATTTTCATAAAAGCACAAAACTCACAAACTCTCCAAGAAGTTCCCATCTTAGAAGTGGAAGGATTTCATCCGCGGGAGCGTTGGGGATGGAGACGGCGTCGACTTTCTGGACGGAGCGTCTGTAAAACAGGAGGGCGGGGGGAGGCGCGTCATACTGCTGTGCCCTGCGGGAAGAGATGAGGGGACGTCAGCCAAACGAGATTATGATAGAGGACGATGTCATAAGATATAAAACATTCCGGTGACAGACCCCCACTGACCACGAGAAAAGGGGTTCTCTATGTAAATGGAGTGGTGGTCGAGCATCTGCCAGCAGATCCCATACAGATAAGTGAGGCAGCACTGCACATGCTCGACCACTGCTCCATTTATATGGAGGAGAGAGGACCCCTGTTCTCGTGATTAGTAGGGGTCCTAGCCGTTGACCCACCACCGATCTAACCAATATTCTCTATCCAGTGCTTGATAGTGATGTGGAAGGTAATAAAATTTCAAAAATTCATCAACTTTCTAATCTAGGCTTCCAGTTCTTCCCATTTTCAAGGTCTCCGTTTGCTGTCAGTGAATGAGATTCTCACTTACATTCCAAGGCTGAAACCCTGTACAGACCTAACGCTTCTCACAGCTGATGGTTTGCTACAATTGTATTCAGCCAAGACAATCCTCTGTGTGAGCGCGACTCCCTGGTGATACAATTTACCTGTACTGATACATTGTAGCAGATCATCAGTGTTGCGTCTGCCTGCTGACGAATTCTTCCGGATTCTTTGTTTCCTCCCACAACCATAATGGATCCTTAATTGTGATGACTTGAAACTTAACCCGGCACGCAGCTGTGGAAATGAAACCGCCAGGGTCTATTGGGACAGGGGAAGGGCGGGCGCTGTGGCTGTATGCATCCTCTGCCAAGAATGCATGTGTCGAGGATGGGGAGAGGAGAAGTGACAGGACGTCTGCTATGATTTCAGGGGAAGTTTTTGGGGGCTTATCTGTTTTGAGAACTGGGGGATTGGAGGCAGATACATTAAAGTCACCCATACACGAGATAACAACTACCGAATCCCCCCATGCACATGCATGATCGGCCAAGTATGCATGTGTCGTAAGTGGGCAATAGGAGAAGCGACAGGACGTCTGTTAAGACTTAAAGGAAGTTTTGCGGGTTATCTGCTGTGACTACTGGGAAATTTGAGGCGACTACACTAAAGCTACCCATATAAATGAGATGATAACTATCTCTCCTGATCCCCTATGTACATGCATGCTTGGCCAAGAGTGCATGTGTCGCGAATAAGTGTGGGGGCGCCTGCTATGACTTCAGGGGAAGTTTTGGGGGATATCTGCTGTGACTACTGGGAAATTTGAGAGGACTACACTAAAGTTACCCATACATATGAGATGATAACTACCGCTCCTGTTCCCCTATGCACATGCATGCTCAGCCAAGCGTGCACGTGTCGTGAATGGGCAGAGGAGAAGTCTAGGGGCGCTTGCTATGACTTCAGGGGATGTTTTTGGGGTTATCTGCTGTGAGTACTGGGAGATTTGAGGTGGCTATACTAAAGCCACCTATAGATATTAGATGATAACTACCTCTCCTGATCCCCTATGTACATGCATGCTCGGCCAAGAGTGCATGTGTCGTGAATAAGTGTGGGGGTGCCTGCTATGACTTCAGGGGAAGTTTTGGGGGTTATCGGCTGTGACTACTGGGAAATTTGAGGTAGCTACACTACAGCAACCCATACATATGAGATAACTATGTGTCCTGATCTCCTATGCACATGCATGCTCAGCCAAGCGTGCATGTGTTGTGAATGGGCAGAGGAGAAGTCAGGGGGCGCCTGCTATGACTTTCGGGAAGTTGTCTGCTGCGACTACTGGGGAATATGTCAAGACATGAACGCGATCAAACCACTGCCACATGTACACGGCGGCAGCAGCTCCCACATCTGACGTCCTCGCCTCCATCCGTATTTCCCAGATCTTCCGATGTCTGTATGATCTATTGTATTTGTGTAGTCCTGGGAATTCAGACATAGAAACGGTGTCATTTAGAGGAACCAGACTCCTAAATTACGCTGCGTCCTGGGGTCAAGGAGGATGCAGGAAAGCCATATGGCTGAGCAGCATGTCATGCTACGAACGTTTACTCAACCCTCTTACCAGCATTAATCTTATCCAACTTTTGGCAGTGGGGGGGGAAAAAATTCCATGAAATGAGGAAATGTTAAAAAAAAATGTTCCCGATATTCTTGAGGGAAACCAAATCCTATCCGAGTCTTCAGACCACAGGCCGCGTGACGCTTCCACTGCCATCAGACTTCAAAGGGCGTCCCGCAAAGGGGCTCCATCTATAATGGATGCTCTGATGTGACTGGTCGTGCGCCCTTACCATGGGGCTCATAACATCCGCCCTCGTAACCGGAGGCTACCACGTCTCCTGGAGGTGCGAGGTTTGCCGCAAAACCACAAGGGCGCGACTTCTGATGGAAGATTAATGAAAGGCTTTGTGCACATTGATGCGGTAAGTATCCCTCGTCATCCTCCCCTTCATCAGGCGGGATTCCTCCGGGCGCTCCACTTTCCTCCCACAACCATAATGGATCCTTAATTATGATGACTTGAAACTAAACCCGACACGCGTGTGTGAAAATGAAAGTGTCATATGTATGGGGTAACAAACAGAACACAGCTCAGGGGGCCAAGACAGATACCTGCAGTATTATTTAGGCACTGTATTTTAACCTCTTAAAGACCAGGCCTATTTTCATTTTGATTTTTCCTCCCCAATAGCCATAACGTTTTTATTTTTCCGTTCATACAGCCATATTGAAGCTTATTTTTTTTTTGCGGTACAAGATGCATTTTTTTAAATTTTATTTATTCATTTCATTTACCATGTCTTGTATTGGAAAACGGGAAAAAAAATTCTTTGCGGGGGTAAAATTGAAACAAAAACACAATTCCGCCAAGGTTTTGGGGATTTTGACATCGCGGCGTTCACCGGGCCTGAAAATTGACCTACCGTCCTTATTTTGCAGCTCAATATGACTATAATTTCTACTTTGTTTTATTACTGTTAAAAAATTTAAAAATCGAAATTTTTTTTACATCGTCATATTCTGACAGCCATAATTTTTTTTATATTTCGGTCTGCAGAGCTGTAGGGGGGCTTGGTTTTTGCGGAACGAACTGTAGTTTTTATTGGTACCATTTTTGATCACTGTTATTCCATTTTGGGGGGGGGCACAAAATGAATTGTGTGTTTTTCATTTTTTTTCATTAAGGCATTCACCAGACAGGAATTTTTAAAAAATATATTTTAATAGTTTTGTATATTTGGATACTTTTGGATGCAGCAATACCGTTAATGATGTTTATTTATTTATTTATTTTTATTGTTTAGATATTTTTATATGTAAAATTGGGAAAGGGGGGGTAATGTAAACTTGATATTTTGGCGTTTTTTATGGCAGTGCTATTTAGGCACTATATGGTAGTATCATTTGGGTACAGACTATGATAGAATTTAGTAGGCAGTATATATGTATTGCAGTGCTATGTAGGATGTATATGGTAGTATTATTTTGCTACTGACAGTATTTATTAGGTTGTGTATGGCAGTATTACGTATGGCAGTGCTATGTAGGCTCTATATGGTAGTATTTTTTAGTTACTCACAATGACAGTATTTATTAGGTTGTCTAAAGCAGTACTATATATGGCAGTGCTATGTAGGCTGTATATGGTAGTATTATTTATGTACACATTATGACAATATTTAGTATGCAGCGTATGGCAGTGCTATGTAGGCATCTGCATTTCATATTCGTACGTCCGTTCTACAAAAGGGTAGAACATATCCTACTTTTGGCCACAAAATGTGGTTCCCAGAGCCATTTAAGTCAATTGGTCCGCAAAAAAAAACAAAAAGCAATGTAAGGCTTCATTCACATGTCCATATTTTGCTTCCTTGTCCGTTCCGTTTTTCTTGCGGATCGTATGTGGAACCATTCATTTCAATGGGTCCGCAAAAAAAAAGGAAGGTACTCCATATGCATTCTATTTCCGTATGTCCGTATTTCCGTTCCGCAAAAAAAATAGAACATGTCCTATTCTTGTCCGTTTTGCTGACAAGGACAGGCATTGTTGCAATGGATCCGCAAAAAAAATGGAAATACGGATGAAATACGGAACGTCATCCGTATATATTGCGGATCCGCAAAAACGGAACGGAAAACACATACGGACGTGTGAATGAAGCCTTACATGGATATCATCCGAAATTTTGAGGGTCTGTGAATCTACCCTTTTGCGGAACAGGTGCGGACTAGAGATGAGCGAGCATGCTCGGCCGAGCATGCTTGAGTGCCGTTTTTGCGTACGCATTTTAAAAATCGTACGCTATTCATGCGCATATTTTAATCTACGCGCAAATGTGTACGAATAGCGTACAAATTGAATTTGTACGCTATTCGTACGCATTTGCATATAGGTTAAAATATGCGTATGAATAGCGTACGAATTTTAAAATGCATACGCAAAAACGGCATTCGAGCATGCTCGGCCGAGCATGCTCGCTCATCTCTAGTGCGGACCCATTCATTTTCAATGGCAAAAAAATACAACATGTCCTATTCGTGTCCGCATCCACGGACAAGAAAAAGCATTTCTATTATAGAGCCGGCCATGTGCGGTCCGCAAAATGCGGAACGCACATGGCCGGTGTCCGTGTTTTGCGGATCCGCAATTTGCTGACTGCAAAACACACACGGACGTGTGAATGAAGCCTTATAGGGATGTGAGGTTATCTTATAGGGGATGTACAAGGTTAGAAAAACATGGCTGCCATCTTCAAAAACAGCACCACACCTGTCCATAGATTGAGTGATGTATTGCCACTCATCTCTGAAATGAATGGGTCTGAGCTGCAATACCACATACAACCTGTGGACAGGTGTGGCACTGTTCTTGGAAGACACGTTTTTCTAGTCCTCGACAACCCTATGAAGTCACGGATCCTGGTATACAGGCTGCACCGGGGGACAAAGATTTACAACACGTACAGAATCACTTTTTTTCAGACTCACAGGACTGAGGCGGACTCTCCGATGTAAATTCCCACTACTGCAGAACCTCTTAGGTGTCTTGCGGCCCTGATGAAATCTTCAGCTGCTCCAGATTAAAAAAATGAAAGCGAAAGTTGATTTATACATCTTAGTGGGGAAAAAAATATTTTTAATAAGCGCTGCAGCATTAGACAGGAGGAAATTAGTAAAAAATTCTGATATTTTCTAATATACTTTGCGTTTGATTGTGTCTGCTTGCTGTCAGTGAATGGCTAGGGGTTTGTTAAAGTTGCATCTAGTGTACACAACTGAACTAAATGGATCAGAAACACGAATATCTCTCATTTCAAATAGTTTGTTACAATGTATCAGTGCAGTTAAAATGTATCAGCCTAAAGTCAAAGCTGTTTAGTTCACAAGTCTGTCCAGACTGGATATGATTGTAACAAACCCTCAGCTGTGAGACCATAGCTAGCTCAGCATGAGTTTTCTGTCTTTGGATGCAAATAATAATGTTCCTATTCACTGAAAGCAAGCAGAGATTTTGACAAAGGTAGGACATTGAAACACAAAATATATTAGAAAGTTGCAGCACTGTCTATGCTTCCTATCAGGGGCTATGCTATGCCTGAGCTCCGGTACCTTCTTTCATGTCAGGGGTAAATAATCCCAGTATTGATGTGTTGTGATAGGGCAGTAGTGACGTGAGCATCGCCCCACTTATAAAGCCTTCCACTTCTTCTACAGTATTCAACTGCCGGGGGCATTCCAGATTAAACCTAATAAAAACATAAAGGCATTAATAATGGTCCAGGACAGTAAGACAAGCGTGTAACACTGGGCCGACAACCCTGGAGCTGCAATCACTAATCTGCTGGTGCAGTCACTGTGTACATACATTACTTATCCTGTACTGATCCTGGGTTACATCTTGTATTATACTCCAGAGCTGCACTCACTATTCTACTGGTGCAGTCACTGTGTACATACATTACTTATCCTGTACTGATCCTGAGTTATATCCTGTATTATACTCCAGAGCTGCACTCACTATTCTGCTGGTGCAGTCACTGTGTACATACATTACTTATCCTGTACTGATCCTGAGTTACATCCTGTATTATACCCCAGAGCTGCACTCACTATTCTGCTGGTGCAGTCACTGTGTACATACATTACATTACTTATCCTGTACTGATCCTAAGTTACATCCTGTATTATACTCCAGAGCTGCACTCACTATTCTGCTGGTGGAGTCACTGTGTACATACATTACTTATCCTGTACTGATCCTGAGTTACATCCTGTAGTATACTCCAGAGCTGCCCTCACTATTCTGCTGGTGCAGTCACTGTGTACATACATTACTTATCCTGTACTGATCCTAAGTTACATCCTGTATTATACTCCAGAGCTGCACTCACTATTCTGCTGGTGCAGTCACTGTATACATACATTACTTTTCCTGTACTGATCCAGAGTTACATCCTGTATTATACTCCAGAGCTGCACTCACTATTCTGCTGGAGGAGTCACTGTGTACATACATTACATTACTTATCCTGTACTGATCCTGAGTTACATCCTGTATTATACTCCAGAGCTGCACTCACTATTCTGCTGGTGCAGTCACTGTATACATACATTACTTATCCTGTACTGATCCTGAGTTACATCCTGTCTTACACTCCAGAGCTGTACTCACTATTCTGCTGGTGAAGTACAGTATAGGAAGGTTAGTGATTCTGACTGAGCTCAGGAAAAGCTGGGTGACTACCCCTTCAGAATTGTAACGTCAGATATATTGATTGTCACCGTTCTCAGGGTTGTACTGGTCACTGGGTAACGTCAGAACGTCTGTGCTTTTTATGAGAACATTGACGGAGATTCATCAGAACTAGGCCAAAGCATACCTGGAGCTGTTGCTCATGGCAACCAATCAGATTTCAGATCTCATTCCCCAGAAGCTCTTTTGAAATTGAAAGCTGCGATCTGATTGGTTGCTATGGACAATGGCTCCATGTGTCCTTAGGCCTAGTTCTGATGAATGAAACATGGCAGCAGTGACCGGGACATCACATGTATAATTTCACATAAACTTGTATTCCTGTAACTGATGCTCCCCTTTAATTGGCAGTAAATTAAGGGAAGTCTGCCACTGAATCACCGGCCATAATAAAATCAGGATGAGAGGAGCCGGCTCTGGGACAACGCATCGGATACAATTACGTATCATTGGATTAAGGCTGGACCGTAAGCGGACGTGTCCCTAATGTGACCCGTTCCAGGAACTGTGGTGCGTGAGCAGACGCCCAATTCCCCTTGAAAATGGGAAAAATCGTATCTGTTCTTTGGAAAAGCAAGTGGAAACCAAGATGGCTGCCATGATGGCTCTCACAGGGTTTGTTACCCGTTTTTTCTAGGGCTTCTGTGCCTAGCCGCAGTGATAACCTGACACCCACGTTCAGGAGTCTTGGAAAGCTGGGTCACGCCCCCGATGGCTTCTGTGATGGACTTACAGTATGAGAAACCTTGCCAGTTCATCGGTGCCCATCATGCCCTGGTACAGGACTGGCTCCTGCCCTGCCTGGTAGATCCGTACTGAGGGAAACTGCGTGATCTTCTCCTCGGTGCAGACAACCGTCCAGTCAGCGCAATTCACTGCGGCCAAAGACACCTCCAGGATCCCTATGGGAAGATACAAGAAAACTTCCAATAATCCAGCATCACTCACCGCACTTCCTTGTCCATATAGATCCTCGTCATGTTAAAATAATGAGAACCATGGTGCCTGGGATGCCCCCGTATACCGAGGATGTGTAGTGCCGGACTATATGGTCAGTCTCTGATAATCCAGAATGGGACGATTTTTCCATCTTAGGTTTGAAAAGCGCAGTAAAAAAAAGGCAAAAACGGAACATGTGAACACAGACTGACACAACAGCACCAGGCCTTGGTGTGATGTCCAATTTTTATAAACATGACCAGCAGCGTCCTGATCTGGTGACAGGTGACCACCGAGCGTCTCATCCTCCTCCAGCTCATGCTGTATATACAGATGGGTAATGTGAGTCATATAAACACAGCGCCGGCAATGTATACAGCAAGAGTGGAAATTCTGCAGATGTAGAGCCGTCACTTCTCGCCACCGCCACGCGTCATATACCTCACAATGACACAAGGGAGCGCATAGAAACTCCCCCAAATAAAGTCGGTGCCTCTGGCCTGGTCCCTGAAGCGGAAGTTAAAATCTATGACCCCTAGGAGCAAGCGTAGCTCTGCGCCATTATCTGTCGCAAGTTTTAATAACTGTATTGGTCTGTGGGAGGCCACGCCCCCTCCTGCTAAATCTTGACCAACTTTCCACAAAACTTCACTATGGCGAGAGGTGCAGAAAGGGACACATTTTAGCTCAAATCTCGTGTGTGTCACTCCTCCACGCCACTGTATCTGTACCTCCTTTACATATATTTAGCGGTAGATCGGCATACGGAAAAATGGCAGTTTTATTAACTGTGCCTAGTGACGTCTCTCATTAAAGGGGTTTTCTGAGATTTCAATATTGATGGCCTATCCTCGGGATAGGTCATCAGTATCAGATTGGAGGGGGTCCGACTTGCATCACCAACGTCGATCAGCTGTTTGATGGGGCCTTTGAGTGCTGCGTCCTTTTCCTAGGCCAGTGACGTCACATTCATCGCCTATTCAAGTAAATGGGGTTAAGCTGCAATACCAAGCACAGCCACTATGTAATGTACGGCGCTGTGCTTGGGAAGCTGCGAGGAGGCCGCAGCACTCACTGGAGCGACTAGTCTCCTCAATCAGCTGATCAGCGGGGGTCCTGAGTGTCGGACCCCCATGATCAGATACTGATGACCTATCCTGAGGATAGGTAATCAGTCAGGATAGTTTCAAACCTGCACCTGTCTCTGCCAGAAAAGCCTGCCGGAGTTTTCCAGATCCGGCCGTCTGTCTTCCGGATCCCATTGACTATAATGGGGTCCGTCAGAGATCTGGCAGCTGCCAGGCAAATATGCAGGAAATTACATGCAATGTTTTTTGTTCGGTCGATTCCCGGCATTCTGTGACTCTGGAACTGCCAGACGTGGGTGAGACACTAACCTAAAAGAATCTCGGAAAACTCCATTAAAAATCTGCAGACTTCACAGGGTTGCACTACTGACCTTCTTATTGTCTCCACTAAGGGGAACTCACTGCATCAGGATTTATATTTAGAGCTCCTGTTGAGCTCCCCCTAGTGGTGGCTGCAGGTAGCCAGAATTAGATCAATGATCTCTGCAAGAAAAAAAGCAGAAACATTTTTAAAGGGTTATTCTGGTTAAAGATCTATTAGATCGGTGGGGGACTCACACCGATCACGAGAACGGGAGCCCTGTACCATGTGGATCCCCCCTGAAATGGACGGAGCGGCATTTCTATCGGAGTGCTGGAGACAGATCGCTGTACTCGGCGTTCCCATTGAATGAACGAAGCGGTGGTGTACATTTCCGACCAGCCGCTCCGCCCATTTCCATGGGGTACAGGGCTCCCGTTCTCGTGATCGTTAGGACCCCCACCGATCTAATAGTAATCCCCTATCCTGTGAATAGGGGATAACTTTCTCAAACCGGAATACCCCTTCAGGTGCGGATAGGATTTTGAACATTTTTAGTGCACATTTTCAGCATAACAATCAGTAGCGTGCACAGCTGTCTGCTGCGTCTGAACGTGGCCTTAGAGGAATGCACCCGTGTCCATCATGGCAGGTATTATTTCAGCTGCGAAGCGTCTATCACTAAACCCTATAGGGCTCAGGTTTCCCTCACGTCTCTATATGAACTAAATATTTACTTCTCACCGAAAAAGCCCCTTGTAAGATGAGAGGATGGAGAGACAGGGCGACCTCAGAAGTTTAATCTCTGCACCTCACCCTCCGTTACTTCTACTGAGAAGGGAAATCCACATTGAAGCAATTTCTCCGTAAAAATCCACTCATAACTTCAAAGCGGCAATAATATACAGATGTAGCTGAGCCGAGTTGGTCACCAGACAGATCTAACAGTGTGTGGTTTAGCACCTGCCTGAGAAGGAGATTGATCACCATCAGACCTTAAAGGGGTCACCCCTTGAAAAGCACAGTATTTCTCACCTACCTACAGGACAGGTGATAAATGTATGATCGCCGGGGGTCCGACCGCTGATCATGAGAACAGGGGTCCCTGAGTCCCCTCGCTGATGGAGCAGTAGAGCACATTTGCTTTTATCGGGCTGATGAAGACCCTCTTGTCTTGAGATTGCAGAGGGTCTTAGCATTGGACTCGCCACAATCTGATATTTATCACCTATCCTGTGGATCGGGGATAAATACTTCTCGTAGGAGAACCCTTAAAGGGATTGTCCCATGACCAATGTAAAAAATGAAAATCAGAAATCATATAGAACATGACAATCTCATTCTAATAAAGCCAGAACCAGCCCTGTACCTCACATGGATCCAGAGATCTCCACATTCATTGCTCTGTTAGATTGATTCCAGGCTGACAGCTCAAGGGGTGTGTCCTTTCTGCTGCAGCTCTCTCCCTATCACAGCTCAAGGGGTGTGTCCCTTCTGCTGCAGCTCTCTCCCTATCACAGCTCAGGGAACATGTCCTTTCTTCTCCAGCTCTCTCCCTATCACAGCTCAGGGAACATGTCCTTTCTTCTCCAGCTCTCTCCCTATCACAGCTCAGGGAACACGTCCTTTCTTCTCCAGCTCTCTCCCTATCACAGCTCAGGGGGTTAAAGGACACTCACTTGGGAGAGAAAGGAGCTACGCACCTTTATACTTCTCAGCCACCTCTTGAAAGAACTGAAGAAAAGTTATGGAAATGTGTTCCCCTGTAGGAGAAAAAGATAATGTATCAAGAACAGAAGATTCCTTCTCCCCCACACCTCACGAGAACAGGGTCCACCGCCCCCAAATACAGTGGCAGGCCGAGCATTACCGCTATCACCCCCTTCATTCTCAGTACAGTACTTGGCTCTCTCAGAGATGACGGTCAGGCGTGGCCTCATTCTGGGGTCCCCTGCTGTTGTGACTGGAGGGCATCCCAGTGGTCGGACCCCCACCTATCAGATGGGTTACCCCTGAGAATAACCTTAGAATTTGCCTCAACCCCTTTAACTAGAAGAAGACCCATGCATGATACTGCTGGGCGTCAGACACCGGAGAGTACATGTGGACAACCCCTTTAAATGGTTTAGGTGCCCACCCCTGCCGGCTGACTATCTAATGTATGTGGAGCCCACCCAACTGTCCCCTGACAGCAAATGTTGTGGGGAAAAAGGATCAGACATATTGGATCTCAACACGCCCGATCCTTTGTTCCTACAGGAGATAAGACACCGCTGGAGATAAATGTGGCAGCTCTCCACTGAAAGCACATGCATGCTCTGCTGAGCCCAGCATGCATGTGTATGAGGGAGGAGGGAGATGCATTGGCCGCTTTTGTCCCATCAGGACTAGGACTGTCCGTATGCCCTTTTAGGACATCATTAGAGGGGATGTCCCCCACCACAAAGGAGAGGTACAGTGAGGCACATGGAGGTACAGTGAGGCACCATGAACCTCTCTGAGAGCCATATAATAGTTCTGACGTCTCCTCGCGTTTCTGCATATGTTTAGTCTCCCTCGTGAAGGACCCCCACGTGGACCTGAATTATTAGCTCCGCCGAAGCAGGATTACAGGAAAGCTAAACACTGAGACATGATGTAGATCGTCACATCGGCCGCTACCCCCGGGACAGAAGGGGAACTCACAGATCATGTAGAAGAGGACGGCGGTGGGGCGCGCGCTGGAGAAGACCGTCTTGAACGTGTCATCTGTCAGGGAGGGCACCAGCTTCAGCGGGAGGACCGGCCTCCTGTTCCTATATACGTCCCTCGCTACCTCATCATCCTGGACCCCTACAGTAAGGAAAGTATGCGCAGCTTAAATATTTACATGGGACTGACAGCTGTTTAAATCCTGAAAAGAAGAATGATATTGTAATGGTCAGGAGTCAGGAGCACATGACAGGAGCCATTCACCGCACGGGCTGGAAAGAAAATATTCTAGAAAAATGTCTCTGAAAATGTTTTTTAAGTGTTCAGTACATGTTGACCTATACCTACTGTATGTACATTACCTATTACAGGATAAGTGTCGTCACAGTGTCTCGGTCCATACAAAAAGGGAACAGGGAAGCTGTTGCAGTGAGGTCAAACACCATGGGAAAGATTTATCAAACTGGTGTAAAGTAGAACAGGTTTCATTGCCCATAGCAACCAATCAGATTCCACCTCCTTTGGAATCTGATTGGTTGCTATGGGCAACTAAGCCAGTTCTACTTTACACCAGTTTGATAAAGCTCCTCCAGTGTGTCCACCACACATGAATGAGGGCTAGAACATGGGAGAACCAATCAGCAGGGACTGTAATTGTCACATGGTCAATGCCTGGCCATATTAGGAATGTTGCACTTTACGGCTGAAATGAATGCACTGGGGCCTCAAAAACTACAGGATCGGAAGATTACCTGGATCTCCATGACTTTCTTTGGGCTTCTCATGCTGCTTTTCTTTAGAAACATGTACGAGGTCTAAGATCTGCTGAGTCTCTTCCAACTTCAGGTACTTTACCGGTGAGTTCTGTAAAGAGGGAGATAGTTAAGGTGACGACTTACCGCTGGGATAAGCAATCATTTTTGGATTGGTGGGGTTCCGACCTCTGGCACCTCCACTGATCCTGCGGCGCTGATGTAGTGCCTACCCGCTTAAAGAAGTTGTCTGATTAAAACAACTTACAGCCTATCCATATCATAGGGCATAAGTGTCTGATCACCGCTGAAGACCCTGCTGGAGGGGGGAGGGCTGCTTTAGATGCTGATATCTCCTCAATGTTAGCAGCTAGAAACATGCAACTGGTCTTGTCTGAAAGCTGACAGTCCAGGCTTTCATGCAAGACCAGTTGTCACCAGTTTTTACTTTCATTTTCAGCCGCATTCACAGCATCACGAATTCTATCAGTGATATCTTTCTCTGTCCTGAACATATTGCTGTCATTTTGGTCTGAAAGCCAGGAATGTCTGCTTTCAAACAAGACCAGTTGCATGTTTCTACCTGCTTTTCATTCAGGAGGTTGCAGCACCCCCCCCCCCCTTCCAGGTAGCTACTTTTCTCACTGCTTGAGCTCCACTCTGACAAAACAGTTAGGGGGTTAAAGTAAATGGGACGGCCGGAGCTGTCATTACACCTGGTCACCTTTGTAACGTCGATGGCGAGCAGGTAAACAGAGGAGAGAATGCAGCAGCTGATGTCGGACCCCTGCCGATCTGATAGTGATGACCTATCCTGAGAACAGGTCATCAATATAGGATAAGCAGATGTCTTTAAACACAGGGGTTGCCAATACAGCCAGCAGTAATGGTTGGATACTCGGCCTACACTTACTTCATCCGGTCTCTTCACAGCCACGTTGTAATCGACAGGAATGTTTATCCCGGACTTCTCCCTGGAAATAACAGTGACATTTTAACTCAGGAACTATAAAGTACAGAGGACTTATCACATACACTAACATAAAAAGCTGGACTTCCTCCGAAGATCTCTCTTATATATAAATATGCATGCTCAGAGATAAGCGGCAAAAAGAACACCTGGTGCCGCTTATTCACAAGGGAATTAGACTTGTTAAAATCCTTCCTATAATACTAATAAAAACCCAGTAGTCAATGGGGTTTATGCTGAACCTAGAGATCACAATCTCACCTCTGTACTACGCCCACGCCGGCTTTCCCCCGTAGCTGCCAGGCCACGTCCTCCGCCGTCTCCATGTCAACTTCATAGGTCTCTTGCTGGCTCAGAATAAAGATCACAGGTAATCCCAGCTGGAGGTGAACGCTGCTAAATTTATCAGGATCGCCGGAAACTTCAACCTAAAGCACATAGACACCAATGGCATCAGTCTGCAACGTCATATCCTATCATTTCCATTAAAGGGGTATTCTCATCTTGGACAATGGGGGCATATCGCTAGGATATGCTCCCATTGTCTTATAGGTGCGGGTCCCACCGCTGGGACCCGCACCTATATCGAGAACGAAGCGGGGGAGCTTTGAGCCTGGAGGAGCCCCATTGTCCAAGATGGGATAACCCCTTTAAACTGACTGTAATCCCTCCGCACAAGGCACAGCCAAGACATGATCAATTCATGGGAGAGACAGAGGGATGAGGTATTTTCTGGGGAAAAAATTAAAATCTAAAACGAAATGTTTAATAGGTGACTTTTGGATTACTATCGCTTGCAGTGCAGGCACCTACCACTAGAGGGAGCCCCATGAGTTTCAGAAAGCGATGGATGTGGATAGTGGTCAGGGGCTGGTCTAACAACGTTCGCTGACACTTCTGATCGGCGCTCGTCACTGATTTACAATGGATGAACACAAGTCTTGCCGATATGAGGCTGGGGTCTTCAGGGCTAGAAAAAAATGACCAATAGGTGATTTTTTAAATAAAATAAATACACGTAGAGGTATTAATATGTATTGTATTTTCATCCTACGTCAGCCACTTCTAGGGATGGGAAGTGGTTAAAAGGGGTGGCCCACGAACAGCAGGATAAGTGCTAAATGGATGTTTGCTGGGGGGAGCACACTGCTGGGACCCCCACCGATCACGACCCCTGCATAAATGGAGAGGTAGTGTATATGCATGACCCCAGCACCATTCCCATCTATGGGACTGCCAGAAGTAGCCAAGCACTGTACATGGCAATCTAAAGACAGTGAAGAAAGCATTGGTCGCACATGTGCTCTGCCGCCCCATTCAATGACCATGGGGCCAACGGAGACAGCTATGTACAGCACTTGGCGGTTTCCATTGATTCCCATGGAGCAGCAAGGTGCATGTATGACCACCACTCCATTCATACGCCTCCTCCCTGCATTCCAGTCATTGGTAGGAGTCCCAGTCATCATCACCTATTCTGTGAAGCAGTGCTGTGAGGTTTTTCAAAAAATCTGCAGTCTTACTTGATGCTATAAGTTAATGGTTTGCAATGCAGGGCTCTCAAGCTGTAGGGTACTACAACCCCCAGTATGCACAGAGTTGTAGCTCCTCAGCAGCTGTAGAGCTACAGTCTGCAGACACTGCTATAGATACAGTGCAAAGATCTGATGAGTAAATGATACAAGCATGCCCTCTGCTGGCAGATATTAGGAAGTGCAACAAAGACAAGCAAAAAATCTCATCTTTTTACCATTGATTGCAAAAAATATAACGTCATGACAACATCTTTACCTCATGCTCTTCAGCACGTTGCTCTCTGTGGTTACCACAAACTGGTGCGTCGATCCATGTGCAAAAGCGGCTTCCATGACATAACGGTGCTCTGAGGACAGGAGGGGGGAAAGAAGCGACTGAGTATAAAACTACACATCGGGATGCCGCACATATCATATGCATTACTGAGATTTATGGAACTAGGAAATGGCTGATAACAGGGAGCAATAGCTTCTACACAGAAGCTCAGTCACTGGATACAAGACACAGAATAGGGGTAGTCGCCCTCTTAATGTTTCTCCATACCTGGTGTTCCGATCGCCCGGACGTAAGTGAAAACAATGTTCTTCTTCCCTTTCGTGGCGTCTTCTAATTTCTGGAGTTCCGAGGTGGAGGTGATGTACTTGACTTCGTTATATAGGAGAACGCTGAAATATAGGGACATGTGTGTGATGATACCTTCAAGAGGAAGTCCCAACATCGCTAGGATCACTATGATCAGCGGGCGCCCAACCTCTGGGACCTCCGCTGATCCTAAGAACACTGGGGCACAAGCTCTCTTGATGATTTCCCTGGACAGCGGCGTCCATATCCACCATTACAGGAAACGAATAGCAATGACCCCTTTAATTGTGAGGATCACCCGGGATCCTGGCAGACACATCCGGCAGTGACACCTCCCATGTGTCCTCAACTCTGCATTACCAGGCTGTGACAGCTAATTGGTTGTCACCCATATTGGTTGTCGCCCAGCTTTCCAGAAAGAAGATAAAACCAGGCTATGGCTGGAAGGAATCATTTGCAACTAGACAGAAGAGACGCTGCTGGGTATTGTCAGGTGTGAACAGGCGCTACTCACAATAAAACGTTGGCGACGATGGCGTTGACATCAAACAGCGTATCCGCGGGGAGTTCTCGCAATAATTTGGATCCCCTGAAGAAACAACGACAGATTAATCAGGATAAAAGGCTCAATACAAGAAGCTGGAGAGAATTTAATTTAGAGGAATCATGGAAAACAGCACTGAATCTGTAGGTCACATCACTGACATGTATAGAAGGAAGAGAAAGAAGGAAGGGAGGGAGTGAGGGAAAGAGAGAAAGAGGAAGAAAGGAAGGAGGAGAATGCCAAGAATTAATTAAGGAAAAGAAAAAGGAAGGGAGGCAAGGGAGTAAGGAAGGAAGGAAGGGAGGGAGGGGGGGGGGAGGGAAGGAGGGAGGAGGAAGGAAGGAAGGAAAATGCCAAGGATAAATTAAGGAAAAGAAAAAGGAAGGGAAGGAAGGAAGGAAGGAAGGAAGGGAGGGAGGGAGGGAGGGAGGGGAAGGGAAGGGAAGGGAGGGAGGGAGGAAGGAAAATGCCAAGAATAAATTAAGGAAAAGAAAAAGGAAGGGAAGGAAGGAAGGAAGGGTGGGAGGAAAGGAAGGAAGGAAGGAAGGGAGGGAGGGAGGAAGGAAGGAAAATGCCAAGAATAAATTAAGGAAAAGAAAAAGGAAGGGAAGGAAGGAAGATGCCAAGAATAAATTAAGGAAAAGAAAAAGGATTTGAAGGAAGGAAGGAAGGAAGGAAGGAAAAAAAGGAGGAAGTGAGAAAGGAAGGAAGAAAATTAAGGCAGAAGCAAGAATGAAAGGGAGAAGAAAGGAGGAAGGAAGAATGAAATAAACTAAAATAAGGAAGGGTCAGTGAAATAAAAAAAAGAAGAAATAAGGAGAGGAAAAAAAAAAGAAGTCAGAAACTAAAGAAGGGGGGAACGAGAAAGAAAGGAAGGGAGCAAAAGAAGAAGAGAGAAATAGAAAGGGGGAGAGGAGGGAAGGAATGAAAGAGCCAAAAAAGATGGTAAAATAAAGCAAATAAAAAGGAAGGGAAGGAAGGCAGAATGTCAAGAATAATGGAAGAGAGGAAAGGCAGGAAAAAAAGGAAAAGCAGAATGGCAAGAAAAGGAGGAAAAAGGAAAGAAGGGAATAGAGGGAAGGGAAAATAAATGGAAAGGAGGGAAGGAGAAAGTAAAGAATGAACAAAGATGAGAAAGGAGAAAGGAAGAATGGGCGAGAAAAATGAAGAGGGGAAAAGAGAATGCCAAAACTAAAAGAAGGGAAGCAAGGAGGAAGTAAAGCAACAACAAAATGAGAGGTGAAGATGAGGGGAAGAAAGATGGAAGGAAGGAGGAGGCGGATGTAGCAAGGAAGAAACGTATGGAAGGACAGAGGACGTGAGAAAGAAAGGGAAGGGAGTAAGGAAGGAGCCAAGAATACAGGAAAGGAGGAGGCATGGAAAAAAGAAAAGGATGACAAAGGAGGGAAGAAGAAAGTTGGGAAAGATATAAAAGGACTGGAAAGATATAAAAGGAGAAATGAAGGGAAAGAAGAAAAGAAAGAAACACTTCTCTGCCTCCAGTGTCCCACCCTATGTGCTCAGCTGCTAAGTGAGGCGAGCGTGCACACTGTGAAAGCCTGCGCTAGGACAGTGCGGTGGCAGCTTGTATTCTGCACCTGTGGATAGTTCCCCTGTCATTTGAAGTACCGCAGGCTTTCACAGTGTGCACGCTGATTGACAGGGGCAGACAGTCAAAATATCATCACGCCTATCTGATCTTGGCAGCTGTAGATACAGCAGAGCCTCTAGGTGTAATGGTAACGCCCCCGTTGCTCCTAGAGGCTCATTTGCATATAATAAAACATCATTTTTCTCAGTAATACGGACACATATGAACATGGGACCAACACAGATGTCTTCAGCTGCCAAGTGCACATGTAACAGGTCAGCCAGTGTCATAGGGACAAAACTGCTGACAGATGCCCTTTAAGGAGTAAAAACCAGAAAGCAGAGGCACGTCCTGAGTCCCCTTGCTGGTGTCCAGGTGCTCTATGAACCAGCATTGGCCATAGTTTTTCCCACACATCTCCATAGACTTTAACCCACTTGTCTCGATGCCATGAGATATGACCTGATACAATTACATCACCCGTCCCCCATGCTTTTCATACCTGAATAAATAGGCCTTGTCCTCTGCACAAAACCGTAGCGTCGCCTCCTCGACACAGCGAACCTGAGGGGAAACGAAAAAAGCGTATGACCATAGGACTCCCTCTGTAGTATAACCCCTACTCTCCCCATTCCAGTCTTTAAAGGAACACTAACCCTGAAGTCTGCCTTCTCTCCCTGTTATCAGCCATTTCCAGCAGAGGAAACGTAACTGACAGGAGCCTCAACACAGATTCCTTACCCCTGTGACTACTACTCTATCTCTTAAAGGGGTATTCCCATCACAGACAATGGGGGCATATTGCTCGGATATGCCCCCATTGTCTGATAGGTGCGGGTCCCACACCTACGCCGAGAACAGGGTGGGGAGAGCGGTTGGTTTCCCCATACAAGTGAATGCGAGCGCACCACGTTTGCGCGCCCACTGTTCCCATTCATTTCTATGGGGCCGACAGATATAGCCGAGCCAGCGCTCAGCTACTTTTGGCGGCCCCACAGAAATGAATGGAGAGTGGCTGCGCAAGCGTGGTGCGCTCCCATTCACTTGTATGGGGAGAGCACTTGGCGGTGGCTGAACCTCTGGTTTCCTCCAGCCACCACTCTCCCTGCTCCATTCTCGGTGTAGGTGCGGGTCTGGGACCTAGCGATGAATGGTGAAGGCTAGAAACATGCAATTGATCTTGTTTGAAAGCAGACATTTCAAGCTTCCAGACAATACCAAAATGGCAGCAATATGTTCAGGACAGAGAAAGATATCACTGATAGAAATTGGGATGCTGTGAATGCAGCTGAAAATGAACAGGTTTTACTCATGATTATTCCCGACTTGATTTCTAACAGTGATTTCTCCTGTCATTTTGGTCTTGTTTGAAAGCCTGGACTGTCAGCTTTCGCACAAGACCAGTTGCATGTTTCTAGCTGCTACCATTGAGGAGATATCACCATCTAAAGCAGTCCTTTTCACACTGCCAGAGCTGGACTGGGGCAAAGCAGTTAGGTGGTTAACTGACTAATACTAAGAAGCTCCTGCAGGTCAGAGCATGCTAGGAGTTGTAGTCCTGCACTGAAAAGAGTCTAGGGAGTCCTAATTATATGTTACTTTACCTTAGCTACAGAAATCCCGTAGTCCTGGAGAATGCTGGATGACTTCTGTAATTCTTCCAGGAATATGACATTACCGGGACGATCTGCAAAAAAAGAAATACACCGATTCTGGAAAAGCTGGGTGACAACCAACATGGCCGCCATCACAACTCTCAAAGAGTTTGCAACTCTGCTTTCCTATAACACTGACTGGTTGATCCATCTAGTCTAAGGGTCGGCAACTCCGACGCTCCAGCTGCTGTGAAACTACAACTCTCAGCATGCTCAGCTATTCTCTGAACTCCCTTACAAAGGAATGAAGCATACTGAGAGTTGTAGTTTCACAACAGCGGCAGTGCCATTGTCTAGTATTACACTCGTACCTCCTGTTGTATTTAGTCTAGGTAATCTTCTATGAGCTCAACAAGCTCCGGGCTGATACGTTACCCAGGCTAATACACTGTAGCAAATCATCAGCACAGCAGAGGTTTGTGCTTAGCTCATAGAGAATTACTACAGAGCAATCACTTACCTGAGCCGCTAAAATACAGCAGTGAAGTCTTCCCGGGCGCCAGGCTGTCCGAGTAGTCGTCGGTGGTAAGTTCAGGCAGCACATGTTCAGCGCTGATCATAAAAAAGCTATTTACATAGAGAAACAGCAGGAAAAACCCAGAGGACGCCGTCATCTTCTCATCTGTGAGGGGTTCAGTAACAGCAGTAACATGGAGGAAAGCTGAAACCGAGAGACACAGGAGGAAATGTCAGTGCCATACTGCCCCGTTAACGCAGTCTTCTAACATATAGCATGGCGCTTATCATAGGAAAATTACTGACACTAGTGAACTGTGAGTACTAATCCTGAGTTATATCCTGTGTTATACTCCAGAGCTGCACTCACTATTCTGCTGGTGCAGTCACTGTGTACATACATTACTTATCCTGTACTAATCCTGAGTTATATCCTGTATTATACTCCAGAGCTGCACTCACTATTCTGCTGGTGCAGTCACTGTGTACATACATTACTTATCCTGTACTAATCCTGAGTTATATCCTGTATTATACTCCAGAGCTGCACTCACTATTCTGCTGGTGCAGTCACTGTGTACATACATTACTTATCCTGTACTAATCCTGAGTTACATCCTGTATTATACTCCAGAGCTGCACTCACTATTCTGCTGGTGCAGTCACTGTGTACATACATTACTTATCCTGTACTAATCCTGAGTTACATCCTGTATTATACTCCAGAGCTGCACTCACTATTCTGCTGGTGCAGTCACTGTGTACATACATTACTTATCCTGTACTGATCCTGAGTTACATCCTGTATTATACTCCAGAGCTGCACTCACTATTCTGCTGGTGCAGTCACTGTGTACATACATTACTTATCCTGTACTGATCCTGAGTTACATCCTGTATTATATTCCAGAGCTGCACTCACTATTCTGCTGAGGGGATAATCCCTTTAAGAAGTCAGTCATCACCGCTCACATAAGACATGACTGACACTGTGTTATGATCTATGAGGTAAGATATGTGCAGCTCGGAGCCTCACTGTGCAAAGGAACCTGCAGCGCCCTGCACTACCACTAGGTGGAGGAGAGAGCAACTTTTCTTACAGCTTGCCAGCATGCAATGGATTTCTGTCTTATATGAAACTACTACCCCCAGAATGGGAGGCTGTGGCATGGGAGGAGGGATTTCACAAAAACTGGACAAGGATATGTTTGGAGAACCCCGACTGACTATAGAAACCATAACATGATCCTGAGGGGGCTTACAGTCACCCTCTATCAAGATGACTGGCAGCACTATATGGAGAGCCCTCGGTCCCTCCTACTATAATAATTACAGGATCCTCCTTATTCCCAGCATCCTCCTGTGTATGTGTGGCCCCCTCTCCCCTGTAATGAGTACCGGACCCTCCTCACTTCCGGGATACTCCCATGTATGTATGGCCACCTATAATGAGTACTGGACCCTCCTCGCTCCCAGCGTCCTCCTGTGTATGTGGCCCCCTCCCCTATAATGAGTACCGGACCCTCCTCGCTCCCAGCATCCTCCTGTGTATGTGGCCCCCTCCCCTATAATTAGTACCGGACCCTCCTTGCTCCCAGCGTCCTCCTGTGTATGTGGCCCCCTATAATTAGTACCGGACCCTCCTCGCTCCCAGCGTCCTCCTGTGTATGTGGCCCCCTCCCCTATAATTAGTACCGGACCCTCCTCGCTCCCAGCGTCCTCCTGTGTATGTGGCCCCCTCCCCTATAATTAGTACCGGACCCTCCTCGCTCCCAGCATCCTCTTGTGTATGTGTGGCCCCCTATAATGAGTACCGGACCCTCCTCGCTCCCAGCATCCTCCTGTGTATGTGGCCCCCCTCCCCTATAATTAGTACCGGGCCCTCCTCGCTCCCAGCGTCCTACTGTGTATGTGGCCCCCTCCCCTATAATGAGTAACGGATCCTCCTCGCTCCCAGCGTCCTCCTGTGTATGTGGCCCCCTACAATGAGTACCGGATCCTCCTCGCTCCCAGCATCCTACTGTGTATGTGGCCCCCTCCCCTATAATAAGTACCGGACCCTCCTCGCTCCCAGCGTCCTACTGTGTATGTGGCCCCCTCCCCTATAATAAGTAACGGATCCTCCTCGCTCCCAGCGTCCTCCTGTGTATGTGGCCCCCTACAATGAGTACCGGATCCTCCTCGCTCCCAGCATCCTACTGTGTATGTGGCCCCCTCCCCTATAATGAGTACCGGATCCTCCTCGCTCCCAGCATCCTACTGTGTATGTGGCCCCCTCCCCTATAATGAGTACCGGATCCTCCTCGCTCCCAGCATCCTACTGTGTATGTGGCCCCCTCCCCTATAATAAGTAACGGACCCTCCTCGCTCCCAGCATCCTACTGTGTATGTGGCCCCCTCCCCTATAATAAGTACCGGGCCCTCCTCGCTCCCAGCGTCCTCCTGTGTATGTGGCCCCCTCCCCTATAAACCGGACCCTCCTCGCTCCCAGCATCCTCTTGTGTGTGTGGCCCCCTCCCCTATAATAAGTACCGGGCCCTCCTCGCTCCCAGCGTCCTCCTGTGTATGTGGCCCCCTCCCCTATAATAAATACCGGGCCCTCCTCGCTCCCAGCATCCTCTTGTGTGTGTGGCCCCCTCCCCCCTATAATTAGTACCAGACCCTCCTCGTCCCCGGGATCTTTACGGTCCCAGCAGTAGGACTCCAGCCAATCACAGTTTTATGGCGATCCATAAAAGTCTATGACTGGGAACCCCCTTTAAAGATTAGACGCGGACACTTCCTTCATATAAGGCGGAGCACGTGTTATCTACGGCCGGGCTCTCCGGAGGACGCTGTACTTTAACCTTCGTCACCGTCTCTTACCTCTGTGCGCGGCACTAAAGCAAACGCCTTCCTCCATCTGCGTCGTCTCTCGTCATCACGGATCAGCCTGGAACGAGACAAGACACAAAATGTCATCGTGACATTAAAGGGGGACTCCGGAACTACAGTTTATCATGGGGAAGCCTCTCAGACCCTGGTGAATGGTTTCTTGGGCTCGGCCGATAACAACACGGCGGGTGACAACCTAGGATCACCCACTCTATAGTGCTTTCTAGATCACTGCATGCTGTCAGTGAATGAAATTACCCAGTGGCTGAAAACGTGTATAAGTGGATAAGCCATCTCAAGCCATTCCCACCATGCGCTTGTGCAGTGAGGAAGAGTCTAAGTGGAGCAGCAGTCCTAAACTCCTCCCTCCATGCGCTTGTGCAGTGAGGAGGAGTCTAAGTGGATAAGCCATCTCAAGCCATTCCCACCATGTGCTTGTGCAGTGAGGAAGAGTCTAAGTGGAGCAGCAGTCCTAAACTCCTCCCTCCATGCGCTTGTGCAGTGAGGAGGAGTCTAAGTGGAGCAGCAGTCCTAAACCCCTCCCATCATGCGCTTGTGCAGTGAGGAGTCTGAGTGGACCGGCAGTCCCAGGCCCCTTCCACCATATGCTTATGCAGTGAGGAGGAGTCTGAGTGGAGCCGCAGTCCTAAACCCTTTCCACCATGTGCTTGTGCAGTGAGGCGGAGTCTGAGTGGTGCGTCAGTCTCAAGCCCTTCCCACCATGCGCTTGTGCAGTGAGGAGTCTAAGTGGATAAGCCATCTCAAGCCCCTCCCACCATGCGCTTGTGCAGTGAGGAGGAGTCTAAGTGGAGCGCTGGTTGTCCAAACAGCCCCTTAGACACTGAATGGTTCGGACCACACATGCTCGACCTCCGCTCCATTTAAACACCCCAAGACTCCTGTCCTGGTGATCGGTGGGGCCCCAGGGATCAGACACTTGTCACCTCTGTAGTTTGATGGGGGAACCCCTTTAATAGGAGCAGAAATGTTTCAATTCACTGACAGAAAACAGAGATATGGAAAGCAGTAAAGAATTTAAAGGCGTTTTCGGCCGACTTGTCCTAATTGGGGGTCTGTCAGCTGGAATCTCAATTTTCTGCCCTGCAGTCCCTCTCCATTACAATGAATGGGAGATCCATAAGCCTGATGGGAGTTGTAGTTTCTCTCCGTCCCTGGCACTTACCGTCACGCACAGTCACTTCCCTTTCCTCCATCAGTCCCGCACCCGCCTCCTCACCCCCCAGCAGCCAGGGTACCACTAACCACAAGACTGACAGCCAGCCCGAGTAGCGCCACCTCCAAGTCCCGCCCACCCGTCGCCATAGCGATCTCCTCAGACCAACCACCATCCGGCTGTGGGCGTATTCCAACTCGCAGACAAAGGAGTGACAGACGTTCTAATCAACCAATCGCCTCCTTCTCCTCTCTTGGGCGGGGTCACCGCGGTCCAATCAGTAGTCAGCGCCGTCCACGCTCGGGGGAGGCCGGTCCGCGCTGAGATGATCGACAGACGTCGCTTCCTATAAGAGAGCAGAAACGCTGGGGGGCGTGGCTGCAGGTCGCCAATCGGCTGGCCGCAGAGTACCTCAAATGGTCGGGCTCAGCTGATGTCTTCCAGCGGAGTTGTTTTGAAGAGAGGGAGAACTGCAGAGGAGAGCGGTGACATGCCCCGTCCTGCCTGACTCACCATGACCGCTGCCATCCCCTGGGCAGTGGAGCTGGGGCTGACGGTGCTGTGCACGGTGCTGTGCTCCCTGCTCTTCCTGGCGGTCTACGTGCAGCTCTGGCTGCTCCTCCGCTACAAGCAGAAGCGGCTGAGTTACCAGAGCCTGCTCCTGTTCCTGTGCCTGCTCTGGGCCGGCTGCAGGACCGTCCTCTTCTCCTTTTACCTGACGAACTGTGCCCAGGACAATGCACTGCAGCCTTTCCCGCACTGGCTGCTCTACTGCGCCCCCATCTGCCTGCAGTTCTTCACCCTGTGTCTCCTCAACCTCTATTTTTCACAGGTGAGTCTTCTTAGGGGGCGTCTCTGCTGACTTTTATCATCCGGGGGGTTGCTGTTCAACTTGTGGCCGGCAGGGGGCGCGCTGTCGTCGTCTTCCCCCCGTCCTGTGATTCGAGTCTTCAGATAAGTTCTTGTTTTGCAGAAGGAGGTGACGTCACTGCTTTAACTCTTTCTTCCCTGGGGCTGTGTCAGCTTGTACCCCCTGTGGCCTGCGGGGGGCGTGCTGAACGTGGGGCACAGGTAAATCTGTGCAGGAATGGGGCTTTGATTATTTTGGGGTGCATGTGCACCCTGTGGCCTGCTGGGGGCGTGCTAACAGGTAAATCTGCAGGAATGCGATATTGGTTGATAATTTTGGGGTGCTTGTGTACCCTGTGGCCTGTTGGGGGCGTGCTTATTGGTAAATCAGTGCAGGAGTGGGTGTCTGTTTATTCTGGGGTGCTTTTACACCCTCTGGCCTCTTTGGGGCATGCTAACAGGCTTATTGGTGCAGTCTTTGTTGATTTGGGGGTCATTTTGCACCCTGTGGCCTGCCGGGGGCGTGCTAACAGGCGTATCGGTGCAGGAGTGGCTATCTTTGTATATTTTGGGGTGCTTCTGCACCCTCTGGCCTCTTTGGGGTGTGCCACAAGCTAATTGGTGCAGGAGTGGGTGTCTTTGTTGATTTTTAGGGTCATTTTGCACCCTTTGGGCTGTTGGGGGCGTGCTGCTCCCCTATAGTATATGAGGTAAAGCTGAATGTTTCCAGTGCTGTGCAGCTCAGGATGACATCACTGGTTATTCCCCATGTGGCCTCTAGGCGGCGTGTTGGTCTCCTCCAGGATGCATTGTCTTCCCAAGCTTTGGTGCAATTCCCTGTCCGCCCTGTGGGGGTCGTGCTAATCTCCATTTCTTGCGTTTTCTCAGGTTTTTGTTTTTTTTGTTCTCTGGGGTAAGTTCTTGTTTTTTTCCTTCTGTGCAGCCGTCGCTGACATCACTGTTTAACTCTTGGCACCCTGGTGCTTTGCAGGGTGTCTTTGCTCTTCGTCCTGCAGGGGGCGTGAGGCTTGTCAGGGATCAGCTGTTAGATGTGCGGTAATGGGTGACATCATTGGTTAACCCCCTCCTTACTGTAGAGCTGCTTACTCATGCTTTGTCAGGGGGGGGGGGGTGAGGGCTTCCTGCAGAGATGCTGAGTTACGGTTGATCCTCCTGGGGCCTCAGCTGCTGCGGCGCCTCTCCGGGATGACGTCCAGTCCGGCTCTTTTCCCACCTGGCAGCTGTAGAGTTGCTGACGGCTCCTTTGTATGTAGTCATCCTCCTCATTTAGATGGGGAAACCTCATCGACCAATGGGTTTATATCTTGCAGGGTCATTTCTTTGTAATCTGCTTCGTGTTTAGCAGAGCTGAGTTTGTCATTTGGCATTACTCATGATATTGGCGGTGCGCACAGATCAGCCACTGACAGGTGAAGGGAATGACCTGGATTATTTGGTCATGATAGCACCTGCGGGGGGGATAGTCTGTTCTTGAAGTTGATGTGTTGGTAGTGGGAAAATGAGGAAGCGTAAGGATTGACTTGTGGGTTGTTCCTGGTACATAGTGGCTAGTACCTACCAACCAACTGTGGTGCAAGCAAGGAGAGGTGGTGATCGGCGACAGGGTGATGGACGGCAAAGACCCATTGATGGACTCATCTGGTCAGATTGCTGACAACCTTACTGCTAGTGAAGACAGAAAGGTGTCAGGACCCACAGGACATCGCAGCTGGCTTTGTACCCCTAGACCGATCAGGGCGCCTGTGCCGACTCCTGTCAACTGGTGAAAATGCCGGCAGTGCACACGTGGTTGTCAGAATTGGAGCAATGCGCAATGGAAGAAGGTAGCGTGGTCTGAGGAATCGCATTACATCGTGTGGGCGTCTGGCTGCATATGCAGCACTTACCTGAGGAAGAGATGGCGCCAGGTGCACTAGGGGAAGAAGGCGGCCTGGTCTGAGGAGTCGGGTTACATTGTGTGTCTGGCACTTGTGGGGGCAAGAGATGGCACCAGGTGCACTATGGGGGTAACGCGGCTTGATCTGTTGAATCGGGTTACATTATGCGGATAGCCAGGTACGTGTGTGTCACTTACCTGGAGAAGAGATGGCACTAGGGGAGGAAGGCGGCCTGGTCTGAGGAATCGGGTTACATCATGTGGACAGCTAGGTACGTGTGTGCCGCTTACCTGGAGAAGAGATGGCACTAGGGGAGGAAGGCGGCCTGGTCTGAGGAATCGGGTTACATCATGTGGACAGCTAGGTACGTGTGTGCCGCTTACCTGGAGAAGAGATGGCACTAGGGGAGGAAGGCGGCCTGGTCTGAGGAATCGGGTTACATCATGTGGACAGCTAGGTACGTGTGTGCCGCTTACCTGGAGAAGAGATGGCACCAGGTGCACTAGGGGAAGAAGACAAGCTGGTGGAGGAATCAGTGTTCTGCCAGCAACCTCAGGTCCTGGAATCATGTCAGTGTGCCATCTACCTAACCATTCTACAGACAAGTACCCTCTTCATGGCAGTGGTGCCCCCTAATGGCAGTGCCCTGTCCCAGCAGGATAGTGCCCCGGCCACATTGCAAAAACTGTCCAGGAATGAGGAACAAGAGATGAAGGTGACGACTCGTCTCCAGATTACCAGATCTCTATCCGATCGTCATCTGTGGGATCCATGGAGGCCGCACTGAGGACCTCACAGGACACGATTGACAGGAATATGGAGTCGGGGTCTTGACTGGTCAGCACAAACATTCAACCAAAATGTGGCCAAATCTAAAAAAAAAACTTGTAAACTAAGAAGAAGGAAAAAAAAAGAAAAAAAAGTATAAAGAATCTCTCCTGCTGGTCGCCATCTCGTACGTTTTGGTGACCCGTTGGCACCAGGTTCAGTAAATGACTGTATTTCATCTATAGCAGTGCAGGTTCACCTACCACCTTATGGTCGGACTACCCCGGACTCCATCGGAGGGTCCACACTTCACCCCTCTCCCCTCCACAACAGTTATGTCGGACAGATGACCTCCCGTCCACTGCTAACCTCCATCATAGCAGAATAACGCAGGGCACGCGCTGAGTAGTCTCCGTATCTCCAGCTCATTACGGAGAGTTCATGTATGGCCACCTACCTGCTACGAATGAGGTAAGTGGGGGGAGACACGAGTTCCCCCTCCATTCTCTATGTATCAGATGAATGCAGACACACGCAGGGAATCCAAATATTTTTAAGAGGTTTCGTGGGCTGAGGATGGGTCATCGATGGCAGGTCTGGCTCTCGACGCCCCGACTATCAGCTTTTTGGGGGAAGGTCATCCAGACTAAGCTGAAGGACCCTGCGCCGTTGCTATGAAGTAGACGCCGTGTTGGTAAACCCTGGAGAGGCTGCAGCGCTCTAATGAGCCCCCAGCTGATGACAGGGGGTGTGTAAAGTCATTCCCCACCCCCCCACCCCCCCCACCAATCTGATATCCATGACCCTGAGGAGAGGCTGTCAATATTCCGAAACCAGAGAGACCCTTTAAGAGGTTGTCTCCTTAGGAACGCAGTAAGGGTGGAACTACCAGGGTAGCAGGCAGATGAGGTTCTATGGGGCCCGACGTATAAGGGGCCCGTCTCCCTTCAGGTATAAGGTGCAGTTAGCAATGGCGGTGCGTAATGGAAGAAGGTGGGGTACGGAATTCTGACCCACTCGAAATCTTACTTTAGGGACCATCCTGCTGTGTGCGTTCTCCGCTGCCTGCGGCATCACTGTGGGCATTACCCGTCTTCAGTGACTAAGGAGCTGGGTAATTATTGGGCAATGTCTTGTTACCCGCAAAGGCTCGCCCCAAATTATTACAGACTGTCCGTGTGATAAAGAACCAGAAGAATAGGAAGCGGACCAGGAGAGGAGTTTTCTGGAAATACTTAAAATTTTATTTTTTTTTCGTACTTCTTCTGGGGGTGCATGAATCTTTTTGGCAATAGCTCCTCGCCCCCGTGCGGTTGCAGATGGCTCCCTGCCAGCCATGACGTCACCATCCGCCCGGGTTCTGCTTTCAGCTGCAGCGTAATCTCCTTTTCCTCCTCTTCATCGCTCTGAACCATGAGGGGGGGGGGGGGGTTAATGTTGCTCACCATTCACTGTGCACTGCCTTAGGCTGACGCGTTTCTGGCCATCAAATGGTTAACTTGCATTTAGAAGATGTTGGATGTAAGGGGTTAATGGTACAGTAATGGCTTGGTGAGAAATACCGCCCCATTTACCATGTGTGGGACCAACTATGGTGGATAGGTGATAAATGTTTATGGGAATTTTTGTGCCCATGTCCTCCACCAAGGACCAGATAATACGCTGGTGTGAAACCAGTGGTCACCATTAATGGTCACCATCAAGCTGGACACGGCTTCTGCAGTCGGCTGCGTCGGGGTCATCCGGTCAGTGACCAGTTGGTGGTCCTCTGCTGTGTGACCAGTTGGTGGTTTCTCCTTGTGCATGTAATACACGTACCTACCGTCTGTGTAAAAGCTACTCTGTGGCCGTGAGCTCCGGAGACGCGGTCGTCCATTAACCTTGTGGTCTGTCTCTTGTCTTCCAGGTCATTTTCAAAGCCCGCTGCTCCCCAGAATTCAATAGATACAAGTAAGTACGAAGATCTGACTCTTTAGGGCCCTTCTACATCCGCAGGGCATTGATTGGGAGCGAACCGTTGGTTCCCGGTCATTGGCCGTTTGAGGTCTGTCTTAAAGGGATTGTCCAGAATTAGAAGAACAAGACTTTCATCCAAATAAATAAATAACAGCGCCACCAGTGGTGTGGAGTATAGCAGATCAGCCCCAATAGAATGGAGCTGTAATACCAGATACAACCAATGGACAGGGCTGGTGCTGTTTTGAGAATAAAGCAGCCATGTTTTCTGATGCTGGAAATCCCCCTTTAACAGGACCCAAACCACTGAAAGCTAAAATACTGCTACTCATTACCAAATCTTTATGGAGAGCGGTATTGCCTTTGTGCTATCTTTTCCCTCAAATCTTCAGAAGAAACTGGTGGCTGCTTATCTCCTGGGAAAAGAAAAGTTAAAGGGGTCCTCTCACTTCAGTAAGTGGCATTTATGTAGAGAAAGTGAATACAAGACACTTACTAATGTATTGTGATTCTCCATATTGCTTCCTTTGCTCGTTTCCATGGTTACAGACCACCCTTCCATTATACACTGCTCGTTTCCATGGTTACGACCACCCTACAATTCATCAGTGGTGGTCGTGTTTGCATACTATACGAAAGAGCGACAGCCTCTCTGATGGCCAGGACATAGGCTGGTGCTTTTTCCTATATTGTGCAAACATGACCACCGCTGATGGATTGCAGGGTGGTCTGTAACCATGGAAACAATGAGTATATAATGTGATGGAAAAATGAATCCAGCCAGCAAAGGAAGCAATATGGAGAATCACAATACATTAGTAAGCGTCTTGTATTAACTTCCTCTACATGATAAATGCCACTTACTGAAGTGAGAGGACCCCTTTAACAGGGCCATACCATTTCATTTTCCCCCTAGGGAGAGGCTACTGTATGGATATAATAAAGGTCTGCAAGCAGAAATTTGAATAGATGTGTATAAGAAAATTGTTCAACGTCCTATTCTCTAAATATATAAATGTAATCCTTAAAGCTGGAATACCCCTTTAATCCTCGTTTTTTTTCCCCCTGTCCAGGATCCCTCTCCACTTCGGATTTCTTCTCACGAGTCTCGCCTTCCTGATAGTGAACGTATCTTGCATATTGATTGGTAACGGGGAGGACGACCAGCACGGATGGATCACCATGGTCCGGATGATCTTCAGCGACTGTCTCTTCGCCGCCTGCTCCATCTCTCTGGCCAATAACACCTATAGGATCGCCAACATGTCTCCGGCCTACGTCTACCTAGAATCTAAGGTACGTCTGTAGACCGTCGGTGTTGTCATGGGGAGGCCGGGCCTCTCATTGCAGCTGAACCGATTTCCCCCTTCCCCAGATCTAATACAAGGAGCCCATTGTGAGGATCTTCATCCACGTCACTGGCCACGTGTCGGCAATATCCTCGCTGGCCGTCCCTCTGCACCTTTTATGGCAAGGCTGCACCTCCCTATTTAAAGGGCTTCTCCTTTTAAGTGTATCTCTGTGGCGGAGGCTAATGCATTGGTAGACATGGAAATAAAAACTTCAGGGTTTCTCAGAATCGGTCAGGCTGTGGCGCGTAAAGTCCACGGCAGCTGTAAATAGTATGTGAAACTGAAAAAAAAAAATGTCCAGTATCGGCTTATTGGTGACTGTTCTGTGCGTTATATAGCTTTACTGATGGCAAAGTCCTAGCAGATGAGCCTTAAAACCATATCTAGGCCCCACCCCTTTATTGAGGCCCCGCCCCCTTGTTCTGAGCCGGTTTCTCATCCTTTATATTCCTTCTGCCTTTGCAGTAGAGTAAGTTATCTCTCCACATGCTGCCTTAGTGCTGAGTGTGTGCATGTACACAGCCGTCTGTAATGCAATAAGCACAGCTGCAGTGTAAAGCAAGACGGATGGACAGAGCAAAAGCCTATTCTAATAAGAAAGGAGGTGTATTGTGGACTCCAGTGCACAATTTATAGTCATGTCCTACTGTAGCAGAGAAGAGTTTTGCCTAAGACCTCATTCACACGACCATGAGGCGTCCATGTCTGTTTTGTGGACCGCAGACGCTGGCAGTGTGCACCCCGCATTGTGGTGCAGACCCTTTGATTTCGATGGGTCTGCAAGATGCAGGTAAATATAGGAAATGTCCTGATATTGATGGCCTATACTAAGCCTTTGAACCTCCCTTTAAAGGGGTATTCCCATCTTAGACAATGGGGGGTATATCGCTAGGATATGCCCCTATTGTCCGCTGGGACCCGCACCTATATCTAGAACGGATGCGCCTGGAGGCCCCCAGGTTTCCCGGGGTCTGGCCTCCACCAGGCTCCGCTCCCCGCTGCTCCCATAGAAACGTGTGGGAGGGCACTGCGCATGCGCGGCCACCGCTTCCATTCATTTCTATGTAGCTGACGGAAATGGCAAAGCCAGCACTCGGCTATTTTCGATGGCCCCATAGACATTAATGGAGGGCGGTTGCGCAATTTGTGGGCTCCATTCTTGATATAGGTCCTAGCGATATGCCCCCCATTGTCTAACTCAGATGGGAATAACCCTTTAAAGGAAGGTGCTCTTTAAGGGATAACACACAACCAAGCAGACCCTTTTGTGTTTTTTTTTTTTTTTTTTTTTTTGTTAGGCCTAATCTGTTTGATTTTTGTCTAGGGCACCTCTGGAAGCCAAGCCGTTATAACCGGCTCCGTAATCAGCGTACTGTATATTCTGAGAGCTTTGTACAACTTGGTTGTGGTCTCCATCCAGCCTGAAGACAAGCCGAGCCCCTTCAGCTATGGCTGGAGCGGGGTCTTCGGTGATCATGTGAGTAATCGGCAATGTTGGATTATAATACTCCAGAGGGCCCTCAGGAGTATATCGCATGGGATTGGTGTAGTAGATCAGCTTATTTATATGTGGAGTTGGGGCAACCCTATTGGCCAGATTATAGAACTGCCCCCCCCTCCCCCTTCTGGAGGGCAAAATCCCCTCCTGTCGGCATGATGCCTTCAAATTGCCTGAAGGATATGCTCTATAAACAATCTGTATACAGTGAGCGCCCCCTAGTGATGGCTTCAGGCTGCCAGAATCTTATTATTTAATGCTGTGGTTCTGTATAGTAACTGTTTGCATATGTTGGGGGAGGGGATTCTGCATGTAGGGCTAGAAAGGGTTAATATGAAGACTCCCCCCTAATATGTGTCTCCTCCAGGCTGTTACAGAAGAGACTAATAGTCTGGAATATCTCATTTTTGAGATTATACTTCTGTTCTGCGAGTTCCTGCCAATGAGCCTGATGGCATACTTCTTCCGGGCCAAGAAGCTGAGCCAAAACTTGGTGAGTTCATGTTCCATAGCCAGTCAGTCTTTTCCTTAACGGCTATGGATATTTTATTTTTTTTCTCAATTTTTTTTTTTAATAGTTTGTCTTAAAAACTTCCTACTGTTTTTGCAGAGTGTAAATCCTTCACTTGTTGAATCTGACATAAATCTGTCAGCAGACTGCTTCGGTATTTGACAGCTTTCTCCGTTGTCCCCTTAGAGAAAGCAGCAGGGAGGGGGAGGAGGTTGTACACAGCAGATCAGAGTGTGGGGAGGTGGGAATTTATCCAAGGAGGGCATCTCGTGCAGCTTGTAGATGGGGAAGAAAGCGAGCGCGTGCGCACACACAAGGCAGTTTTCAATGGAATAACCACATAGCCTGTAGGGAACACTTTCTGGGGTGAGGGATGGAGAATCGCATTCGTTAGTATCGGTGTCTGTCAGTACAAGTTAGAGGTGATTTATGTGAAGTAAAAAGTTAAATGGGTTCAGAAATGAAGCTATGCTAAGAAATGAGAGCTGGTGAAGACAGCAGCATCCTGGAGTCACAGATCCAGCATTGGTAGACACATCCATAAGATAACAATCTGAAATAGAAAGTTGTAAAAAGATACATCAGTTCAGAAAACAAACTGTGCTGATAAATGAGAGCTGGTGAAGACAGCAGCATCCTGGACTCACAGATCCAACATTACTGGTAGTGGCATACACACACGAGAACAGTCTGAAACGGAATATCTGGGTACTGGGAGTAAAGATTACAGCCTGAAACTTAGTGCAACCTTTTTCCAAGGTGTCCATAGCCTTTAAGATTTTTTTTTTTTTCCATGGAAGAAAACCCCCATTTCTGTGGGCCCCGCTCATCTATGTATCCCACTAACTCTATCTATTCTCATAGGAACCAGCTGGTATGGTAAATAGTCACAGCTTCGGGTCAAGAGCGTACTTTTTTGACAATCCTAGAAGATACGACAGCGATGATGATTTGCCCAGACTGGCGGGTGCTAGGACGGAGAGGGGAAGGTGAGGCCCAAAGCTACGTTCAGACTGGAGATTTATGTAGAACGTTATGCTCAAAACCAGAACTTCAGAGGTGACTACTGCAGTTAAAGGGGTTTGCTGGGACTTGGGTATTAATGGCTTATCCTCAAGATATCAGATTGGGGGGGGGGGGGGGGGAGACTCCTGGCGCCCCCCCCCACTGGTGGTTGGTGGGGGCTCAGATGGCCAGCCTTCAATCTGATATTGATGACCTGAGTCCCAGAAATCCCCTTTAATAGACTAGACCCCACCCGCGTCACTGGAGTACAGGAAGGTAAGATATGATGGGCAGTCTGGGATAGAGCTGCTGTCCCTCTACTTGTTTGTGACATGGAGACAGTCAGCAGGGATTTTCTTTCCTTGGCTCAATCTAACCCTGCAGAGCTCGGCTTTTGTGCCACTTGAATTATATTCTTCCCTGTCTCCAGAAAAAAATTTGTATAAGACTACGTCAAAAGTTGAGTGCGAATGCCATTCAACTCGGTTGTCTCTTTAGGACATCTCTTCTCCATAGTGGAGGTTCTCTGATCAGAAGGCTGCACCCATGTGTTGCATGCTCGGCCAGCCTCTTGACTGGACGTCATGTAATTCTGCATTCCTCCTGCAGGGGGTGTGTTTTTTTTTTTTTTTTTTAACGTACTTCATTTAGATTGCTGTGGGAAGGTCCTGTGTAAGTCTGCAGGTGTGGAGGCCTTACAGTAGGCCCTTAAAGGGGTATTCCTATCTTGGACAATAGGGGCATATCGCTAGGATATGCCCCCATTGTCTGGGTCCCACCTCTGCAACCCTCGAGATCGGAGGGGGGAGCGCTGTGCCTGGAGGACCCAGGGTTTCCCAGGGTCTGGCCACCACCAGGTTCAGCTCCCATAGAAGTGAACAGGAGCGCACTGCGCATGCGCGGCCACCACTCCCATTCATTTCTACTGCTTTCGGCGGCCCCATAGAAATGAATGGAGGGCGGCTGCACATGCGCAGTGCGCCCGCCGTTCATTTCCCCCGCTCTGTACTCGATATACACTCACCGGCCACTTTATTAGGTACACCATGCTAGTAACGGGTTGGACCCCCTTTTGCCTTCAGAACTGCCTCAATTCTTCGTGGCATAGATTCAACAAGGTGTTGGAAGCATTCCTCAGAGATTTTGGTCCATATTGACATGATGGCATCACACAGTTGCCGCAGATTTGTCGGCTGCACATCCATGATGCGAATCTCCCGTTCCACCACATCCCAAAGATGCTCTATTGGATTGAGATCTGGTGACTGTGGAGGCCATTTGAGTACAGTGAACTCATTGTCATGTTCAAGAAACCAGTCTGAGATGATTCCAGCTTTATGACATGGCGCATTATCCTGCTGAAAGTAGCCATCAGATGTTGGGTACATTGTGGTCATAAAGGGATGGACATGGTCAGCAACAATACTCAGGTAGGCTGTGGCGTTGCAACGATGCTCAATTGGTACCAAGGGGCCCAAAGAGTGCCAAGAAAATATTCCCCACACCATGACACCACCACCACCAGCTTGAACCGTTGATACAAGGCAGGATGGATCCATGCTTTCATGTTGTTGACGCCAAATTCTGACCCTACCATCCGAATGTCGCAGCAGAAATCGAGACTCATCAGACCAGGCAACGTTTTTCCAATCTTCTACTGTCCAATTTCGATGAGCTTGTGCAAATTGTAGCCTCAGTTTCCTGTTCTTAGCTGAAAGGAGTGGCACCCGGTGTGGTCTTCTGCTGCTGTAGCCCATCTGCCTCTAAGTTCGACGTACTGTGCGTTCAGAGATGCTCTTCTGCCTACCTTGGTTGTAACGGGTGGCAATTTGAGTCACTGTTGCCTTTCTATCAGCTGGAACCAGTCTGCCCATTCTCCTCTGACCTCTGGCATCAACAAGGCATTTCCGCCCACAGAACTGCCGCTCACTGGATGTTTTTTCTTTTTCGGACCATTCTCTGTAAACCCTAGAGATGGTTGTGCGTGAAAATCCCAGTAGATCAGCAGTTTCTGAAATACTCAGACCAGCCCTTCTGGCACCAACAACCATGCCACGTTCAAAGGCACTCAAATCACCTTTCTTCCCCATACTGATGCTCGGTTTGAACTGCAGGAGATTGTCTTGACCATGTCTACATGCCTAAATGCACTGAGTTGCCGCCATGTGATTGGCTGATTAGAAATTAAGTGTTAACGAGCAGTTGGACAGGTGTACCTAATAAAGTGGCCGGTGAGTGTAGGTGCGGGTCCCATCAGACAATGTTGGGAGTAGATCTTTAAATCCAAGCATGACCCTTAGAAGATCCCTTGATTAATTTTTTTTGGAATGACGCTGTGTATTGTGACATGATTTCTTTTTATTTCTTCCAGTCTGTCATCCACCCCAAAATCCTCCGGATGGTATGGAGCAATATGTCCGACCAGCAGCTGTGCACTGGCCCCACCTCTACTGAGCGAGCCGGCGTCAGGGACTCCTATCCTGTTCACATGTGGAGCGAATACGCTGGCGTGACCCTACTGACAGGACAGTGATATGTGCACCTTCTGCAGCCGCCTGCTGCTGTGACACAGTAAGGCGCGTCCGATAACTTATGTTTACGTTAACGCCGCGTTTGCGAATTCCACATTCCGTTTTTTTGTTTTTTTTTGCATCCAGTCTTGGATGCAAACGTCCTTAAGACTTGCTGAGGTACTAGAGAGGTCATCAGGAGCGGAATGGCGGCCGGCATCTCTCGCTTAAGGAATTCTGTAACCGTGCGTGTTTTTGTTTTGTTTTCCCTTTTTGCACATTAACGTTTCATGTGGAAAGACTGATTCCTGCCATCTCCAGACACGGCAAACCAAAAGGATTGAAATGTGTTCGGTCATCATTGCAGGCAAATTCTCCAGAGGGTTTGATGGTGTCTCTTCTATGTTCTGCACTAGTAAGTTGCCGCCCCTTCAGTTTAAACCAAAATAAAATGGAGGAGCAACCAGCCTAACGTCATGGTGCGTCGACCCCGCCCCCCCCCCCCCAATGCCCAAATCGTCCTGCATACTGAGGTACATGGTAAAATTTTTACTTCCTGCTGCCACCACTAGGGGGAGCTTAATGCATAAATCCACTGAGCTTCATAATATATGCAGTGAGCTCCCTCTAGTGGCCATTGTGTGCAGCCATGTTATATTTTACATCTAGATCTATGCAGGAGATTCGGAGCTCTATATGAGCAAAAAATGGAAATCCGAGCCCTATAAACATACATTCAGAGATTAATGGGCATAAAATGCAGTTTTGTCCCTATGACACTGGCTGACCTGTTACATGTGCGCTTGACAGCTGAAGACATCTGTGTTGGTCCCATGTTCATATGTGCCCACATTGCTGAGAAAGATGATGTTTTATTATATGCAAATGAGCCTCTAGGAGCAACGGGGGCGTTACCATTACACCTAGAGGCTCTGCTCTCTCTGCAACTGCCGCGCCTTCTGCACTTTGATAAGACCGGGTAGTGTAAACATCATCACACCTGTTCCTGTCAATGAAAGTGCAGAGGATGCTGCAGTTGCAGAGAGAGCAGAGCCTCTAGGTGTAATGGTAACGCCCCCGTTGCTCCTAGAGGCTCATTTGCATATAATAAAACATCATCTTTCTCAGCAATGTGGGCACATATGAACATGGGACCTACACAGACGTCTTCAGCTGCCAAGTGCACATGTAACAGGTCAGCCTGTGTCATAGGGACAAAACTGCTGACAGATGCCCTTTTAAATGCATTTTTTGACTCTGGTAACCTCTCAGCCATGGCGTTTACTGCAGCAGTGATTTCTGTGCACTTGCCCACCACATCTGGCTGACACTTAATTGGGGTAATAGATTTGCCTCTGACAACCGGTCTTGCCCCATGGGTCAGGGAATCGGTGGTGCCATCGAGCTCTCAGAACCTAATTTATTTGTGGTTTTTTTTGTTTTTTTTTTTTCTTCTGTACTAAAAGTAAAGTCCTTCTTACTACTTTGACTACTTCAGTATTAAGTTCTTTTTGTACTGAATCTGTGGCAGATGTAATAGAACAAACCACTGCAGCAGGAGAAACATTAGCTCGGTGCAAATCAAAGCCATGAGGTGCAATATGTGCCCCCTCATGCCTACATTTCTTGCACTGTGCCCATTAGAGAGGGGTTTGTCCTAATGCCATTCTAGTATGTGCTGAGTATTGACTGGCGCATTGGCCTATAGACCGGTATCGCATCTCCTGCGACTTTCCCGAATTGGACACATGGTTGGGGCGGTCTGCGCAGGGTTACAGCCCCTGTTTATTTGCTGATATAAGGGCTAGGAAGGTTTTGCTGCAGCTCCTTCCTCCGCTATGTAGATGCCTCACTGGCGGCGCTCTTCAACCTGCAGCTTTCTGTTGGAAAACTACAACTCCCAGCACATTCCCGACAGCCTTCAGCTGTCTAGGCCTCTTGGGAGTAGTAGTTTTACAGGTTGATTGTTGCTTCATAACTATGTATGTAACCCATGGGGTCCTTCTTAAAGGACTGGCCTCAAATGCACAACTCCCTCAGGTTGCAACCCTTGTCCATAGGTGTTATGTGGGGCTGCAGTACCAGCATACGGCCAGTGGATAAGAGGGCGCTCTAATCTTTTTAAATGTAAGGTCTACCCAATACTGTAGAGATTTGTAAGTCCTTACTTTAGAGGGGTTTCACAGGATTGGAAACATAGGGCTGCTTTCTTCCCAAAACGGCGCCACACCTGTCTATAGGTTGTGTGTGGTATTGCAGCTCATCTCCGTTCAAGTGAATGTGGTCGAGCTGCAATACAACACACAACCCATATGCAGGGGGTGGCGCTGTTTACAGGGATTTCTGGACAATGGTGTCCTGTTATGTACGAAGGATACGAGGGGCACCAAAAAAAACCCTGAAGTCTGCATTGTGACAGACTATAGAATGGCTCCCTCCGCTGGTTGTGTAGGGAATGGCCAAATCCTTGCCCAAACCCCAATCCTGCTCTTCGTCAGGTTTCCATTTGCAGCTTCTTAACTGATTAGTAAAGGTTTTTTGCTGCTTGAATATTCCTAGAAATTCTGCATTGCAAACAAGTGAACAAACCGTGCATTGTGGAGTCTGGACAACAGCCGCCTTTGTCAGCCGCGGGGGGTGATATTTAAAGGTCTCGTCCATTTATGCATGTTGCAGCCGATGCTCATGTTGTCATGGAAGTGTCCATTTTTTTTTTTTTTATTTTTTTTTTTTATTTTTTTTTTAATTATAAGGACTGGGATGTGAGGTATAAAGTACCTCCAAGTCTGCTGTGCACCGGGGACTGACTGCACTAAAAAAAACCCATGCTCCATTTTGCAGGCCCTGAACCAGGTTAAAGGGGTTGTCCAGGATTAGAAAAAACATGGCTGCTTTCTTCCAGCATCTCCCCTGCCCACAGTCCATTGACGTGAACACAGCTGAGTTGTAATACCACGCACAACCTATGGATAGGTGTGGCGCTATTTTTGGGATAAAGCAGCCATGTTTTTCTAGTCCTGTAAAAACCCCTTTAAACATTTTATTACAGCCTAGAGGTCCCTACTAAATGGTGACAATTAATATTTGCACTCGGCTGAGCCGGACGTCTCCAGGACCATGAACTAAGGCGGCAGTGTCCATAATGGATCGTAGAGAATTTGCTGTTTAGAGTACCTCCACCTGACAGACTGGTTGCTATGGATGTTGTTGGACAATGAATCCCTAGAAACCAGCTGTGCTGGCGTTGGAGAGGGGGTAAAGCTGCCCGGCAGCAGTCATATCATTTGGTTTTACTGTAACTATTCAGGAGGAGGACCTCTTTAATGCTGCAGAATACCGGGGTCTCCATCGTGCCACTGCCTTATCCCTGCAGAATAACTTGCACTGATTTTAATTTCTTATCCATTTGCACGGGAAGCTCCACCGTCTAAAAACTGCTTTTATCCGTGCATATAAAATGCAGCTTCTTTGCAATATCTTCACCTTTAGCGAGTTTCATTGTATCGTGTCCATTTTTTACTCTTTTCAGTGTATGATGAATCTGTTGCTGCATGGAAACAGTCAACAAGCTGCTTTTAACGGATCTTAATGTAGCAAAACTCTGCTAGGAGAGTCGTACAGCATGCTGCCCTGTTCTCTCCATGACTGAAACCTGACAGACCCCACTATAGTCAATAGGGTTCATCGGATTCCCTGACAGTCCATTGGGCACAGTTTATCCTGTCACATGATGGCGCTGCTGTTTTTGGTTTTCCTATTCCTAGACCAGGAATATGTAAAAGGCGTTGCAAAAAAAAATAAAAAATTGCAAAATCACCCAGTCACTGTACAAGGCACAATAAGAACACCAGATCAGTCAACAGCAGCTTGCTGATTTTCATGCTCTTCCGAGGCGGAGCTTCACTTTGGTTGTGACTGATGGCTAGTTCTGTTCTCATTGATGTGCACTAGTAATAAATCCCTAATTAAAGGGGCATCTCCCCCAAAATTAAGCCCCCTTCCTGCGGTTTTCAATTAGTTGCAATAGGAGGTCAGGTCTCAGTGTGAATGGAGTTATAACCAGGGCTGTGGAGCGGAGAAGCCAAAGTTCAGACTCAAACTCTTTTTTAAAAATTGGCCGATAATTTTCCTGTAGTAAAATGGTAGAGCAGCTAGAAACATGCAACTGGTCTTGTATGAAAGCCTGGACTGACAGGACAGAGAAAGATATGAATAGAAATCGGGATGCTGTGAATGCAGTTGAAAATGAAAGTAAAAACAGGTTTTACTAACGATTATTCCCAAATTGATTTCTCCTCAGTTTTGGTCTTGTATGAAAGCCTGGACTGTCAGCTTTCAGATGAGACCAGTTGCATGTTTCTAGCTGCTACCATTGAGGAGATATCACCATCTAAAGCAGTCCTCCAGTTAGCTACTTTTCACACGGTCGGTTAAAGGGGTTGTCTGGGAATAAAGAACTTTTCACAAGAGCTGCAGCTTCCGCTATGGAAAGATTCACTTACCTGCTATCTGCAGCTCTGGTCCTGCGCACTCGCTCTTGTGTATCTATCTTCTGGTCTGTGGCTTGTTCATCTCCTCTCAGACATGGACATGATCATCTGCTCCACTGCAGCCAATGACTGGTGTCCACAAGAACCACATCACCAGTGAAGCCAGTTACAGGCTGCAGTGGAGCAGATGATCAGGTTGGGCACTGCTGCAGCCTGTATGATGGATACACAAGTGCGCAGGACCAGAGTAGATAAGTGTGATTTCTTCCATAGCGGAGGCTGCGGGAATCTGTAAAAAGTTAGTTATTCCCAGATGACACCTTTAATGAGGTCTTCCTGCTCTGTGTAGCACAGGGCTGTGCAACCTCTTCTGATTGGGGGGGGGTCACATTGTCAGAATGAACCAATCCCAAGGGCCGAAAATAAAACTAACTGAAACACGGCATATTGTGTATACCATATATGTCTGTTCACACTTCCAGAACCCCCATCTAACAGGAAAATACATGTGAGCAGCCCCAAGACATAGACATGTCTGCTACCAGATGGTTGGGGGCTGCACGGAACAGTATCAAGGGCCACAGGTTGTGCACCCCCCTCGTCTAGTACTGAACTTTATCTTCTGGTCAGCACACAGTGCCAGGCGGTGTGACTAAGGTGCATGGAGCAATGGGAAGATATAGTATAAGGGACAGGAAGGAACACAGGAGAGGTGAGAACTGATTATCTATCACCACTAGAAGGCCATGCTTATCACTGATTATATTGTAAGGACAGGAGAGGCCAGAACGGATTATCACTGTTGACAGGAGAGGCCAGAATGGATTCTGTATCACCTCTAGAACACCCTACATATCACTGCTTGTAGTGTAAGGGATGGGAGCGGTGAGAACATCCTGCTTATCATTGATTATAGTGTAAGGAGAGGTGAGCGCTGATTGTCTATCGCCAAACACCCTGCTTATTACTTATAGTATAAGACTAGCAGAAATGAGAACTGATTGTCATCACTAGAACAGCCTGGTTAGCACTGTGTATAGTATTAGGGACAGGAGAGGGGAGCGCTGATTATCTGTCACATCTAGCACACACTGTTTATGGTATAAGGGATCCGATAGAACACAGGAGAGGTGAAAACTGATTATCGCTGTTCACAGGAGAGGCAAGAACTGATTCTCTATCACCTCTAGAATGCACTGCATATCACTGCTTATAGTGTAAGGAGAGGTGAGCGCTGATTGCCACTAGAACACTCTGCTTATCAATACTTATAGTATAAGGACAGTAGAGGTGAGAACTAATGGTCTATCATCGCTAGAACAGCCTGGTTAGCACTGTTTATAGTATAAGGGACTGGAGAAAACACAGGAGAGGTGAGAACTGATTATCATTGTTGACAGGAGAGGCAATAACTAATTCTCTATCACCTCTAGAACACCCTGCTTATCACTGTGTATAGTATAAGGAGAGAACACAGGAGAGGTGAGCGCTGATCATCTATCACCACTAGAACACCCTGCTTATCACTGTATATAGTATAAGGACAGGAGAGGTGAGAACTGATTGTCTATCATCACTAGAACGCCCTGCTTATCACTGTATATAGTATAAGGACAGGAGAGGTGAGAACTGATTATCTATCATCACTAGAACACCCTGCTTATCACTGTGTATAGTATAAGGAGAGAACACAGGAGAGGTGAGCGCTGATCATCTATCACCACTAGAACACCCTGCTTATCACTGTATATAGTATAAGGACAGGAGAGGTGAGAACTGATTGTCTATCATCACTAGAACGCCCTGCTTATCACTGTGATGGATAAATAAGGGCCTTAGATTGGAGTGTGTGAAAATCTATTTACACATTTCTAAACTTGTATGAAATGTAATAAATTGCACAATATGTATTAAAAAAAAAATTTAAGCTGCAGTTGGTACATTTCTACCAACTCCACAGCCCTGATTATAACGCAGCATAAACCGGAGCGTATTATGGTTTCTGGACACGGGTGCGTTCTGCTCAGACTGGAAAACGCTCTCATTATTGCCAAAGACTTCGGATTGGCTTCTTCCCTCTGTGCGTCCTTAGGCACTTTAAGAGCAGAGTTATTTCAGGGGTGTGTATATTTTGGATCCGTCTTTCATGGGTTTCTCTCCCTTGACCATTGTTAAAGAGATTTGTCCTATTATGAATGCTAGATTTTCGTGTTGGGGGCCTGAGGGCAGTTTTCTAGGACAGCTCTCCCTAGGGTGGCGGTAGCCATTTTGATATATGGAAAATGGGTCTTGTTTTCTCATTGGCACAAGAGCAGGGAGGAGTCTAATGGCAGCCAATCAGATCAGCCTGATGTGTAATTGAAAACAAGAGCTGTGATCTGATTGGCTGCTGTGGTGACTGCTTCCGGCTCCTTTTTTGGTATCTGTTATCCTAGCATTTAAGATGTTATTTAACCCTGTGAGTGCCAGCAACAAACGGCGATTGGGTCGAGGTTTTTACCAGTGTTTACCACATTTAACCTTCAGTGGCCAATGAATGTACAGAGTCATTTTACTAAACCTGTAATGAAGCACTACCATCCTGAAAATAAACTGATCTGCACTATAATCGCCCCAGTGTGTATATTTTTTTTAAAATGCAGTGACACCTGCCCATTGAAGAACCAGCTATCTGCCTTCTGGACTGGAGGAGGATGGACGCGTCGCGCTGCCCCAGGTACAGGACTAGGTTCTACCTGCACTTTGATCACTTCCTGTTGATGCTTTTTTTAAAAAAAACAAAAACAAAACACTACCGGTTGCCCTTGGAAACAGACAACAGCTCAGCTGCCCCCTGCTGTCAGACGTGTGACCCAATGGCTCAGTTCTGCACCTCCCACAATGCACTGCTGTCCAATAACAGAAGACTGGAGTCTATTGGGGGAAAAAAAATTTAACTCAAACTGCTGATTATGTAGATTTTTAAAATGCCTCCGCCCTGCAAAAAATAGAACATGTATTTTTTTTTTTTTTGCGGTGCGGATGGATCTGGATCTGTCTGCAGCAGCTGCATGGATGGTGCCTGTGCACTGGGGACCGCAAATTGCAGTCCCCAACTCATAGAATGGATGTGTGCATGAGGCCTAATGCTGAGGTCAATGAATAACTGCAGCGGTACACATGACCATGAATGGGACGGCATTTCTGGCCCGCTGGGGACAGGAGCAGCCATGACGGAGTTGAGTATGCAGCTGCTGCACAGAATTTGAGGGGTGTGGTAGACAAACTTTCATTTGAAGGAAAATGTCTAACTTTGCAAACAATTCAACCCCTCCCCCATTCTTTCATTGCAGATAGGTCTCCATGATAAGCTACCTACTGGTTTGTTTCTATACTGCCTCTGTCTCCATGGTAACAGACAACAAAAACCCAGTGTAGTCTGATCCTCTGCTGGACCAAATGAAAGAAGTGAGACTGCAGGATTGCACTGCAAAAATGTATTTGCTGGCTTTCACCATGGAGATGCATAGGAGCTGTAGACTCAAAACGGTTAAAAAAAAAATTTAAAGTAGATTGCAAAGTTGCTTCACTGGTTATAAAAATGGACACATCCTTTAAGAAGGAAGACTTAAAGGGGTTGTCCGGGTTCAGAGAAGAACCCGGACATACCTGCAATTTCACCCAGGCAGCCTGCCTGAAGAGGACATCGGAGCATCTCATGCTCCGATGCCCCCCCCCCTTGCCCTGCGCTAGATCGCGCAGGGCAAGGTCTCTTGTTTTGTAAATACTCGCTGCCGGGCGGGTACTTCCGCCCGGCAGTGAGTTCGGTGACGTCACCGGCCTTAATGGGCCGGCTTTAGCGCTGCCCTAGCCGTTTTACTGGCTAGGGCAGCGCTGAAGCCTGTCCATCAGCGCCGATGACGTCACCGACTCACTGCCGGGCGGAAGCCTCTGCCCGGCAGGGACCGGTACGTCACCGGAACCCGGCGAAATTCCTTTGCCCTGCGCTAATTAGCGCAGGGCAAAGGAGGGCATCGGAGCATAGGATGCTCCGATGCCCTCTTCAGGCGGGCTGCCTGGGTGAAATTGCAGGTATGTCCGGGTTCTTCTCTGAACCCGGACAACCCCTTTAAGTATTTAGACTGGTTGCTAAGGTTTTTATACCTGACAACCCCATTGCAAAAACTGGTTGTTATGCAGTGTATCCCTAGTAACCCAAACCTGTCTTATATAATTAAAATATACACTATCAGAACACCGGCTCACTCCTCCCCCCGCTACTGTGTGGTGACGCAGATAAGTGAAGATCCCCTTTAACGGCAGGTCACCAAACCCCTATGCCTCCCAGTCCTCAAGGGAAATGGGAGTTGACAACTCATCTTGGAGCTGTGGTTGTCAGAACAATGGAAGAAGACAAGACTTAATGTTACAGACATAAAATTTATTACAATGTGCCAACATCGCAACAGTTCTGTACAGCTGGAGGGGAAGGGGTTAAATAAATACACAAACATCACATACAAGTACAAAATGGTGCCGACTGTTCTGCTCGCGGGAGCTTGCAATCTAGAGACAGAACGTGGTGACATGAGGTGGTTGCGGTACCTGGGATTGCAGATGCTCTGTGCCACGGCGCCTGGACCATCATATATGGCTGTATAATTGGAATGGACTCCGTCCTACAGCCGTGGCCGGTTCTTATAATAGTCCTCAAAATCTGAGGGCATGAGACAAGGGAATGGTTCTGGACTGAGGGTCCAACACAATGTTTTTAGGAAGCCATGCAAGGTCTCAAGGAGCCTTTAAGGAAACTGCTCATCCATGCGCTACTCCCCTCAGATGTAAGTCAATAGGTGCCTGCTGGGAGTTGTACTTTTTAATAAGCTGGAGACCACTGGTATAGAGGAAAAGGCTGGTTTGGGATTATACAGTTATAAAATATTACAAAGGGAGAATTTATCAAAAGATGCACGCCTCTAATTCATCTTGGTGCACCTCAGCAGGCCCATGCACCAGAATCTGAAATCTACGCCAGCTAGAAAGCAGCTTGCACCATAAAACTAGCAAACGTCAATCTGGCGGGCCCGGTAAAGTGGCGAGCATTGCACAAAATGAGACAATAAGTCACAAATTTTTGCAATTTTTCTATGCCAGAAAACTGACATAAGACCTTTAATAAATTCCACCCACAGTTCTGCAGTATAAAGCATGGTGGTGAAATATGATCTCAGCCTGAGGCTATGGGAATGACAGCTGCTTGAAAGCTTCCTATAGAATCAGCTCTGAAATCCAACATGCTGCACTGTGCTATACCACTACTGCAGTCTACAGATGTAGCAGGGTTGAGAAGGTCTTTGGGGCTGCATTTTAAGTTCATGGCCATGAATGTCTCCATTTAGAGAATGCAGCAGTTTAGCTGCAGCCCTATGCAAATCAGGGCAAACTCGGCTCTGCTACATCTACGGTGAAAAGGTACAAATTAATGCATGTGATCTGCTTCCTATGAAGTCCTTAAAGCTTGCCCGATCTCATTCTTAAGAGGCATTCTGTATCAGCTGCAAGAAATTCAAGTCATATTTAAAAGTCCAACAACAATTAAATGGCACGATATACAGATACTACGTTCAGAGATCTTAAGACACGGCTCTGAAGGAGGACATTGGAATGGACAAGGGAAAAAAGGGTTAAAAATAACAGGAAAAGAAATGTTACATGCAGACACTAATAGGTAATAAAGCATTTGTGAACTTTGTTCTGAAGTGCTCCTGCCATCTGGTGGTGAATCCATGGCACTGCATGTGAGAGCAGCAGGAATGCAGTTTCACAGGTTTACCACTAGATGGAGGCATTAGCGCACACCAATCCAATTCCAAGTAAAACATTGCAAAAAAAAAAAAAAAATCATGCAACTATTTTTGTTTGTTTTGTTTTAACTGCACAGAAACTGGAGTATAATAAGAATGTGAACTGTTAGTGGTCCCTGAGTACCAGTAGTATGTACAACACCTTCAATCTCTCCCCAAAACCTCAACAGGGAGAACAAATATACAGAAAAAAAAAAAAAAAAAAAAAAAAGTTATGTCTTTGTAACGAAGCAAAAAAAAAAACTAAACAAAAAAACACATTCATTTAATAGGGCTGCTGCTCTGCATCATACCAGTAGGCTGCACAAACCATGTCGTTTGCGATAGGCCAGCGCTCTGGGGTTATTTTTTTTATACCTAAGCAGTAGCATTTATAACCAATGTTGGTTAATGTACGATCAATAATATCAGGAAATATAGGGTGGAGACAAGACTTAAAGGGGTAGTCCGAATTAGATTAAAACTGAGGCAACCTCCTCTGCATCTTTCTGTGCTGCGCTCTCGTCCTCACCGCTGCCATTTGCTTTTCTGGCTGCAGCGGTGACGTTCTTTGCACATGGGTCACCGCTGCAGCCAGTCATTAGCCTCGGCAGAGACATCCGTGCACAGCTGAATCCAGCAATTGTCTGCAGTGGTGACTTGTGCACTGAATGTCACCGCTGCAGCCAATCACTGGCCTCGGCAGAGACATCCGTGCACGGCTGAATCCAGCAATTGTCTGCAGTGGGGACTCGTGCACTGAATGTCACCGCTGCAGCCAATCACTGGCCTCGGCAGAGACATCCGTGCACGGCTGAATCCAGCAATTGTCTGCTGCAGCCAAGAGGATGACATAAGCAGCGGGAGGACCGGAGTACAGCGCTTGAAGAAACAAGAGAGAAAACAGGCGAATATCCAATCATTTGTTATTTTAGGGGTTTTTATACAACTCGAACAACCCCTTAAAGACTGGACAGTGGACAGAAAGGGATGAGGTATATTGGGCGTAACTTTTTAGGATAGAAAAACCTATCCTAACGTGAAAAAGGCAATCAGCGCTTCATCAGGAGATTCAGTGGAAGTGCAGCTAAAAGTCACACTAAATAGAAAATCTGAAGCGTATTTATTTTACAATATACACAGGAAGGTCCTTCAAGGACCAGTTTTCACAGTGAGAATGTAAGATTCTCAGACTTTGACCAAGAGTTATTGTCAAACATGTCGGGGCCTCGATAGTGCAAACGTCTGTCCTACCGGATCCTCTTCCTCTCTCGTCACACGTTCTGCAGAAGTCTTTTGAAGTTTTCCAATTCCTTTATACTTGTAGAAATTCTGAAAAAGGAGACAAAAGAAATAATGTACATAAGAACACAGACGTAGCAGAGACAAGTTTGTTATTTGGCATAGTATGGAAGCATCACAATGCCTTCTTCTACACAGGACTAGGGCTGGGCGATTAATTAATTAGATTCATTCGCCCATTTTGATTCTAGCAATGTTAGTTCTTGGCTTAATGACGGGGAACTATGATCATGCCAAACCCTGTCATTTAACCCCCTCAGATGCCACGTTCAACACCGATCAAGGCATCTGTGGAGTTAGGCAGAGGGGTGCAGCTCCCAATCAGAGCCCTCGCAGTGAAATTGCAGGGCTCCAATCGGTTACCATGGCAGCCTGAACGCTTCTGAAGCTTCCCAGGCTGCCATGGTAAGCTCCCTACTAAGCTGTGCACGAGGCGCGGCTCAGCAGGGAGTGTGTCAAAATCCCATTCATCCTAACAGAATCTTTATTAGGGTGAATGAGACAAGGGATGAAAAGATATAGTTATGAATGTAAAAAAATGTAAATGTTAAAAGTTTAAATCACCCCCCCCCCTTTCCCAATTGTACATTAAAATATATATATATATATACACACACACACACACACACACACACAGGTATGGCCGCAACCAAAAATGTCTGAATTATTAAACTATTAAAAAACGTTTCCTGGGCAGTGAACGCCATAATGGGAAGAAGGAGAAAAAAAAAAAAAAAAAAGCGGTACAAAGAAAATTGATTTTTTTCCCAAAGGTTTTTATTTTTTGGTTTTTATTTTTTAAATAGTAAAACAAAACACACTATACAAGTTTGGTATTGCCATTCATTCTGAGCCGCAGAATGGTGACATTGTGTCATTTTTAGTGCACAGTGACCCTAAAAACATTCGTGCAATTGTGTTTTTTTTTTTTTCATTTTAACCCCACAAAGAATTTTTAATATATGTTGAAAAGTTATTTCTATAATTAAAAAAAAAAAGGGCTGAGTGATTATAAAATGTTTGTCGCTGAGTTTATTGAGGGACATAGGATCATGGGTACAGCCGCTGCCACAAGGAGGCGGACACGAAACCAAAATGTGTTAGCTCCTCCTGCCTGACTAGTTTGCTCACAAGCAGTAGGAGCAGTCAAGAGAAGCTCAGTAGGAAGAAACCTGAGATGCAATGGTGTGACTTCACAGTAGTTATGTGCAGATATGTTCCCCCCTTAAAGTACTTATCCCTTCATTGTGCCCCCCTCACAGTAGTTATGCCCTCTCTGTGCCCTGTTCACAGTAGTAATGCCCTGTGTCAGAAGAACTTCAGCCCCTGAATATAAACGCAAATATTCCCTTTCACTGACGGCAAGCGGCGATCCTGAAAATTGTTGCACATTCATAGCAAGTATATTGAAAAGTTAACAGGAAATAGGAAATCAATAAGCCCCTCCCCCACAAGAAGAGAGAGCACACCGACCTTCCGAAAGCATTGAGAAGGGCCACAATTTCCTGACGCTTTAAGTGGAATCCGTACGAAGGGCCGGTCTCTGGCATTCTCTGGATTTGTTTTTCCGAGAAAAGGATTTTCAGCGCTGTACCCAACCCCTGAGTCTGTGGGATGGAGAATGAAAATCATTAAAAAAAAATATATATTACCCCCTTTACCGCCATCGGAGGGTATTTAAATATGGTGACTACTTCCTGCTGCTTTCCTATGGCAGAAAGCACTGGACGCTGCAGGTGGAGCAGACTGTATTGTCGCCCATGTATAGGACGGGAAGTATCCTGCAGGATCTCAGGGATGGAGAGCTGCAGTGGTCACCTGATCCCGGCAGGTAACATCCTAGCAGATATTTTAAGATCCAGAAAACCACTGGCTTCGGACATCATGAATCATCTCCGGGTGAGGAAGCTCTAATTTTCCTTCACCTCCCCAATCATAGTCACATCACCCACCTGCAGCTTCCCCCAAAGCCGACACTTAAAGCAGCCGACGCAGTCCATGATCCTAGAGATGTTACGGAAGTGGTGCCGGAATTCCTCCTGTAAGAAGAGAGAAGACAGCATTACATGCAGGCAACAGATACAAAGCGAGGAGCTGGAGTCGCGTTTTTTTGTAGTCATGGGTTGTGGCGGGATTGGGCAGAGTGTTTTTTTGTTTTGTGCGATCGCCAATGGATGATAAAGCTTCAATCAGCGCTCATTTGCTCTGGTCTGATTACTCAGGCTGATGCAAACTGAAGGCGGGAAGAACGATTGCTCATTCCGGATTCTCTTCTATATATGATTGGCAGCACATCCCCGATTACACAAAGAGAGGTGATGCCAATAATCGGGCAGCTTTCATCCATGTCCATCAGCGGATGAGCGAGAGATTGCTTATTCATCAGCTGATTGACTGCCCGATTGTACGAGGCAATTATCGGGAACGGGTGTCCCTATGAAAGCTTGCCCTCCATGCGGACTAATAGGGGCATTACTCTGCTGTCACATGTAAACAGCCCAGTCCGGGGTGTAGTCCATCATCCACATAAACTCAGCACTGGCTTGGCTATTTCCGTCCATAGAAGTGAATGAGAGAGGCGGCCGCACATGTGCAGTGCGCTCCCATTCACTTCTATGGGGAGCGCCACCACTTTGGCCCCCTCCATTTATGATATAGGTGCGGGTCCCTGCAGTGGGACTCGCACCTATCAGACAATGGGGGCATATCTTGGCGATATGCCCCCATTATCTCAGATGAGAGACTCAGGAGGACAATTTGAATTTCCACCAATTCCCTCTATTAAGGGGGCAAAGCTTTTCCATTTGGTTTACCTTTAATCTGTCGGCTTGTTTTTTATCCCCAGCAAAAAGGGAGTTTTCATCGAAGTGCAGAGGGAAATCTCTACAATAAAATGAATAAGCAGCATTAACATATTTCAGAACATATACATCGCTATGGAATAGGTTGGAGCTATAAAAAAAAAAAAAAAGCATAATGCCATGAAAAATTTGCTAGGTGGTGAAACAAAAGTCTCAAATAGGCTAACAAAAAAAATAAATCTGAGCAAGTCCGGCTATTTTTGAGGCTTTTTGTGTGTGGCAGAGGAGGCCTTACAAGTATTATGTGGGGTTCTAAGGACAGAGCAGTGTACTATTCACCCGCAGGACGCACAGACCTCTGCAGCAGGGTGGTAAAGGCGGCAGTTCATGGCACTTACTTGGCTTCCCGCAGAATGTCGAGCAGGAGCTCCTTGGTTTGCAGGTCTTGCGTTTTGTTTCCTGTGTACAGCAGATAAGACTGGCGCTCGAAGAAGGGCAGCACCTTGGAAATGGCCCGAAGCTCAATGAGATAAATAAAGTACAAGTTCTTCAGTCGCCTCGGGCCTTCGTTCTGGGTGTGAACGGCATCAAAGCGGGTCTGGAATTCTGTGATATTGTGGCCCCAGATTTTATTCATCCACGTGTCTAATGGAAGAAGAACATATTAGATGCAGAGTGGTTACTGCTGCGCTAAGCTGAACCTGTGCGCCAATGTCACCCGTGACACTGAGCTCTGCTCCATCAGTACACGGCTACGATCAGTGACTCCCGCTGAGCAGCAATGTTTAATGGAGTCTACGGTAGTCTGTAATCCACCACCTGCCTCATGGAGCTGCTCTTCCTCTCACCATCCTTTACACTGCAGCTCTGTGTGCTCAGATTGCCTCTTGTATAGTACCACAAGCCCAACTTAGGCACATCAATCACTAGTGGACATGGACTAAGATCTAAATCACCGGTCTTAAGCCTCATTCACACTTCAGTGATTCACAGACGTGACCTGTACGTGTTCTCCACAGACAGCACACGTCCCCATTCATTTGAATGTGTGTGTGTTCAGACATCAGTGTTTCATCACGGTCCGTGGTTCCGTTTTTTTAGCACGGATGCATGTCCTATCTTGATCCGTGTTACCAGATCCCTCAAGCCCATTATAGTCTATGGGTCTGTGAAAACCACAGATGTAATACGGATGCCATCCGTGTTTCACGGATCATTAAGAAGAGATGCTTTGAAAATTATTTTTCAGCTGTTCAGGGTCGGTGAAACACGGACAGCAAAAAACGGACACACGGACAGGTTCACGGATGCCTCATTGACCACCTGCTCACGGATTTGAGTACGGACATGTGAATGAGGCTTTAGTAAATGTCCCTCCAAGTGCTGGATTTTTTGTGACGGTCACGTCTCCACAGACATTACATGCGATGTCTCAATACAACACTGCAATCTTCATGTCGCCGTGCAGTCTCTAGCCTCAAACCCCGAGACTAAAGCTTCCTGGTCTTTACCTTGCAGCAGATATCTTGCACTGAGATGAATATTGATGCTGGCATGAAGTCCTGAAATGAGCCTGTAGAAAGCCCTCTTCTCCACACACAGGCCTGAAAGGAGACCAAAAGTAATAATGTATGAGATTAAAAAAAAAAAAAAAAAAAAAAAAGTTATAAAACCTACACCAAAAAGGCAAAATCAAGTCAACTCCTCCCCATTCTAGAGATCGGTACTGGTCCCACACTTATATGATATTGGTGGCATATTGTAACAATAGGCCATCAATGTCCGAGATGGAAACACCCCTTTAAGTTCAACTTTTTATAATTATAAGTGTTAAATTCTGAGGAAACACCTTTTAAATAATTCAGATTCATTTACAATAGATGACATACTGCAAAATGCAGAGGACTTACCTTCCAGCCAGCTGTAGAACGTGACCTCTGCAAAACACCAGAAGAAATGGTTATATGGACGTGTTTATACTCATTATAAAAGGTGCATATTCTGAAGCTTCATATCAGAGCAGTACATTACGCTGGTGCTACAGAGCCCTAAGATAGTAAAGTGATATAAAACAAGTCGCCCCTCTTCACAGGATGCAATCTGCTGCTACTGGCACGTTGTCCTATCAATCTGCACTCATAAAGCTTTTGGTGCTTACATTAAACTGACCCATTATATGGACATTTGCCAAAAGAGTTATCTTTGCTGGCAAGTATCACCAGGGGTTTCTGTTTTATTCCAAACAGAGCCATCTAGTTAAAAATAAATAAAATTATATAATATATATATATATATATATATATATATATATATATATATATATATATATATATATACACACACACACACAAATATATATGCATACACATACATTTTGTGCAATATATATATATATATATATATATATATATATATATATATATTTATTTATTTTATTTTTTATTTTTTTATATGGTTGACTATGTATAATGGATGCCACTCAATAGTATCTATTGTGACCAAGGTTTCCAGCAGTAAATCCTTCTGATGGAAACCTCAGACGGACGCTCCAGGTGCAGGGTGAATAGACTCTTACCTATACATGATCATCAAGTATCAGCTATTGTTATAAAAGCCACGCATTACCATAACAGGCCAGCAGAGGGCAATACATGACAATAATACTTTCAAGGTATCCTACAGGAAGAAAGCCCAGCATGACTACTACTCCCACTCAGAGGGATCTCAATTATTTCTGCCCGGTCTTCTGCTCCTTGTCATGCAGGAAACAGCACTGTTCAAAGTCACGTGGACATGGGCCGGTTCAAACAGGGCCCGGCTGGTGGCACACAGCATGAGGACTGTCATATTATATCCTCCTTACCATCATTTTCACCTAAAAGCAAAAGATAAAAAGTGAATCAGACGACGGCCGTATAACAGTGGTCATTGTCACCTAGCAGGCCTCAGGCCTACACACTGCTCTGAGAATCCACATCAGCATTGCCCATGGCAACCAATCAGATCCCTGCTTGTGTTTTCAAACCTGCTGTGGAAAAATGAAAGCTTGAACGTGATTGGTTGCTATGGGCAACACTGACATGGATTCTCAGAGCAGTGTTTAGGCCTGAGGCCTAGTGAGGCTGGTTAAGTATTTACCTCGTCCGGACGCCAGAGGATTCAAGGGCCGTTTCACTGCTTTGGGCCTAGAAAAGAAAGAAAAATATTAGACCTGCTGAATAATCTTGTATTTGGTGACAACTCATTGTTCGAAGGACCTGTATGAAACATCCCATAACCCCTAAATATACCCCATCTGGGGCATATTTACAAAAGTGTGCCCTGTAGGGCGTATTGACAGAATCACGGCTTTATGTCAGTACGATTCTGTCACAGAAAGGTCAGGCAGAGGGACTCAGTGTTATCAATCATGATAATGCCGTACACTTCCCAAGTCCAGAACGTGCGATCCCTCTCTCACATGGAGCACGAATCCCACAAGGGACACACTCGTGTGAAAGAGCCCTTAGCCTTCTTCGCAGGAAGCGCTGGGTGGAATCCTGTAGAGCCTGTTTATAGGTGGAGATTTGCAAAATGACAGAATCTCACATTGCATGGTATACATGATACATGATGCGTTTTAGACATATTTCTGTCTCATCTAGGACAGCATTCATAGATCTTCCTCATTACTGTAATAAGGCGAGCTTCCTTCCTCCACCTTCCACAATCTAGCAGATGGCAAAAGGGGACATTAAAGTGACGCAACATAACAGCAATGTATGTGGAGAGTCGAAACGTTGAGAAATCCACCACAAAAGCCGGAGCGTCCGTTATCTACAGGATGACCTTTATCAGATCCATTATAAGCCACACGATTACCGTCTACCTTATCACAGGCAAATGCAGCAATATATTAAGCACTTTTTTTGTTTCAGTTGTGGTTTCAATAGGTTTGGTCACAGATTGTGATTTTCAGCCTCAGGTTTTTTTATGATGGTCACAAACCCCCCCCCCCCCCTCCTTTGTGTCTTTGCTGCTGTTTTTACCGTCTGCCAGGAGCAGAGCGTTTCTGCCAGATGCTGCAGAGCTCGACCTTCCAGGGGCAGACGTCCCGTGACGGCGCACACAGAACTAACAGCTGCCACATGGTCAAGTCCTATTGGCTGCTGGAGCCAATGGGTGGGCAGCAATCAGCCGGCATTATGTAACAGTGCCTCGACCGTCTCAGGAAGCTGCCCGGAAGAAGAGGATAGAAAGTTCTGCAGCTTCAAATTTTTTGCTTTAGTTTTATTATAACATTATAATCTAGTGCATTATACACACACACCAGGAGCTTCACTGCTGCATCCAAGAAACACACTAAAGGCTCATTTACGCTTGACGTGTTTTTCAAACTGGGGTTTTGTTTTTATAGTTTTCGGATGTTTGTTTTGCATTTTGCACATTCATTTTTTTCTTGGAAAATTTAAAGTCCTACCAAGAGGCCAATAAAACAGCCATATCTTCTGCATGCTGCAATATATATATATACTGTGTGTATGTGGATACTGGGGGCATATCAATGGGCCAACCACGAGGCTCTGCACTTTCCTAGTGCTGCCGCTACTGTATTCTATCAGACATTGGTGACGGGTCCTACCAATATACCACCAGTGTCTATGAGACAATATCTACATTTAAAGGGGTCCTCTCACTTCAGTAAGTGGCATTTATCATGTAGAGAAAGTTAATACAAGACAGTTACTAATGTATTTAGCATACAAAAACAAAGTTGGAGGAGACTGCACATCCTTGATGAAGCATTATTCCGGATGCATCAAGGACGTGCTGTCTCCTCCAACTTTGTTTTTGTATGCCGATTGCTTTTTGAAGGGATTCATCACCCTTCCTGGAGACGTGCACCCTCATCCACCCACTCTGTGGGGTGCCGCCCTACCTGCTTCTTTACTTACTAATGTATTGTGATTGTCCGTATTGCTTCCTCTGCTGGCTGGATTCATTTTTCCATCACATTATACACGGCTCGTTTCCATGGTTACAGACCACCCTTACAATCCATCAGTGGTGGTCGTGCTTGCATATTATAGGAGAAAGAGTCAGCCTCTCTGGTGATCAGGACCGTGGGAGCGCTCATAGGCCGGTTCATTTTCCTATAGTGTGCAAGCACGACCACCACTGATGGATTGCAGGGTGGTCATAACCATGGAAACGAGAAGTGTATAATGTGAAGGAAAAATGAATCCAGCCAGCAAAGGAAGCAATATGGAGAATCACAATACATTAGTAAGTGCCTTGTATTAACTTTCTCTACATGATAAATGCCACTTGCTGAAGTGAGAGGACCCCTTTAAGACACAAGGTTATTGCCCCCTAGCCCAGGCCATGCATGTCCTAGAAGTAAAAAACAAAAACCTGTCAAATTTCAAGGGGTTTTCTGAGTGCTATGTACTGAGGACCCTTAGTATAGATCATCGGTATCTGATTGGCTGAGCTTGCATGTGCACAGGGGTAGATATCTGAATGCTTGTTCGGCTAACAGCTATCTAATGTGCACAGCCGGCTTTACTCCCCTCTGAGAACACATGCATGCTCAGCTGGTCAATGTGTGCATGTGTATGGAGGGGCAGGAGGAATAGCCGACAGCCAGAAGAATTTCTACATTCACTGTGGTTGTGAAGAGAGGAAGGAAAAGCCATAGATCGAACATCTGTGGAAGATAAGTAGAGCATTTACAAAAATGACTCCTGACTTCCTGTAGAGTAACGAAAATGCTTAAAAGGGAAGTTTTCTGCTCTGCATTGTGAGACTAAGCGGGCGACAAAATGTGGCTGCAGCGCTTCATGATGAAATTATCTAGATTATTTTTGTGGGACTTCATAGACTTTGTACATTTTCTGCAGCTGACAGAATAAATCTCCTGAACATTTCTATAGGAACGACCTGGAGTTACTTCTGCGTCTCCTGCCAACTCCGTCTGTTCATCACCTGCCACCTCTGATCTGGACGGACGGTGTCCTGAGCGACACGTGCAGTTTTATGTTTATCTACATCGGCAAACAAGAGACTTGCCAACAAAAAAAAAAGCAAATAAAAAGGAACAAAGCACACACCAAACAGACCCAGATATAAAACTGCTCGGCGTACTCGCGTCGACTGTACCGTAATACATACTTGTGTACGAGGACAAAGGACAGATTTGTGACAGCACCAAATCTAAAATATGCTCATAGATTGTATAATGTACAGAACATAAAATGTATAAATATAAAAAAAAAAAAAAAAAATTAAAAAGAGCCCAACGCTCTCTAAATGAAATATCGATCAACATAAAAAACTAACGGTGGTCATACACATTAGACCTAGGTCGGCCAACCTCTCTTATTTCGGCAGAACCAGAAAACCATCTTGTGTAAGAAATTATGAATTAGAAGTTATGAATAAATTGCCAGCAGTCTGCAATGAAGGTCCAGATGGGTGTTACCAGTTGGGGGAAAGGGGGTGTCTCTGCACAGTCCGACACCAGCAGCACTGATTGGATAGTGTCTAAATGCACAGGGACACACCCCCAACTGGTAACAGCCAAATGGATATTCATTGCAAACTGCTAGTAAATGATTTATAATTTCTAGTAGTAATAATGGAGGAATGGCATAACAATGGATACTAAAAAATTGTTATTACACGGAAAATGCAAGTAAAACAGACACACCGGGAGAGGTTCCAGATCCTAAAGAATGGCCCCAAAAACGCCCGATTGAAGTGTTCCCACAAAGTACACTTATGCCCTGCCCATAGGAGGAGGATAAGTGTCTGACTGCTTGGGGTATGACTGTTGAGATCACAAGTCTAGAAATCACAAGTGAAGTCCCTAGGTCTCGTGTGGATGGAGTAGTAATGATTATCCATGGCGACGGCTCCATGCACTTCTAGGAGCCTGACGGAGACCACGCTCCGTTTCCACCAATCCCATAGAAGTCAATGGAGCGGTGCAGAGTTATATGGGGCAATGCTGTCTGCAAGGAAACAGAGCATCGAGAGGGATCACCGACCAACCCCTCAACAAGACAGATGCTGTGGAGCACGGACGGCAGATTTACTTATTTTATTTTTCTTAATTACATACTTGAAACAGTTTTCCTCGTAGATACTGTTCCAGATCTTCCAGGCGTCGGGTCCCTTGTAACCGGTGTAACGTTCGGGATTAATCAGCAAGTCGACATATTCGGCATCCGGCGACTCCTCATCTGAAAACAGACGGAAGACGTGGACAGTCATTTCCAGCAACAGAGTTAAGAGCAAATACTTTATAGGGAAACAGAACTAGATGAGATCTCCTTCCTCCTCCTTCCCTATACACCGTACATACCGTCGTGCTCACAGAAGTTATCATCCGTGGAGTCGTCGTGCTGATTCCACTGAAAGAACGCCTCCTGGGCCGCCTCACTGCAAGAGCAAAACAGAAGCGATCACTTCGTGCTGCATACGAGGGACACGCAGAGGACATGAACATCGGCTACTGTGAAGCAGTTACTACAAGGCACTTACTAATGTATTGTGATTCTCCATATTGCTTCCTTTGCTGGCTGGATTCATTTTTCCATCACATTATACACTGCTCGTTTCCATGGTTACAGACCACCCTGCAATCCATCAGCAGTGGTCGTGCTTGTATACTATAGAAAAAAAGCATCATCCTCTCTGGTGGCCGGGACCATGGGACCGCACATAAGCTGGTGCTTTTTCCCATAGTGTGCAAGCACGACCACCGCTGATGGATTGCAGGGTGGTCATAACCATGGAAACGAGCAGTGTATAATGCAATGGAAAAATGAATCCAGCCAGGGAAGGAAACAATATGGAGAATAACAATACATTAGTAAGTACCTTGTATTAACTTCCTCTACATGATAAATGCCACTCACTGAAGTTAGACAACCCTTTTAAAGGGTTATTCTCATTTTAGACAATGGGGGCATATCGCTAGGATAAGCCCCCATTGTCCGATAGGTGCAGGTCCCACAGAAATGAATGGGAGCGCACGCGCGGCCACCACTCCCATTCATTTCTATGTAGCCGATGGAAACAGCCGAGCCAGCACTTGCGCCCTCCTTCACTTTGGGGGCTCTGTTCTTGATATAGGTGCGGGTCCCAGCGATATGCCCCCATTGTCAATGATGGGAATAACCCTTTAAGTGCACAGAGGGTGGGGCCCAAGCCACTTAGTGCACCCTTGCTCTTCCTGCCAGTTCCTTCCTCTCCTATAAGATTGACAGGACCAAGTTCTAGCATTGTTATCTCACCTGGCCCCACAATCACTATACATATCTATTATACAATGCTGTATTCAGAATCCTCCTTTAACATTAATTTTAGGCTTCATGTTTGCTATGGCAGAGGCCGGTGCTGTATGGGTATCCTGTAGACGGGGGAAGGTCAATGTCCATGTGTCCATGTAAATACGCGTCCGCTGCTCTGGTTCCAGAGATTTCTTCTTGGGAAAGGAATTGCTTCATAGAAGACATTACAAAATAGGAACAGGGGCGTAGCTGCGGGTGCGGAGGTCTCCAAAAAGCCCCTCTGCCATATTAGACTGTAATATCAATAGCATATGAGTGCAAAGGAGGGATCCCGATACACATGTTGATCCTGGGTGCACCTCTGACCCATCTCCCTCCATATAGACCCTCACCTCAAGGATTCGTCCACGGCCCCCAGTCTCTTCTCCTTCTCACACTCCAGTTCTCCATTGCCCACGTTGGCGGCTTCTGTATACTGTAAAACGTAATCACAAGACGGGTCCGAATATTATATACTATAGCTTCATTATCATATATTGAATCATTCTGCACATTTCAACAAGTCCAGATCCTGCTGAAGGTTTGCTACAATGTATCTGGTCTGGACAATGCTCTGTGGGCCACACAAATCTGCAGCATAAAGCTTAAAGGGGTTCTCCGGGATTTTATTACTGATGGTTTATCCTCAGGATAGGTCATCAGTATCTGATCGGTGGGGGTCCGACACCCGGGACCCCCGCCAATCAGCTGTTTGGGAAGGCATCGGCCTTCTCTAGGCCAATGACGTCACGTTCATCGGTCACGTGACCTAGGAGCGGCTCAGCCCCATTCAAATGAATGGAGCTGAGCGCGATACCAAGCACGGCCACTATAAAATGTACGGCGCTGTGCTTGAATCCTGGTAGTTTGCTACAATGTATCCAGTCTAGACAGTCCTCAGCAGCATAAACATCCTATGTTCTGTTTATTTGTTACAATGTATCAGTGCAGGTAAATATCACAAAAACATTCCTACAGCTCCCGATTCTCACTCCCTTCCCCCCTATAGAGGTGAAAGACGTACAATTAGCACCAGGGATGATTGCTACGGTTCACATTCAGCCGACCTTTAACCTGCAAACACGGATTATACTTTCCTTTATGATGTTCCAAAATACCCATTATATCTCCTTGGCACCTGCTCCATAATCTTTCCAGAACACCTGGAAACGCGAGGCGGCCTTCACTTTCCATGACCTTCACAAACGTGATAAACCCTCTCCAAATATACATGTGTACCCTCGGTGGCCTTCTCCTCCTTCCTGTGACTGATAACACTCAGTGGTCAGATCAGGGAGGACTTGTCTTTTTTAAAAAAAGCACAGCTCAGCAGCATCAACCCTATTACACCAGGCATCCACTCTGGTAGGGTCGATCCTGCTGATTAAAATGATACCCATCTTGTGAAAATCGGTTGCAGTGTTCCTGAGAAAAGAAGATTTTTATTATCTATGCACATGAAGGCTTCAGTGCACCGAGAGGCGGGCCTAGACCTGGGTGCACTTAAGCTTTCTAGGGCTGATCCTGAAGCCTTCATTTGCATAAAAATATAAAAGGTCTTTTTCTCAGAAAACCCACAACCAATTTTTCACAAGAAAGTTATCATTTTAAATCAGTGGTCTCAACTAAGAGTAATAGGGAGGATTTTGATTTAAGGGAAAAATAAATTGTAGTGGGTACAGCGAGAACACCACAAAGCTGTATAGAAAGCGTGGCACTAACACAATGATAGAATCCAAATCATGTCAAGTACATAGTCATTATGAAACAGAGAAACATATGACAAACCACCTGGCCGACATATGCATCAGTATTATATACCAAGGAAACATCACAGATAAAAGATAGAAACTATAATTATATTCTGCTGATGAGTCACTGTACACACATCCTGTATTATACTCCACAGCAGCACTCACTATTCTGCTGGTGCAGTCACTGTGTACATACATTACTTATCCTGTACTGATCCTGAGTTACATCCTGTATTATACTCCAGAGCTGCACTCACTATTCTGCTGGTGCAGTCACTGTGTACATACATTACTTATCCTGTACTGATCCTGAGTTACATCCTGTATTATACTCCAGAGCTGCACTCACTATTCTGCTGGTGCAGTCACTGTGTACATACATTACATTACTTATCCTGTACTGATCCTGAGTTACATCCTGTATTATACTCCATAGCAGCACTCACTATTCTGCTGGTGCAGTCACTGTGTACATACATTACTTATCCTGTACTGATCCTGAGTTACATCCTGTATTATACTCCAGAGCTGCACTCACTATTCTGCTGGTGCAGTCACTGTGTACATACATTACTTATCCTGTACTGATCCTGAGTTACATCCTGTATTATACTCCAGAGCTGCACTCACTATTCTGCTGGTGCAGTCACTGTGTACGTACATTACTTATCCTGTACTGATCCTGAGTTACATCCTGTATTATGCTCCAGAGCTGCACTCACTATTCTGCTGGTTGACATGAAACAATCATTAAGCTTGCGGTATAGTTACCCTCATGTATAAATGTACCGCACAGGGAAAGAGAAGTACACGCTTCTACAGCTCACCGCCGTAGATTTAGCGATATCACCATGGCAACTAATCAGTGTAAATATTAACGGAGGCAACCAGCCAGCCATACACAATAATTACCGCATTTTATTTCCCCTTTGTGGTTCACCTGTTATTATTAGTAATGTAAACTGCAAATTAAACAGGTGACTATACAGAGCCCGGGGCAATCGTTTTTCTTGTTTGTGGAGGGTATCCCCCCCCCCCGCCCCATTTATTGGAGCGCTCAGAAAGGGAAGTCACTCAACTTTCCCAGGGTCCTGAATGTCTAACATGCCTTAAAGGGACTGTCAGGCAGCTTTTCCAGAGTCTTGAAAGCCTAATACAGCTTAAAGGGGCAGTCACTCAGCTTAAAGGGGCAGTCACTCAGCTTAAAGGGGCAGTCACTCAGCTTTCACAGTGTCCAGAACGTCTAGCATGCCTTAAAGGGGAAGTCAGTCATTTTTCCCAAAATGGGGGGTGGGGATAAAGACTTCTCTTTCCTGGTATATAAAGGATTGCTCTTTAACCCCTGACGGGTACATACATACACGTGTACCGTCACCGTATTATACCAGTTGGCAGGCAGGCTGCCAGCGCCAGCTGTACAAAGCTTCATTCATCAAGTGATCACCTCCGTCGGATCAGGTTACCGAGCGCTTCCCTGATGACCCCGCGGCTTCTTCCTCTTTATAAGAATAGGACTGTGTTGCAATTCCCTGCGCAGCGATTGTCCGCGCCATGCAGGGAATCACCAGAAGGGAACTCGCTCCTTTTGCTCCCACGATCGGCGACGATCCCAGGGGTAAATAGAAGTATATTTCCGCCGGCTCCATAGAAATGAAAGGGAGCGGTGGCCGCACATGCGCGGTGCGCTCCCATTCATTTCTATGGGAGCAGGGGAGAGCCGCACCTGGTGGTGGCCGGACCCCGGGAAACCTGGGGTCCTCCAGGCACAGTGCTCCCCGCTCCGTTCTCGATATAGGTGCGGGTCCCACCGCTAGGGACAATGGGGGTATATGCTAGTGATATGCCTCCATTGTCTAAGATGGGAATAACCCTTTAAACATTGGAAGGTCCGGACCACAACACCACAGGCCTCTGGCAGTGCAGCCCCAGACTGGAGGTGTGGTCTGCAGTAGCCAATCAGAAGCCGGCTTTCACTCCACCAGAGCAGGCTCGACAATACAAGCAGCATTCTGATTGGCTGCTTTGGGCAGCAGCTCCGCTCCCTTCTTGCAGATTTTCCACACGAGACCTCCTCTCCTGGGGTATCGCTCCCTAAAGCTCGCCCAGTGCCAGACCATACTTATGCTTCATTCTGAAAATCGCCGAGCACAGGACGGGCGGCTGCATATAATCAGGAGGAAGGGAGTTTTGCAAAGAGATAACAGTTCTTCTTAGAACATATCCCCCACACGATTATGAAAGACGACATTAGTGGAAGATACCGATCTTCACAAACCACAGCAAGTGCACGGTGGGCATGTCCTCTGCAACCCTTAAAGGGCATCTGTCAGCAGATCTGTACCTATGGCACCATGTAGGTAGCGCAACACTAAGCCACACCCACTTTGACAAATACATTTTCATAGGAGAATAGGTATCAAATGACTAAAGTGGAGCAGGTGACCATGGCAACCAGATTCTAACCTGCAGTTGCCACTGGAAACTAGTAGATTTTTTTGCAACAATTTTGATACATAGAACACATCATGTAATTACCATGTTTATACACTGGGGGGGGGATATTTATTAAAGGGACATTCCACTTATATCAAATTTTCCCCACAGGATAGGGGATAACCAAGATCGCTGAGGGCCCATCCGGCTGGAGATGGGCAAGTAGAGTCAGATCTCCACAGACCTAGTAGTTAAAGGGATTCTCCAGCCATTTCACCTGACTAGTTTCACTGATGTATGTCTTGTATTTTGTCTTAATGAACAGAAATCAATAAAAATCAATAAAAATTGTGTAATAAAAAAAAAAAAAAAAAAAAAAAAGGAGCTTCCCTCCACAGCTTAAAGGGGCTTTCGAGATTTTTATACTAATGATCGGTTTCTTTCTCAGCAATGTGGACACATATGAACATGGGACCAACACAGATGTCTTCAGCTGCCAAGTGCACATGTAACAGGTCAGCCAGTGTCATAGGGACAAAACTGCTGACAGATGCCCTTTAAGGCTCATTTAGACGAGCAGATAACGGCTACGATTCGAGCGCTAGTGATTCATGGTGGACGACAGTCATGCAATGCAAATGCATGTGACGATGGAATGATCTTACTAAAAATGCTTCTTTGTCGGTAATGAATTGTGGGAATGTAAATGTGCGTCATGTGACCTATCGCCGACTGGCACGACAACTGGACCTGTCTGAACACAGGCAACGATCAGCGAGTAGACAACGGAATATGAACGTGTACACAATACTTCCTGCATGTAAATGATAGTCGTTATCATTGGCGGTGTCATCAATCGCCTGAACAATTATCTGCTCATCTAGTCATTAGTCACAACCACTAATTAGGGGTGAAATGGCCGGGGAACCTCCTTTAATCCCCTTATCCTGTGGATGAGGGATAACTTGATTGACCCGGAATACCCATGTTACATTAGTAGTAGCACCAGTTTTTTTCGGGATTATCAAATATCCTACTAACCTTAAATCCTGGAGATTTTATGCCGGGTGGAACCGCATCCTAGATACAAAACACAGTAGATTAATACATGGTGAATGTGCTATTGTCCGGTTATCTCTATACACATAGATCATGGTCGGATCTGGTTAGATGAGCAACTACTCCTCTACTCACCTCTTTAGTACAAAAAAAAAAACCCTCGAAAATGTGACTTTTTAACCTGATTGGTAAGGGGAGGGGTGATGACATGAAGTAAAGCTCCTGTCACATTCCCCCCAGGGCTGTGATGGGTAAGAGGGGTGATGACAAAGAAAAAGCTCCTGTATATCCCCCTGGAGTAACTGGAGGCAGCAGAGGGAAGATATTATCCCTGCTCCCATTGGCAGCTCCCCCCACCCACATAACACTTCTCCACCTGCCCCCCCCCCCCGACTTTAACCAGTGCTGCACCCCTGAATCCTGCACCTACAATGTATCCAGGTATCATTTGGAAAGCATGATCCTGGGCTTTAAAGGGAATATTAATCTCTAGCGCTTATATTCTACAGGCCCAAAGCCTGAGGCTGCACTACTGAGAAATTCCAAAGACAACACTTCCAGTTAGGGCCCATTCACGCGACAGCGGAGCACGGTCCGGGGCGGTCCGTGAAAACCCGGACCGTGCTCCTTCTGAGGGCAGGAGCGCACGGCGTCATTGGTTGCTATGACGCCGTGCGCTTCCCGAGGCCGCCGCTGTACAGTGATATACTGTACACGCTCATACAGAGTATATCACTGTACAGCGGCAGCCTCAGGAAGCGCACGACGTCATAGCAACCAATGAGGCCGTACGCTCCTGCCCTCAGAAGGAGCACGGTCCGGGTTTTCACGGACCGTCCCGGACTGTGCTCCAAGGTCGTGTGCAAGGGCCCTTAGGTGCAGTCATGTAGATCCTAGTCTAGATCTCCGTAGGTATACAGACATTGCTCATAGACACAGGTATCCTGTCTCTTGATTGCATAATTCTAAGCGCCCCGTGCACAGTCCCTATCCTCACAGTCATGCTGTGCGCACATTAGAGGACATGATCACCTGCAGGTCGGCCTCCCCCTTCTCCAGCTGTTGCTAAACTACAATTCCCCATGGGAGGTTTTTCGCTCGGCAGCATCTGGCAGGCGACAGGTTTCCTACCCAGCAGTGAATCAGGGAATTAAATCAGGCGTAAGACCTGCGGCTTTCCGAGTGTCGAAGGGTTTGGACAGGCTGGGACTTGTAGTCCTGCAGGAGGGAGCCCGCTCTTACCGTAGGACAAGGTTGCACTGCGCAGTCTCGGATCCCACAATGGCTGTTATCCTTCCAGAACGGACACGGCTTCTTCAGATTCGCCTACAGAGACAACATTTGCTATTTAACGACTCGTGGATGGGGTGCCACGGACCAGCTGGCGCCACGTCCCACCCAATGACATCACGCGCTGCCGGCGTCACGTCCCACCCAATGACATCACGCGCTGCCGACGTCACGCGGATTTACCTTGTAGTATCTGAAATAGTCGGTTTCCAGTAGTTTTTGCAGTTTGGGAAACAGCTTCTGGTTATTGAACTGGTCGATGGTCTCCACATCGCAGGTGCAATCGTCCAGGTAGCCGGCGACCTAGAGGGGGGAAAAAAAATTAAATTTTAGGACTTCACCTCTTAGGGAACTCTTAAATAACAAATCCCTAAAATACTGTGATTAGCAGGCTATCGACTTCACTACAAGGGATGCCCACCATATATGCCGATCACTCCTCTGGGAATGGCTATTTAAGCTTCTGTAGATCTCAGACCCTCATTCTAAACACAAAGGGGGACCCCGCAGTCAGATATTCAGAATATAAAAAAAAAAAAAAATTCCGCTTTCTCCTAGAAACAGCGCCACCCCTGTTCCTAGGTTGTGTTTGGTATTGCAGCTCAGCTCCACTGAAGTGAACGGGACTGAGCTGCAATTCCGCATACAACCTGTGGACAGGGGGTGGCGCTGTTTTGTGGAAGAATCTTCCAAATACAGTACTTATGCTGGGCAACCCATGGCCTGTGGAAGCAATGCATTGTGTGGGGGCCCATATAATCCCGCCATGAATAACAGCTATACTGTGCATCATAATACCGCACTATACAGGATCCAATGCTCATGATTTAAGCTGCGTGTGCGCAGTACATGGTGGGCACTTAGAGGACGTGGGTGTTGCTGCGAACGCCCCCGTGATCCGTCTCGGTATCCTATGACTATGCTATATATATGTTATGGTTGGAATACCCCTTAAAAATCACAGATAAAATTACAAGCATCAGCGCATAAGCCTTTTTCTCCATCAAGTTTTTTTCAAATCGACAACTGGACCCACCAGCTACTAGAGGGGTTGTCACCCGTTTTTCCTAAACTTCTGCCCGGCAACAAAGTATCAATGGTGTATCCGATCTACGATGGTGACAACCCCTGCATATACATAATGCTTGCTATTTCCAGTTGTCAAAAAGTTATATAAAAAAATAAATAAATAAATAAGAAACAGAATCAGGAAAATTAGAGAATAACCCAGTGCGTGTAGATAATTCTATACTGGTTTTTCTATATTTGGTGGAGTTGCCCTTTAAGGCTCCGAATTTCATTATTCTGCCCGTCGTCACCCAATGGCTGAAAATAATTTGGGGAAGCTTGACGTCGGAGAATAATGATAAATCTACACTGGCTGATTTTTTTTTTTTTTTATTGTAGCTGGAGTTCCCCTTTAAGGCTCTGAATGTCATTATCCTACCCGTCGTCACCCAATGCTTCACGAGGGTCATCTAGCCATAACGCTGTTCTATTTTCGTAGGTACAAAGACAAAAATATTGCATCTTCCTGCAACTTTAGCGCCATTTCACACGACCTAGGCGTCTGTGGAAAGTTCCGCGGGGAGATCGATGAATTTGGGGCGACGTGAAAAGTGCGAAAGCATTGTCATGTGACTCAAGTCGCCGTGATCGATAACGAGGAGAACGCACTGTATTCTAGCTTCTCATCAGGACAGATAGAGCAATTAATAAGCAGCTAATAGTGAATATATAGAAAATAAGACATTAGAATATATAACATTGTAATACTTTCATATATAATAAAGGAATAGAGCCCCCCCATGGCTTCTAGTGTCTATGCCCCCTGGCATCGCTCACCTGGCAGAAGCAGCTGTGGGCAGCAGAGCCCGGTCTGTGTGGCTGGGCCTCCCATGGCAGCAGACAGCCCAGGACGACGAGAAGGATGACGGATCTCATGTCCACCCTGACTCCCTTCAGCAGCAGCAGCATCACTCTGAGGGTTCCAGCACAACCCGGAAGAGGCCCTGGGCAAGGGAGGCGGGCTCTCCGTGACGTCACGCGTGACGTAAACGTGTGCAGCGAGCGGTACGTGTCTATAAACACATGAAGGTCACGCCCACTCCTCGCCTGGGCTGTGGAGAGGCGGGGCATCCTCTCATGACAGGAGACGTCGTTGCATCATGAGACGTGATTATGTGACCGCATAAGACAATGGCCACTGGGAAGTAAGTGTGTTAGCTGCCCTGTACACGTATGTAAATCGTGGGTTGTTGCCTATGGCAACCCGAGACGTTGAGAAAAGTGTTAGGGCCTCATTTAGCAAAACTGCTTGAGTTGCCCTTAGCAACCAATCAGCGCTCGCCTTTCATTTTATCAGCACGCTTTAAGAAATGAAAGGTGAGCTCTGATTGGTTGCTAGGGGCAACTGAGACAGTTGAGGCCTATAATCTGTTGATTTTAAGCTCCACCCCTTTATTTGGGACACGCCCTCAAGTGGAAATCACTTGGGGTTTATGTGACACCGATGGTTTGATCGTATTTTTAGTTTGGCGCCATTTTTTAAATAAAATAAAACTGTTTTCCAGTAATTTCTTTATGATGCTACGTCGGCCTCAGGTGTGAACAGGGTCATGAATGGGCTCTTATGGAGAAGCGAATAACCACAAAGCCAGGAATATCCGTCCCTGTCCACTCTACGGATTCCACTGCTACCCCTGAAACCCTATGCAGGAGCCAATCAGATGTCCAGGCTCAGTCAATGACCAAGTCCATGCTGTTAGTATGTGGTGCGGTCCAGAAGGTGTTAAATAAGCGCCAGTGGTCCGGGTGCTCAGTGCTGCCTCCTAAATCCTGCCCCCGGTCCGCACCCCCGAAGCATAAAACCCTGCGATTGTCGGGGGCTATAAGTATACGGCAGTTATCCAAACTGGGGTATATTGACGGGATGCGGTTGGGAAGGGGTTAATGGCCTTTGCAGTAAGGCACATTGATGGTTGCTAAAGGGTTAATTAACCCCTTAGATTGCTGCCGTCGTGGTGACATCATGAACATCAGTCATAGACACCTGTGACATCACAGGCCCGTGTATCATAAGAGAAGCACCCCTATGAACAGAGGGCAGGCGGCCATATTCGGTGCCTCACTTGATGGCCTGAGGACCTTGAGCTTCACCACCTGCATACGCCAACCGCAGGAAGCTCATCGCCCAATGGCAGAGAAGGGACATCCTCCGAGCCACCCAGATCATCCCAGCTGCCGCACTCCTCTCTGTTCATGTGGCTCGTCCCTCTATAGTGATTCCTGGACACGACGGCTCGTCCCTCTATAGTGATTACTGGACATGACGGCTCGTCCCTCTATAGTGATTACTGGACACGACGGCTCGTCCGCCTGTAGTGATTACTGGACACGACGGCTCGTCCCTCTATAGTGATTCCTGGACACGACGGCTCGTCCCTCTATAGTGATTACTGGACATGGCGGCTCGTCCCTCTATAGTGATTACTGGACATGACGGATCGTCCCTCTATAGTGATTACTGGACACGACGGCTCGTCCCTCTATAGTGATTACTGGACATGACGGCTCGTCCCTCTATAGTGATTACTGGACATGACGGCTCGTCCCTCTATAGTGATCAGTGGACATGACGGCTCGTCCCTCTATAGTGATTACTGGACATGACGGCTCGTCCCTCTATAGGTGATTCCTGGACACGACGGCTTGTCCCTCTATAGTGATTACTGACATGGCGGCTCGTCCCTCTATAGTGATTACTGGACATGACGGATCGTCCCTCTATAGTGATTACTGGACACGACGGCTCGTCCCTCTATAGTTGATTACTGGACACGACGGCTCGTCCGCCTGTAGTGATTACTGGACACGACGGCTCGTCCCTCTATAGTGATTACTGGACACGACGGCTCGTCCCTCTATAGTGATTACTGGACACGACGGCTCGTCCCTCTATAGTGATTAATGGACATGACGGCTCGTCCCTCTATAGTGATTACTGGACATGACGGCTCGTCCCTCTATAGTGATTACTGGAAATGACGGCTCGTCCCTCTATTAGTGATTACTGGACATGACGGCTCGTCCCTCTATAGTGATTCCTGGACATGACGGCTCGTCCCTCTATAGTGATTACTGGACATGACGGCTCGTCCCTCTATAGTGATTACTGGACACGACGGCTCGTCCCTCTATAGTGATTACTGGACACGACGGCTCGTCCCTCTATAGTGATCCCTGGACATGAAGGCTCCTCCCTCTATAGTGATTACTGGACATGACGGCTCGTCCCTCTATAGTGATTACTGGACATGACGGCTCGTCCCTCTATAGTGATTACTGGACACGACGGCTCGTCCCTCTATAGTGATTACTGGACACGACGGCTGCGTCCCTCTATAGTGATTACTGGACATGACGGCTCGTCCCTCTATAGTGATTACTGGACACGACGGCTCGTCCCTCTATTAGTGATTACTGGACACGACGGCTCGTCCCTCTATAGTGATCCCTGGACATGAAGGCTCCTCCCTCTATAGTGATTACTGGACATGACGGCTCGTCCCTCCTATAGTGATTACTGGACATGACGGCTCGTCCCTCTATAGTGATTACTGGACATGACGGCTCGTCCCTCTATAGTGATTACTGGACACGACGGCTCGTCCATCTATAGTGATTCCTGGACATGACGGCTCGTCCCTCTATAGTGATTCCTGGACACGACGGCTTGTCCCTCTATAGTGATTACTGGACATGGCGGCTCGTCCCTCTATAGTGATTACTGGACATGACGGATCGTCCCTCTATAGTGATTACTGGACACGACGGCTCGTCCCTCTATAGTGATTACTGGACACGACGGCTCGTCCGCCTGTAGTGATTACTGGACACGACGGCTCGTCCCTCTATAGTGATTACTGGACACGACGGCTCGTCCCTCTATAGTGATCCCTGGGACATGAAGGCTCCTCCCTCTATAGTGATTACTGGACATGACGGCTCGTCCCTCTATAGTGATTACTGGACATGACGGCTCGTCCCTCTATAGTGATTACTGGACATGACGGCTCGTCCCTCTATAGTGATTACTGGACACGACGGCTCGTCCCTCTATAGTGATTACTGGACACGACGGCTCGTCCCTCTATAGTGATCCCTGGACATGAAGGCTCCTCCCTCTATAGTGATTACTGGACATGACGGCTCGTCCCTCTATAGTGATTACTGGACATGACGGCTCGTCCCTCTATAGTGATTACTGGACATGACGGCTCGTCCCTCTATAGTGATTACTGGACACGACGGCTCGTCCATCTATAGTGATTCCTGGACATGACGGCTCGTCCCTCTATAGTGATTACTGGACATGACGGCTCGTCCCTCTATAGTGATTACTGGACATGACGGCTCGTCCCTCTATAGTGATTACTGGACATGACGGATCGTCCCTCTATAGTGATTACTGGACACGACGGCTCGTCCCTCTATAGTGATTACTGGACACGACGGCTCGTCCGCCTGTAGTGATTACTGGACACGACGGCTCGTCCCTCTATAGTGATTACTGGACACGACGGCTCGTCCCTCTATAGTGATCCCTGGACATGAAGGCTCCTCCCTCTATAGTGATTACTGGACATGACGGCTCGTCCCTCTATAGTGATTACTGGACATGACGGCTCGTCCCTCTATAGTGATTACTGGACATGACGGCTCGTCCCTCTATAGTGATTACTGGACACGACGGCTCGTCCATCTATAGTGATTCCTGGACATGACGGGCTCGTCCCTCTATAGTGATTACTGGACATGACGGCTCGTCCCTCTATAGTGATTACTGGACATGACGGCTCGTCCCTCTATAGTGATTACTGGACATGACGGCTCGTCCCTCTATAGTGATTACTGGACATGACGGCTCGTCCCTCTATAGTGATTACTGGACATGACGGCTCGTCCCTCTATAGTGATTACTGGACACGACGGCTCGTCCCTCTATAGTGATTACTGGACACGACGGCTCGTCCCTCTATAGTGATCCCTGGACATGAAGGCTCCTCCCTCTATAGTGATTACTGGACATGACGGCTCGTCCCTCTATAGTGATTACTGGACATGACGGCTCGTCCCTCTATAGTGATTACTGGACACGACGGCTCGTCCATCTATAGTGATTCCTGGACATGACGGCTCGTCCCTCTATAGTGATTACTGGACATGACGGCTCGTCCCTCTATAGTGATTACTGGACATGACGGCTCGTCCCTCTATAGTGATTACTGGACATGACGGCTCGTCCCTCTATAGTGATTACTGGACATGACGGCTCGTCCCTCTATAGTGATCAGTGGACATGACAGCTCGTCCCTCTATAGTGATCCCTGGACATTACGGCTCGTCCCTCTATAGTGACTCCTGGACATGACGGCTCGTCCCTCTATAGTGATTACTGGACATGACGGCTCGTCCCTCTATAGTGATTACTGGACACGACGGCTCGTCCCTCTATAGTGATTACTGGACACGACGGCTCGTCCCTCTATAGTGATCCCTGGACATGAAGGCTCCTCCCTCTATAGTGATTACTGGACATGACGGCTCGTCCCTCTATAGTGATTACTGGACATGACGGCTCGTCCCTCTATAGTGATTACTGGACATGACGGCTCGTCCCTCTATAGTGATTACTGGACACGACGGCTCGTCCATCTATAGTGATTCCTGGACATGACGGCTCGTCCCTCTATAGTGATTACTGGACATGACGGCTCGTCCCTCTATAGTGATTACTGGACATGACGGCTCGTCCCTCTATAGTGATTACTGGACATGACGGCTCGTCCCTCTATAGTGATCACTGGACATGACGGCTCGTCCCTCTATAGTGATCCCTGGACATTACGGCTCGTCCCTCTATAGTGACTCCTGGACATGACGGCTCGTCCCTCTATAGTGATTACTGGACATGACGACTCGTCCCTCTATAGTGATTCCTGGACATGACGGCTCGTCCCTCTATAGTGATTCCTGGACATTACGGCTCGTCCCTCTATAGTGACTCCTGGACATGACGGCTCGTCCCCTATAGTGATTACTGGACATGATGGCTCGTCCCTCTATAGTGATTCCTGGACATGACGGCTCGTCCCTCTGTAGTGATTACTGGACATGACGGCTCGTCCCTCTATAGTGATCACTGGACATGACGGCTCGTCCCTCTGTAGTGATTACTGGACATGACGGCTCGTCCCCCTATAGTGATTACTGGACATGATGGCTCATCCCTCTATAGTGATTACTGGACATGACGGCTCGTCCCTCTATAGTGATTACTGGACATGACGGCTCGTCCCTCTATAGTGATCACTGGACATGACGGCTCGTCCCTCTGTAGTGATTACTGGACATGACGGCTCGTCCCTCTATAGTGATCACTGGACATGACGGCTCGTCCCTCTATAGTGATTACTGGACACGACGGCTCGTCCCTCTATAGTGATTACTGGACATGATGGCTCATCCCTCTATAGTGATTACTGGACATGACGGCTCGTCCCTCTATAGTGATTACTGGACATGACGGCTCGTCCCTCTATAGTGATTACTGGACATGACGGCTCGTCCCTCTATAGTGATTACTGGACACGACGGCTCGTCCCTCTATAGTGATTACTGGACATGACGGCTCGTCCCTCTATAGTGATTACTGGACACGACGGCTCGTCCCTCTGTAGTGATTACTGGACATGACGGCTCGTCCCTCTATAGTGATTACTGGACATGACGGCTCGTCCCTCTATAGTGATTACTGGACACGACGGCTCGTCCCTCTATAGTGATTACTGGACATGATGGCTCGTCCCTCTATAGTGATTCCTGGACATGACGGCTCGTCCCTCTATAGTGATTCCTGGACATGACGGCTCGTCCCTCTGTAGTGATTACTGGACATGACGGCTCGTCCCTCTATAGTGATCACTGGACATGACGGCTCGTCCCTTCTGTAGTGATTACTGGACATGACGGCTCGTCCCCTATAGTGATTACTGGACATGATGGCTCATCCCTCTATAGTGATTACTGGACATGACGGCTCGTCCCTCTATAGTGATTACTGGACATGACGGCTCGTCCCTCTATAGTGATCACTGGACATGACGGCTCGTCCCTCTGTAGTGATTACTGGACATGACGGCTCGTCCCTCTATAGTGATCACTGGACATGACGGCTCGTCCCTCTATAGTGATTACTGGACATGATGGCTCATCCCTCTATAGTGATTACTGGACATGACGGCTCGTCCCTCTATAGTGATTACTGGACATGACGGCTCGTCCCTCTATAGTGATTTACTGGACATGACGGCTCGTCCCTCTATAGTGATTACTGGACACGACGGCTCGTCCCTCTATAGTGATTACTGGACATGACGGCTCGTCCCTCTATAGTGATTACTGGACACGACGGCTCGTCCCTCTATAGTGATTACTGGACACGACGGCTCGTCCCTCTGTAGTGATACTGGACATGACGGCTCGTCCCTCTATAGTGATTACTGGACATGACGGCTCGTCCCTCTATAGTGATTACTGGACACGACGGCTCGTCCCTCTGTAGTGATTACTGGACACGACGGCTCGTCCCTCTATAGTGATTACTGGACACGACGGCTCGTCCCTCTATAGTGATTACTGGACACGACGGCTCGTCCCTCTATAGTGATTACTGGACATGACGGCTCGTCCCTCTATAGTGATTACTGGACACGACGGCTCGTCCCTCTATAGTGATTACTGGACACGACGGCTCGTCCCTCTATCGCTTCCTCCTCAGCACTCTGCACGTTCCCGGTGTAGCTGAGCTGTGTGGACACGTATGACTCACCCGTGTGCTGCCTGATACTGCTGTGGCTGATTCATGGGTTCTGCAGACGTGCAGGATAAAGGCGACAAGTACCTTACCAGGAGCCGTCCTAAAAGTAGTATTAGATGATGGGGAATGTAGTGTCTTGTAACACTCTGAGACTGTATCACACATGATAAGCTAAGATACACCAGCTCAGCACTCAACACTCTCATACATGACAGTCTTAGATACTTAAAAAAACCCAAACAGCACTTTATATAACTTAGGCTTAGATACACAGGCTGAGGGGTAGTAGATACATAGATTCAGACAATATTACACTTAAAAGGATTAGATACTCAGCAGGCTGTATCACACTTGACAGAATTAGGTACACTCATCAGAGAGAAGTGTATATGACAGGGGTAGATACACTGACTTGACAGACAAAAGTATATAATGATTGGCTTAGATACACTGTTTAGAAAAAAGTATATATGATTGACTTAGATACACTGACTCATAAGAGAAGTACAGTATATACTGGCGTATAAGACTACTTTTTAACCCCTTAAAATAATGGCTACAGTGGGGGGTCGTCTTATACGCCGGATATACGGGGGCCGCACTGTGTGAGGTGTTTTTTTTTTCCCCGTCAGCGCGTAGAGAGCCACTTCCTGGGACCGCCGCGCATGCCCCGCCCCCCTTCTCCTCCCGGTGACTCCCCGCCCCTGCACTAATCCTATTGGTTATACCTCACACAGTGCGGCCCCCTGCTCTTAGCATACTGAAGTAGCATACTATTCTCTATATTCTCAGGAGGATTTTGAAGGCTTTTAAAGGGAAACTGTCATGCCAGCAAGACCTGTTACAATATCGCAGCTTACAGTTATGATCACCAGGCACTTGCTCTCTTGTTTGTTTTGCAAAGTTTTAGCTTTACCGTACATGTTTGAAACAACCTTATGTTTATAAGTGACAGTTTTGCTGCTATATACAGTACCTGCATGTCATATGCATTTGAATTAAAATTAACATGTTGAAATCAAAGCAGACTTTTTTTCATTTGGGAGAGGGGTAGTCTTATACAGTGAGTATATACCAAATTCTATATTTTTAGGGCAGAAGTTGGGGGTCGTCTTATACGCCCAGTCGTCTTATACGCCGGCATATACGGTACATATGATAGGCTTAGATACACTGACTCGTTCTAAAGGAGTATATATGATTGACTTAGATACACAGGCTCATCAGAGAGAGGTACATAAGATAGGCTTAGATACACTGGCTTATTACAGAGAGATACATATGATAGGCTTAGATACACAGGCTCATTACAGAGAGGGGTACATATGATAGGCTTAGATACACTGGCTTATTACAGAGAAGTATATATGATAGGCTTAGATACACTGGCTCATCAGAGAGAGGTACATAAGATAGGCTTAGATACACTGGCTTATTACAGAGAGATACATATGATAGGCTTAGATACACAGGCTCATTACAGAGAGGGGTACATATGATAGGCTTAGATACACTGGCTTATTACAGAGAAGTATATATGATAGGCTTAGATACACTGGCTCATCAGAGAGAGGTACATAAGATAGGCTTAGATACACTGGCTTATTACAGAGAGATACATATGATAGGCTTAGATACACAGGCTCATTACAGAGAGGGGTACATATGATAGGCTTAGATACACTGGCTCATTCAGGGCCACATAAATGTTCCTATTTTCGGTGTCCACCCTACAATCCCTCCAGGACACACGGGTCATTAGGTGTCACCCCTCACTGCACCCATCCGCGGTGTCCGTCAGGTGACTACAGAAGCTTCATTATATGTGAGGTGAATTCTGCACTTGTTAAATACGTGGAAACGCCCCGGGATACGGTGTAAAAGGAGAAGCGGTGGTTACAGACGACCAGCCATTAATTATTAACACTGGGAGAGTGAGCAGAGCATCCTTCACACCGCCATACCTGATGTCAGTGTGCTCAGATACAGCAGAGTCCGTGTGGACCTCCAGTCTGACACTGGCTGCCATGTTTAATTACTATAGAAAGAAATTACATGGCGCCCATTGTAATCGGCATTATGTGGAGGATCTCACCCATGGTGAATAGAGGGGCCACGCCTCTTCCATTGTGACATCACTGTGTTTATTATCTCTGTACTGTGACATCACTGTGTTTATTATCCCTGTACTGTGACATCACTGTGTTTATTACTGTACTGTGACATCACTGTGTTTATTATCCCTGTACTGTGACATCACTGTTATTATCCTGTACTGTGACATCACTGTGTTTATTATCCCTGTACTGTGACATCACTGTGTTTATTATCCTGTACTGTGACATCACTGTGTACTGTGACATCACTGTGTTTATTATCTCTGTACTGTGACATCACTGTGTTTATTATACCTGTACTGTGACATCACTGTGTTTATTATCTCTGTACTGTGACATCACTGTGTTTATTATCCCTGTACTGTGACATCACTGTGTTTATTATCTCTGTACTGTGACATCACTGTGTTTATTATCTCTGTACTGTGACATCACTGTGTTTATTATCCCTGTACTGTGACATCACTGTGTTTATTATCCCTGTACTGTGACATCACTGTGTTTATTATACTCTGTACTGTGACATCACTGTGTTTTATTATCTCTGTACTGTGACATCACTGTGTTTATTATCCCTGTACTGTGACATCACTGTGTTTTATTATCTCTGTACTGTGACATCACTGTGTTTATTATCTCTGTACTGTGACATCACTGTGTTTATTATCCCTGTACTGTGACATCACTGTGTTTATTATCTCTGTACTGTGACATCACTGTGTGTTATTATCCCTGTACTGTGACATCACTGTGTTTATTATCCCTGTACTGTGACATCACTGTGTTTATTATCCCTGTACTGTGACATCACTGTGTTTATTATCTCTGTACTGTGACATCACTGTGTTTATTATCCTGTCTGTACATCCTGTTTTCTGTACTGTGACATCACTGTGTTTATTATCTCCTGTACTGTGACATCACTGTGTTTATTATCTCTGTACTGTGACATCACTGTGTTTATTATCCTGTAACTGTGACATCACTGTGTTTATTATCTCTGTACTGTGACATCACTGTGTTTATTATCCTGTACTGTTGACATCACTGTGTTATTATCCCTGTACTGTGACATCACTGTGTTTATTATCTCCTGTACTGTGACATCACTGTGTTTATTATCCCTGTACTGTGACATCACTGTGTTTATTATCCCTGTACTGTGACATCACTGTGTTTATTATCCCTGTACTGTGACATCACTGTGTTTATTATCCCTGTACTGTGACATCACTGTGTTTATTATCCATGTACTGTGACATCACTGTGTTTATTATCTCTGTACTGTGACATCACTGTGTTTATTATCCCTGTACTGTGACATCACTGTGTTTATTATCCCTGTACTGTGACATCACTGTGTTTATTATCTCTGTACTGTGACATCACTGTGTTTATTATCCCTGTACTGTGACATCACTGTGTTTATTATCTCTGTACTGTGACATCACTGTGTTTATTATCCCTGTACTGTGACATCACTGTGTTTATTCCCTGTACTGTGACATCACTGTGTTTATTATCTCTGTTACTGTGACATCACTGTGTTTATTATCCTGTACTGTGACATCACTGTGTTATATATATCCTGTACTGTGACATCACTGTGTTTATTATCCCTGTACTGTGACATCACTGTGTTTATTATCTCTGTACTGTGACATCACTGTGTTTATTATCCTGTACTGTGACATCACTGTGTTTATTATCCCTGTACTGTGACATCACTGTGTTTATTATCTCTGTACTGTGACATCACTGTGTTTATTATCTCTGTACTGTGACATCACTGTGTGCATTAACCCTTTGCATTTAGGAGATCAAAACAATCACGATCTTTTCACGGTCTCATCTTGCTGCTGAAGGCGGTCATGGTGGAATGGGTCCCTCTGTTACGCCCGTGGATGAGTTTGGTGTCACGGTGGATTTGTCAGGCTGAGATAATAGTGCGGACATCCTGACACGTTGCCCCTTCCTACGCCCCCAGGTCTGCACATAACAGGTAGAAGAACGGACAGGACTCACTTATTTTTTACGCCATTCATTGAAACCTGTTTAAGGGCTCGTCATCGGAGCGCGACTAACCGGTCCTGAATGTGAGCGTGTAACCAGATCACACACGTGTGGAGGTGCGGAACCAGGAACCATCTAATTATCACCATATTGCTTCAGGTGACACTCCCTATAGCTGCACACACCCCTCCCATCATGTATACAGAGAAATAGATAATCATCAGGAGACATAACGTGGACATGCACTGTCCCTTTAACAGTCCGGGCCTGTTCCATAGATTTACAGATCCATCAACTGAACTGCAAATTTGCAAAGGGCTGAGACCGGGCGCTGCAAAACCGCAACAGGGCAAACCTGGATCCATGAACAGCAAACGTATCCTGGAAACATACACATACAGACACATATACCTGTGTAGTGCAGGAGCGCCCTCTAGTGGAAGCAGTTTGTCTTCTCTACCATTTTAAAGGGGTTGTCCAGGATTTTTAGAGCAATGGCCTATCCTCACTAATTACACTGCCTGGTACTCGGGGTAGTGGCCGTACTTGTCTACCGCAGCGCTGCTCCTATTTAAGTGATGAAAAGGTGTTGTGAAACTACAACTCCCAGCATGCACACTTGCTTGGCTGTTCTTGTAACTCCTCTGGAAGTGAAAGGAGGATTCTGGGAGTTGTAGTCTCAGAGCAGTTGGAGCGCCGGAGTTTGCCTTGTCCCTGATTTAGTCCAAATGGTATATGTGAAGGGTTAATACCATGCTTGCCAATCAAATTTACATGTTAAAGGAGTTATCTAAAATTTAAAGGGGATCTCTGGGAATACTGAGTTTTTACCAAGGGCCCACAGCCTGCCTTCGTAAATAGAAGATTGATACTTACCTGCCGCTCCGGTCCTCTGCGCTGCCTCCGCTCTGCCCATGTTCCGGTCCCTGGCCTGTTTTCTTCTGGCGCTGTATGGCCATGGTCACATGTTCCGCAGCAACCAATGACTGGCTTTAGTGGTGACGTGACCAGAAGCAGCACTTCACCTCTGATGCCAGTCATTGGCTGCAGTGCATCATGTGACCATGCAGCGCTGGAAGAAGACAAGGCAAGTAAACAGAGTCCGCCAGGTTGGACCGTAGCTTGATTTATCAGCCCCCTTGCCAGACTCAGACACCATCTTTAAAGGGCACCTGTCAGCAGGATGAGCCCTGTTTAACCAGGCATAGTGCCTGGTAGGGTTGACCCTGTTGATTAAAATGAAACCTGTCTTGTGAAAATCGGTTACAGCGTCCCCAAGAATACAAGACTTTTACTCTTTATGCAAATAAGGGCTTCAGTGCACTGAGTGGCAGGGCCTTTCCTGTGCTGGCCACACCCCTCAGTGCACTAAGGGGCAGAGCCTTTCCTGTGCTGGCCACACCCCTCAGTGCACTAAGGGGCAGAGCCTTTCCTGTGCTGGCCACACCCCTCAGTGCACTAAGGGGCAGGGCCTTTCCTGTTGCTGGTCACACCCTCAGTGCGGGGCCTTTCCTGTGCTGGTCACACCCCTCAGTGCGGGCCTTTCTGTGCTGGTCACACCCCTCAGTGCACTAAGGGCGGGGCCTTTCCTGTGCTGGTCACACCCCTCAGTGCGCGGGCCTTTCCTGTGCTGGTCACACCCGCTCAGTGCGGGACCTTTCCTATGCTGGTCACACCGCTCAGTGCACTAAGGGGCGGGCCTTTCCTGTGCTGGTCACACCCCTCAGTGCACTAAGGGGGGCAGGGGCCTTTCCTGTGCTGGTCACACCCCTCAGTGCACTAAGGGGCAGGGCCTATCCTATGCTGGTCACACCGCTCAGTGCACTAAGGGCAGGGGCTTTCCTGTGCTGGTCACACCCTCAGTGCACTAGAGGCAGGGCCTTTCCTGTGCTGGTCACACCCCTCAGTGCACTAAGGGGCAGGGCCTTTCCTGTGCTGGTCACACCCCTCAGTGCACTAAGGGCAGGGCCTTTCCTGTGCTGGTCACACCCTCAGTGCACTAAGAGGCAGGGCCTTTCCTGTGCTGGTCACACCCCTCAGTGCACTAAGAGGCAGGGCCTTTCCTGTGCTGGTCACACCCCTCAGTGCACTAAGAGGCAGGGCCTTTCCTGTGCTGGTCACACCCCTCAGTGCACTAAGGGGCAGGGCCTTTCCTGTGCTGGTCACACCCCAGTGCCTAGGGGCGGGCCTTTCCTGTGCGTCAATCCTCAGTGCACTAAGGGGCAGGCCTTTCCTGTGCTGGTCACACCCCTCAGTGCACTAAGAGGGCAGGGCCTTTCCTGTGCTGTCACACCCTCAGTGCACTAAGAGGCAGGGCCTTTCCCTGTGGCCTTGGTCACACCCCTCAGTGCACTAAGAGGCAGGGCCTTTCCTGTGCTGGTCACACCCCTCAGTGCACTAAGGGGCGGGGCCTTTCCTGTGCTGGTCACATCCCTCAGTGCACTAAGGGGCAGGGCCTTTCCTGTGCTGGTCACACCCCTCAGTGCACTAAGGGGCGGGGCCTTTCCTGTGCTGGTCACACCCCTCAGTGCACCGAAGTCCTCAGCGCACGGCTATTTTTGGTGGCCCCATAGAAATTAACGGAGGGCGGCCAGGCATGCGCGGTCCACGCTCCAGGACTTTGCCGGCCACATTTGTGGATATGCCTGAGATGAAACAACCCCTTTAATTCCACGTCGCTCCCTAGAAATGATGACAAGACCGGACTGTCATGCCAGATTCTTATAGCTTTATTATATATATTAAAATTCACTGATATCCTCGTCTTTATTGAATTTCTATTATAAAATTCAGTGCAAACGCCATAAATGCTGAAATCTTCTACAACTATTCCAAAAAAAAAAGGAAAGAAAAATATAATAAATTCAGAAATATATAAGAATATCAAGCAATAAATCACCCCGGTTAGTTTAATACAACGTGCAAACCTCTGACAACCACACAATAAATACTTGTTTGTGATAGAAGTGATCCTGCCAGCAACCCACGGTAGATCTTAGGTAAGAGACTATAGAAAAAAATATCTATATTGGGGGGGAAGGGGCAATTACCAGGTATCACAACCGGACATGTGTTAAAAGAGCCATCCGAGATTTAAAAAAAAAAAAAAAAAAAAAGCTTATTTTTTTTCCCCTCGAAATAGCGCCTCTGTTGTCCTTGTGGCTGTGCCTGGTATTGCAGCCCATTCAAGCGAATGCTACAATACTAGATACAACTCATTGAAATGAGCGGCACTATATATCAACCCCTTTAATTCTTATAGAGGGAGGGGAAAGAGTTGTCAGATCCCTTTGACACCACTGAAAAATACTCAAGCAAAATTTGTTTTGTCCAATACTATGAATCTCCCATCCCCCGTCATTTTCCTTATCACCCATTTTTTGGGATGCATTGTTCCCCCTGCCCCCGATATCATCTGCAGCTGTAAGGGAAGGGATGACCCTACATTGATTTGCTGCATTTCCGATTTACTGCTGATGAATGTAGAATTTGGATTTTAGGCCGGCCGTACACATCAGAAAGCTGCTTTCCCACCCCCAGCCGAGCATGCATGTGTTCTCATTAAGGGAAAGGTTATAGGCTTCTGCCAAAACCCTCTGGCAGCAAATGATCTCCCTTTATAACAATAGGATTCGGTATGCTGCAGCTTTCCCGTCATCTGCCACCAGGGGGAGCATTGGCACACCCAACGCTCAAATGCCATATTACGGTATTCTATGTGACTGGGGACATCCCCTCCCCCATCTAATAGACGGAACGTCACCATTTCAGGAGGCCATCGTTAATTCATTGCAATGGGCATTGCGCAGTGCTTTATTTCCCCTGTGGTGGCGCTGTTATGAAATTAAAGTTGATCACTGGGGGTCCCAGCAGCAGGACACCCTGAAATCTTCCTATACATAGGGGGACCCTACTAAGGGCTCATGCACACGACAGTATGTATTTTGTGGTTGGCAAAACACGGATCCTCAAAAAGATGAGTCCGTGTGACATCCGTACTGCATCCGTCCTTTTTTTTATGCGGATCCATTGTAACAATGCCTATCCTTGTCCGCAAAACTGACAAGAATAGGACATGTTCTATCTTTTTGGCGGAACAGCCATGCAGACATACGGAAACGGAATGCACACGGAGTCATTTCCGTCTTTTTTTTTGCGGACCCTTGAAGTGAATGGTTCCGCATACAGGCCGCAAAAATACAGACAGGGAAAAAAAAATATGTTTGTGTGCATGCATCCTAAGGAAAAAAAGTTTGTCCAAAATAGACATAAAAAATGGGCTTATTTTGAGCAGCACCAAAGGGATCGCCCCCCCCCCCCCCCAATGTTATAATTTAGGTAAAATTACCCTTGTAAAAATATTCCTTGTGAGACAAATAAGAACAAAGTATACAAAAATTACAAAAATGAGGCTTCAGCATTATCTGAGTGTAAATATATTTCCTTGTATCGGTAGAAAAAGCGAAACATTTTCTGTATAATAAATCCGGAGGAGCGGCCGCGTCATCCGTGTACAGAAAACAGGAGATCTGGGTTCATATCTGATCATTTCTGTTGTAGGTCGTACGATGGCCGGGGTTCAGGAGGGGCTTTGGAGCTTTTCTTTTTAATTCTGGAAAATCTAAGAAGGGAAAGAAAAGACAAGTTTATGCAACAAGAAGTATGTGACCCCCCCATATATAGTGGATTTTTTTGCAAAGAACAGATTGAAATTCACAGCACAGTCAATGACAATTTCACATGTAACACGTGCAGATTTTGCTACGGAAATATTCAGGTGGCAATGAGAGGATCTGTCTCCTCTCCTGTGCGGTGTAGTATAGAGGATCTGTCAGCTCTCCTGTGTGGTGTAGTATAGAGGATCTGTCAGCTCTCTTGTGTGGTGTAGTATAGAGGATCTTTCGGCTCTCCTGTGCGGTGTAGTATAGAGGATCTGTCAGCTCTCCTGTGTGGTGTAGTATAGAGGATCTGTCAGCTCTCCTGTGTGGTGTAGTATAGAGGATCTGTCAGCTCTCCTGTGTGGTGTAGTATAGAGGATCTGTCAGCTCTCCTGTATGGTGTAGTATAGAGGATCTGTCAGCTCTCCTGTGTGGTGTAGTATAGAGGATCTGTCGGCTCTCCTGTGTGGTATAGTATAGAGGATCTGTCGGCTCTCCTGTGTGGTGTAGTATAGAGGATCTGTCAGCTCTCCTGTATGGTGTAGTATAGAGGATCTGTCAGCTCTCCTGTGTGGTGTAGTATAGAGGATCTGTCAGCTCTCCTGTGTGGTATAGTATAGAGGATCTGTCGGCTCTCCTGTGTGGTGTAGTATAGAGGATCTGTCAGCTCTCCTGTATGGTGTAGTATAGAGGATCTGTCAGCTCTCCTGTGTGGTGTAGTATAGAGGATCTGTCAGCTCTCCTGTGTGGTGTAGTATAGAGGATCTGTCGGCTCTCCTGTGGTGGTGTAGTATAGAGGATCTGTCGGCTCTCCTGTGCGGTGTAGTATAGAGGATCTGTCGGCTCTCCTGTGCGGTGTAGTATAGAGGATCTGTCGGCTCTCCTGTGCGGTATAGTATAGAGGATCTGTCGGCTCTCCTGTGCGGTGTTAGTATAGAGGATCTGTCGGCTCTCCTGTGCGGTGTAGTATAGAGGATCTGTCGGCTCTCCTGTGCGGTGTAGTTATAGAGGATCTGTCGGCTCTCCTGTGCGGTGTAGTATAGAGGATCTGTCGGCTCTCCTGTGCGGTGTAGTATAGAGGATCTGTCGGCTCTCCTGTGCGGTGTAGTATAGAGGATCTGTCGGCTCTCCTGTGCGGTGTAGTATAGAGGATCTGTCGGCTCTCCTGTGTGGTGTTAGTATAGAGGATCTGTCAGCTCTCCTGTGTGGTGTAGTATAGAGGATCTGTCAGCTCTCCTGTGTGGTGTAGTATAGAGGATCTGTCAGCTCTCCTGTGTGTGTAGTATAGAGGATCTGTCAGCTCTCCTGTGTGTGTAGTTAGAGGATCTGTCAGCTCTCCTGTGTGGTGTAGTAAAGGATCTGTCAGCTCTCCTGTGTGGTGTAGTATAGAGGATCTGTCAGCAGCTTCTCCTGTGTGGTGTAGTATAGAGGATCTGTCAGCAGCTCTCCTGTGCGGTGTAGTATAGAGGATCTGTCGGCTCTCCTGTGCGGTGTAGTATAGAGGATCTGTCGGCTCTCCTGTGTGGTGTAGTACAGAGGATCTGTCGGCTCTCCTGTGTGGTGTAGTATAGAGGATCTGTCAGCTCTCCTGTGTGGTGTAGTATAGAGGATCTGTCAGCTCTCCTGTGTGGTGTTAGTATAGAGGATCTGTCGGCTCTCCTGTGGGTTGTAGTATAGAGGATCTGTCGCTCTCCTGTGCGGTGTAGTAGTAGAGGATCTGTCGGCTCTCCTGTGCGGTGTAGTATAGAGGATCTGTCGGCTCTCCTGTGCGGTGTAGTATAGAGGATCTGTCGGCTCTCCTGTGCGGTTGTAGTATAGAGGATCTGTCGGCTCTCCTGTGCGGTGTAGTATAAGAGGATCTGTCGGCTCTCCTGTGCGGTGTAGTATAGAGGATCTGTCGGTTCTCCTGTGCGGTGTAGTATAGAGGATCTGTCGGCTCTCCTGTGCGGTGTATATAGAGGATCTGTCAGCTCTCCTGTGCGGTGTAGTATAGAGGATCTGTCAGCTCTCCTGTGTGGTGTAGTATAGAGGATCTGTAGCTCTCCTGTGTGGTAGTATAGAGGATCTGTCAGCTCTCCTGTGTGGTGTAGTATAGAGGATCTGTCAGCTCTTCCTGTGTGGTGTAGTATAGAGGATCTGTCAGCTCTCCTGTGTGGTGTAGTATAGAGGATCTGTCAGCTCTCCTGTGTGGTGTAGTACAGAGGATCTGTCAGCTCTCCTGTGTGGTTGTAGTATATAGGATCTGTCAGCTCTCCTGTGTGGTGTAGTACAGAGGATCTGTCGGCTCTCCTGTTGTGTGTAGTATAGAGGATCTGTCGGCTCTCCTGTGTGGTGTAGTATAGAGGATCTGTCGGGCTCTCCTGTGCGGATGTAGTATAGAGGATCTGTCGGCTCTCCTGTGCGGTGTAGTATAGAGGATCTGTCGGCTCTCCTGTGCGGTGTAGTATAGAGGATCTGTCGGCTCTCCTGGTGCGGTGTAGTATAGAGGATCTGTCGGCTCTCCTGTGCGGTGTAGTATAGAGGATCTGTCGGCTCTCCTGTGTGGTGTAGTATAGAGGATCTGTCGGCTCTCCTGTGTGGTGTAGTATAGAGGATCTGTCAGCTCTCCTGTGTGGTGTAGTTATAGAGGATCTGTCAGCTCTCCTGTGTGGTGTAGTATAGAGGATCTGTCAGCTCTCCTGTGTGGTGTAGTATAGAGGATCTGTCGGCTTCTCCTGTGTGGTGTTAGTATAGAGGGAATCTGTCAGCTCTCCTGTGTGGTTATAGTATAGAGGATCTGTCAGCTCTCCTGTGTGGGTGTAGTATAGAGATCTGTCAGCTCTCTGTGTGGTGTAGTATAGAGGATCTGTCAGCTCTCCTGGTGGTATAGTATAGAGGATCTGTCAGCTCTCCTGTGTGTATAGTATAGGGATCTGTCAGCTCTCCTGTGTGGTATAGTATTAGAGGAATCTGTCAGCTTCTCCTGTGTGGTGTAGTACAGAGGATCTCGTCAGCTCTCCTGTTGTGGGTAGTTACAGAGGATCTGTCAGCTCTCCTGTGTGGTGTAGTATAGAGGATCTGTCAAGCTCTCCTGTGTGGTTGTAGTATAGAGATCTGTCAGCTCTCCTGTGTGGGGAGTACAGAGGATCTGTCAGCTCTCCTGCTGTGGTGTTAGTATAGAGGATCTGTCAGCTCTCCTGTGTGGTGTAGTATACGGAGGATCTGTCAGTCTCCTGTGGTGTAAGGATTCAGCCTTGAGGTGTAGTATAGAGGATCTGTCAGCTCTCCTGTGCGCGTGTAGTATAGAGGATCTGCTCAGCTCTCCTGTGAGGTGTAAGTATAGAGGATCTGGTCAAGCTCTCCTGTGCGGTGAGTAGTAGAGGGATCTGTCAGCTCTCCTGTGTGGGTAGTATAGAGGATCTGTCAGCTCTCCTGTTGCGGTGTAGTATAGAGGATCTGTCAGCTCTCCTGTGTGGTGTAGTATAGAGGATCTGAGCTCTCCTGTATGCGTGTAGTATAGAGGATCTGTCAGCTCCTCCTGTGTGGGTGTAGTAAGAGGATCTGTCAGCTCTCCTGGTGTGGTGTAGTATAGAGGATCTGTTCAGATCTCCTGTGTGGTGTAGGTATAGAGGATCTGTCAGCTTCTCCTGGTGGTTGTTAGTATAGAGGATCTGTCAGCTGCTCTGTGTGGTGTTAGTATAAGAGGATCTGTCAGCTCTCCTGTGTGGTGTAGTATAGAGGATCTGTCAGCTCTCCTGTGTGGTGTAGTATAGAGGATCTGTCAGCTCTCCTGTGTGGTGTAGTATAGAGGATCTGTCAGCTCCCTGTGCGGTGTAGTATAGAGGATCTGTCAGCTCTCCTGTGCGGTGTAGTATAGAGGATCTGTCAGCTCTCCTGTGTATTGTAGTATAGAGGATCTGTCAGCTCTCCTGTGTGGTGTAGTATAGAGGATCTGTCAGCTCTCCTGTGTATTGTAGTATAGAGGATCTGTCAGCTCTCCTGTGTGGTGTAGTATAGAGGATCTGTCAGCTCTCCTGTGTGGTGTAGTATAGAGGATCTGTCAAGCTCTCCTGTGTATTGTAGTATAGAGGATCTGTCAGCTCTCCTGTGTGGTGTAGTATAGAGGATCTGTCAGCTCTCCTGTGTATTGTAGTATAGAGGATCTGTCGGCTCTCCTGTATGGTGTAGTATAGAGGATCTGTCAGCTCTCCTGTGTGGTGTAGTATAGAGGATCTGTCGGCTCTCCTGTGTGGTGTAGTATAGAGGATCTGTCAGCTCTCCTGTGTGGTGTAGTATAGAGGATCTGTCAGCTCTCCTGTGTATTGTAGTATAGAGGATCTGTCGGCTCTCCTGTGTGGTGTAGTATAGAGGATCTGTCAGCTCTCCTGTCTGGTGTAGTATAGAGGATCTGTCGGCTCTCCTGTGCGGTGTAGTATAGAGGATCTGTCAGCTCTCCTGTGTGGTGTAGTATAGAGGATCTGTCAGCTCTCCTGTGTGGTGTAGTATAGAGGATCTGTCAGCTCTCCTGTGCGGTGTAGTATAGAGGATCTGTCATCTCTCCTGTGCGGTGTAGTATAGAGGATCTGTAGTACATAAATAAGTATAACACACTATGTCCCACGAACACTGTACTTACTAGGTGGGTTTCTGGGGTCAGCCACTGGAACAGACAGCTTCATGGATATGAGCCTGGTTTAGGGTATGATCCACCAGCTCCAGGAAATTGAGCAGATGGCCCCCACTGACCTGGAGGCACAGCGCCCCATGGTACAGATGATGCAGCTCCAGGATTGGGGAATGGACTGGAGGCTGGGTATGGCAGATTTGGGTTTGATGGATATTGGCCACTCTGAGATCCCCATGGATTAGAACCCCAAGGCCCGCCCTGGCCAGCACCTGCAGGACCTGAATGACCATAAGGAGCAGGATAAGATCCACCTGCTGAGGGGCCTTGACCTGGTGCACTTGGATATGGTTGACTTGGCACTCCAGAAGGGTTGGAATACGGTCCTGGCATTCCAGCAGGCCCAGAAGGATACTGAGCTGAAGGGTATTGCCCAGGTGCATTAGGATAGGGCCCAGTTGGAGCTCCTGGTTGTGGCCCAGTGGGCGCTCCTGGGTAGGGTCCAGAAGAGTATGGGGCATTTGGTGCATTTGGTTGTTGTCCAGCAGGGGCTCCTGGATAGGGTCCAGTAGGTCCTGCAGGATGAGGGGCATTTGGTGCAGAAGGCTGTTGACCAGGTGCAGCCCCTGGATAAGGCCCAGAAGGACCTGAAGGTGCACTTGGTGCTCCAGGCTGAGGTCCAGATGGATATGGGTGTGTCGGGGCTCCTGGCTGAGGTCCAGCCGGATATGGTTGCGATGGTCCTCCAGGCTGTTGTCCACCAGGATATGGTTGTGATGGTGCTCCAGGCTGCTGTCCACCAGGATATGGTTGTGATGGTGCTCCAGGCTGCTGTCCACCAGGATATGGTTGTGATGGTGCTCCAGGCTGCTGTCCACCAGGATATGGTTGTGATGGTGCTCCAGGCTGTTGTCCACCAGGATATGGTTGCGATGGTGCTCCAGGCTGTTGTCCACCAGGATATGGTTGTGATGGTGCTCCAGGCTGTTGTCCACCAGGATATGGTTGTGATGGTGCTCCAGGCTGTTGTCCACCAGGATATGGTTGTGATGGTGCTCCAGGCTGAGGTCCAGATGGATATGGGTGTGTTGGAGCTCCTGGCTGAGGTCCGGATGGATATGGTTGGGATGGTGCTCCAGGCTGAGGTCCACCACTAGAATATGGTCCTCCTGCTTGGCCTTGTCCATACGGTGTGAAACCAGGGGCGGAAGGAGCACTTGGATTTGTGCCCCAAGGGTTTGATCCAGACCAGCCACCCGGTTGCTGACCATCTTTTGGGTTGCTTACATTCTTTGATTTGGCAGGAGTCGTATCTGCTAAGGCATCCGCCAGCTATAGGAAGAAGATGCAAACATTACATGAGGTGAACACCAAACACAGAAGCTATTGGCAGTCACAAATCCTAGACCTCCCACCGCTTTTAAAATGGGGCCTGAATTTTTCTTAATTTTTTTGTGTTTCTGGGGGTCAGAACATAAGGCTGCTAATGTTTATGGCAGATGGTAGCTTCCTCACTAAGGACTCTTTAGGATCTGAATTGGTGGCTTTGTTAGTGGCCTCCATTGCAGATTTCAGAATAGTGCGGCACGCTGGAATGGACATCTGTAGGAACGATTGTTGGTCCCTTCTTCACCAAAAAGCAAGTAGATGCTCCTTTGTCAGATAATCATATAATTTATGAGAGCGTATAAATGACTGCTTGTGACCAGGGTCTCCCCATGTAAATAGCTAACGTGCTGCCGACCCCATGTAAAGTGTGTGGTGGTAAGGATCACCCATGTAAAGGCCCTTTAACCCCCTGACTGTTTTGCCAGAGTGGAGCTCCAGCAGTAGGAAAAGTATCTAACTGGAGGGGGGAGAGGGCTGCTTTAGATGCTGCTACCTCCTGAATGCAACTGGTCTCGTTTGAAAGCAGACATTCCAAGCTTTCAGACAATACCAAAATAACAGTAATATGTTCAGGACAGAGGAAGATATCACTGATAGAAATCGGGATGCTGTGAATGCAGCTGAAAATGAAAGTAAAAACAGATTTCACTTGCGATTATTCCCGACTTGATTTCTAACAGTTATTTCTCCTCTGTTTTAGCTGTCATTTTGGTCTTGTATGAAAGCCTGGACTGTCAGCTTTCAGACAAGACCAGTTGCATGTTTCTGCTACCATTGAGGAGATATCACCATCTAAAGCAGGCCTCCCTCCTCCAGTTAACTACTTTTCCCACTGCCCGAGCTGGACTGGGGCAGAACAGTTAGGTGGTTAAAAAAAAAACTCTGATCGACTCCTTATGGTCCTGCATCAGGCCATGTAAGAGCTCATGCACATGACCATATGTACTTTGCAGTCCGCAAAACACAAATCCGCAAAAAAACGGATGACATTCGTGTTGCATCCCTTTTTTTTTTTTTGCAAATCCATTGTAACAACGCCAGGCCTTGTCTGCAAAACGGACAAGAATAGGACACGTTCTATTTTTATGTGGAACGTCGGACATACGGACACGGAATGCATATGGAGTCATTTCCTTTTCTTTTTTTTTTTTTTCACGCTCCATTGAAATGAATAGGTCTGCATACGGACCTGTAAAAAAAAAAAACCACGCAATGGAAACGGAAGGAAAGTACCTTCATATGCATGAGCCCTAAAAAGGGACAGGATTCAATGCCGATGCCGTCAATTTTAATATTTGCTACAAAATCAAACATCTCTTACCGAAAAATCGTCTGTTCCAGACATTGTCCTAAAGGAGAAGAAAAAAAAGTGATTACAATGTTATTTTCTCATTTTACTTTGTATACAATCATATCATTAAAAAAATATACAAAAAAACCTCCCAAAACATTAACATAAAATGGGACTATGACGGGGCAGTCCCTGCTGGTAGCTGCTGTATACCATGTAGCATGAAGGGGCGCCCGCTCTGGAGATCCATGGCGTCCATCACTTATAAGGACGCCCCAGCATTGCTCCTGAGATCTGCTCGGTGCACTTGCCTGTAGCACCCAGCGGGGTCCTGAGCAGTAGAATCCAGTAGCAGATAAGCTAAAAGTTCTAAACAGCTAAAGAAACCCCTTAAAAGCCGTTTTCTGGGACTTAAATATAGATGACCTACCGTCAGGATAGCCATTGATCTGACATCAGCAATTTTGGGCAGCCGCTAGACACTATAAAGTCCACTTGCAGTACCCCGGCATGGCCACTACACGGCGGATGGAGCCTTCTGCTTCCAGCTCCGTCGGCTGTATAGTTCCTGGCAGCTGATTGGTGGAGGTGTCAGGTGTCAACCCCCCCCCCCCCCCTTGATCTGATATCGATGACCTAATGAGGATAGATCATCAATATCCAAGTCCTGGAAAACCACCCAACTCTACCCAGTGCAGGACCTATGGGTGGAGCATGCTATTCTGTTAAATCCTTGTGTCAGGCTCCACCCCCTTAACCCCTGCCCTGGGCCTAACACCATATCAGTTTTACATGGAGTGTTCCTTGAAGAATTTATTATGAATAATTAGAATATTTTTTTTTTGCGGTGCCTCCGAACGCAGGTGCAGATGCAGACAGCATTGAAATGAATGGGTCCGCACGCGATCCGCAAAAAAATGTAGATTGGATGCGGACATAAACTACGGCCAGGTGCCCTCTGTACCCATTAGTTCCTAGCCCTAGAATGTGCCCGCTTCCAGCAGACATCGCAGTCCTTTGAGTCATTGTTGACAGGTTCGGGTGGAGTTGTGTAAAAATGTCAAATATCCAAAGGTCTGCGTGAGTGATCTAATGGCGTCAGTGAGACACGTGGTTATGTCACCTAGTGCATGGAGGCAGCTTTTCTTTGGTGTGAACAGTGGCGCAATGTTAGGCTCCTGGACCCCGATGCAAAATCTTGGGTGCCAGAGAGACCTTTGGGTCACGTGCCATAATACATTGAGACCCTATTGGTTGGTTAAATAGACTCTAAATATTCAAGGTCCACTTACCCATCCAGTAGGGGGCGGCTCAGTCTATCCGGCACTGGTAGGGACTACCAATATTACCGAATTGGCTGGTCAGGGTCAATTAACAGGGTAGTTCCCAAACTAAGTTGGGGCATCTGTCAGCAGTTTTGTCCCTATGACACTGGCTGACCTGTTACATAGCGCCCCCTGGTGTTCATCCTTGTAGTCCACCTTCTCCTGCATTCAGTGGTGGACTGACATGCTCAGTAGTTTCCTGGCTCCCCTCCTCGTCAGTGCTGACGTAGTGATCTCATAGTGAAGCGGCCGAGACACCTTTCATTCATTCATCCCCGATTCTAAATTCATAGTAATATGCCGCTATATCTCTCTCTAGACAGTGGACATTATGGGGGCAGCACATACCCCATGTATCTCTGGAGTTATGTGTTAGGGACCATCTTCATGCAAGGGGTTAGAAAGAAAGTCCTCCAGATATAGGATTTAAAAAAACTGTTCTAAATTTTTGGGATAGCCCCTTAAAGGAACTGCTTTTCATGCAGTTTTCTACTATGTTCGTGTAAAGGACCCAGCAATAGATTGAGCTCGCTATCCCGAGGTTCTTTGCGCAGGACGGACGCTCATTTATAAGTCAGGACAAAGTTCAGGCACAGTTTGCACTCATCGGGCTTTTCCGACCTGGGGGGAAGGGGCGGGGGTGGGGGGCCGTTACGTTATTTCCATGTATATGCATAATTAAGAGAATATACGGACCAACAGGTTCAACCAGACCTGCCTGCTCCCAATCTGGGCGGTCACTGCGCTCCTTAACCCCTTCCACCCCAGTATTACAGCAAGATGGACAACGCATCAGCTAAGCTGGTGCAGCCATCGCACTCCTGTTATCGTGTCGGTGCAAAACTACAACTCCCAGCATCTGACTGAGGGGCAGTGGGCCCTAGCTCTACTTGGCTATCTCCGGGCTATTTCATGGGACCTGTTGTCATGATCGGCAGGGGACCCAGCGGTAGGACCCCCACAGATCCGTTATCCCCCTACCCTGTGCATAAGGGCTCAGCCACACGACAGTATATTTTGCGGGCTACGATCCGCAATTTTTGAGGATAGGATGCGGACCCATTCATTTCTACGGGTCCGCAAAAAATACTGACAGCACACTGTGTGCTGTCCGCATCCGTATGTCTGTTCCGTAGCCCTCAAAAAAAACGTCCTATTCTTGTCCGTTTTGTTACAATGGATCCTCACAAAAAAAAAAAACAGATGCCATATGGACGCCATCCTTTTTTGTTTTTGCAGATCCGCAATTCGCGGACCGCAAAACACAACCTTCGTGTGAAACTAGCCTAAGGGATAACTTTTAGGGATGAGCGAACTTGTGTTTTCAAGTTCGGCGTACAAGGTTCGGGATATCTAAGAATTCCGTTATGGATTCCGCTACCATGGACCATAAGGTTACGGTTCATGATAGCGGAATCCATAGATATCCCGATCCTTGTACGCCGAACTTTAAAACAGAAGTTCGCTCAACACTACTACTGAGATATCCCTTTAAAGGCTCATTCACACAAACGTATTTTCTTTCCGTGTCCGTTCCGTTTTGGTTTTTTTTTGCGAACCGTACGCAGAACCATTCATTTCAATGGGTCAGCAAAAAAAAAAAACGGAAGGTCTTCCATGTGCATTCAGTTTCCGTGTCTCCGTATTTCCGTTCCGAAAAAATAGAACATGTCCTATTATTGTCAGCATTACAGACAAGGATAGGACTGTTCTATTAGGGGTCAGCTGTTCGGTTTTGCAAAATACGGAACCCACACGGACGTCATCTGTATTTTTTGCTGATCCGTTTTTTGCGGACTGCAGAATACATAAGTTTGTGTGTATGAGCCCTAAGGGAGGGGGGTTGTAAGGAAAGTTAGGAGCCTGATTTGACTTCCCTCATCAAAAAAGGAGAAAAAAAAAATCTGCATCTCCGACATATAGAACAACAGATAGATGGACTTTGCCAAACCACAATGAGGTCGGCAACGTGAATCCGAAAGATCTCCTACGTAAGTCTGTGGGTGCGTTTCCACATTCAGGTTTTTGAAGCCAAAGGCAAGAGCGGATTGAGAAGAAAATTAAGATGATTCAAGTCCTTCCTTTATACGTGTCCTCCGTTCAGGATTCAAGTCCTTCCTTTATACGTGTCCTCCGTCTAGGATCCGTTCCTGGCTTTGGCTTCAAAAAAAAACCTGAACGTGGAAACCCAGCTTCAAGCAAATCACAGCACATGGGTTTATGTAAATTGTCCTTACTGTCCCTTTAAGAAAGATTTCTCCCCCTTCCACCATATAGAAATCAGTTGTGCAAGGATTTTGGGAGAACCCTTATAAAGGTACGTGTGTGCCCCCCTCCAAGCCTGTATGAAGGATTTAGATACAATATTACTGCTACAATGTAGACGGCAGCCCCGATGTATCCACCCCAGCCAGACAGGAATACAGTGTAACCCATGTAAGAAGCGGATAGAATACCTCTAGGACCAGCAGGGTCTCCCGGGGTCTGCAGTGGAGTCTGAGCGGAGAGAGAAACTTGTGTGAGCCCCTCCCAGGAACAGGAAGCCTGCTCTCATCACCCAGCCCAGGTTCAAAGGCCAAAAATGTGTGTCACACCCAACAGCCTGTAGTGTGTGTGCTGGGGATCCTCAGGCAGCACTGCAGCTGCTCCGCACAGCGAAAGTTATTGGGGGTCCCCGAGTCCCCCTGCGCTGATGAAGGATGCGCCTAATTTATGACACAGCATCCGCCTGTTGGAAAAACTACTCCAGCCTCTGAATGCGGTTGTTTATCGCCAATATTTCCAGGGGTAAAGCTAGGGCTAAACGGCGACTTTTTGTAGTGCAACTGATTGATTTTTAACTATTGAACTGCAGCTGAGGTCCAGATGACTGCATTCAGTTAAGGGCCCTTGCACACGACCGTGAAAACCCAGTCCGGGCCCCTTCTGAGGGCAGGAGCGCACGGAGTCATTGGTTGCTATGACGCCGTGCGCTTTCTAAGGCCGCTGCTGTACAGTGATAGACTCTATACGAGCAAGGACAGTGTATCACTGTACAGCGGCGGCCTCGGGAAGCGCACAACGTCATAGCAACCAATGACACCGTGCGCTCCTGCCCTCAGAAGGAGCACAGTCCGGGTTTTCACGGACCGTCCCGGACCCTGCTCCACGGTCGTGTGCAAGGGCCCTAAATGCAATCTTGTGGACTTCAGCTGTCCTTCAATAGTTAAAATTAATCAGTCGTGCTACAAAAAGTCGCCGTGTAGCGCTAGCCTAAATGTTAGTAAATTTGTCGTGGTCCGGCCTCTGTCACACTCCTGACACCCCTAAGTGGCGAGGACGGCGTAAATACGCCCATGTGATAATATATTGTCGCACAGGTGTTTAAAAAGTCACAAAAAAGGGTCTGGCAACTTTTTAAAACAGGAAACTGGCATAAAAATCTTAGTAAATCTCCCTCATTCTCCTCTTAAAATGATGTCAAGAAATGGCATCATTGGGGGTCATTTACAAACGGCGCTACGCCTATTTTTGGCATAGGCCATTTTTACAACTTTTTAAATGCCAGTGTGACAACGTTTTCTTTCTTTTTTTTTTTTTCCACCGTGTTCAACACTTTGAGCTGTTGAGGGAGTGGCGGGGCAGAGACATCGGCGGGGCAGAGACATCGGGCCGGACAGGTTTACCAAGATTTCCAGGAACAAGCGTAAATGTTGCTGAGAAACAAAATCCACAATTTCTCATTGCGGTTCTTAGTGCAGATTAGATTTTTTTTTTTTTTTGCTGCAGATCACACCCTTCCATTGAAAAAGGTGAAATCCACTCATAAATCCGCAAACATAATTGACAATGCTGCAGATTTGGAAATCTGCACCGAAAAAGTCTGCAAAGTGTATACGACATCTCATACGCTTTGCTGGTACTGTACTACGCTGTGGTTTTTCTGCGCCGGAGTCCACGCGAAAAAAACGTGCATATTCCACAATGTGTGCAGATGGCCTAATCGTTCTGGTCGTCACATCCAGGCGCGAGAAGGCTGACATGGGAATACCCCTTTAATTAACTTTTTATGGATTTTGGTGTTTGTTTTGCTACTTTTTGCTGTTTTCTATGCATTTTCTTTATCACCCCAGATGCTGTAAACTTTAGATGTGTTTCATACAATACTGATGCCTTCTCTCCAGGGTGTCTGATTATCTCAGCTGAGCAAATGACCTACAACTTTCTTTCATTTAGGGCTCATGCACACAAACGTATGTATTTTGCGTCCGTGTGCATTCCGTATTTTTACTTAACGAAACGGCCGGCCCCTAATAGAACAGTCCTGTCCTTGTCCGTAATGCCGACAATAATAGGACATGTTATATTTTTTAACAGAAATACGGACCTATGGCAACGGAATGCACGCGGAGTAACTTCCAATTTTTTTTACGGAAAGAAAATACATTCATGTGTGTGAGCACTTAGGCCTCATGCACACAGCCGTATCATTTTGCACCCGGCCGTGGCATCACGGATGGGGACACATTCACTTGAATGGGTTTTTCCTCTTCCGCGGGGCCCCGCTGTGTTATAAATGAATATTCTTATCCACAAAATGGACAAGAATAGGACATCTTCTATTTTTTTTTTTTTTTTGCAGGGCCGCAGAACGAAAAAATGGGTTTTTAGTGTTTTGGAGGTTTTTTTTGCAGTAAGTATGCTGAAAGTCAATGGGAAATAGGAAGCACAGGACACAGCAGTTTTTTGTAAAGTGCTAGGGCTCATGCCCATGTGTGCCCCGTGCCCATATTGTGGACCGCAAACAGCGGGCCTGCAATATACGGGCACCGGCCGTGTGAATCCCGTATCATGGGTGTGGACCCAATGACTTGAATGGGTCCGCAGTCTGCAAGATTCGGAGGCAAGGATCGGAAGCACTTCTGTGGGATTTCAGTCCGTGCTTCCACACCGCAAAAAATTTGAACATGTTCTATTTTTTTGCGGTGCAGAACGTATTCAATCCGCAAAAGGCGTGCACTTGGCCGCTACCCGTGCCTTGCAGTTCGCAGCATGGGCATGGGGCACACTTGATGCGGTTTTGCCGTAGATCTCCCTTCCATTGGAAAGGGTGAAATCCGCTCAAAAGAACAGCACAAAGAATTGACATGCGGCAGATTTCAAAATCCACATGACAAATTTAAATAAGTGTACATGATATTTGACGTATACACTTTGCTGACGTTTTTTTTTTCCGGTCTTACCTGCGTCCTGGCTCCTGCTTGTCCATCTTCCATTCCCCATCTTGTGGTTATGGACATGGTCACATCGGCGGCCAATGACTGGTGTCACATCACAGCTGAAGCCAGTCAGTGGTTACTGGGGTGCGGGTGACCGTGTCCATACCCGGCTGAGAACCAGAAGATGGAGGAACGAGAGCCCGCGTGCAGGACGGGAGATGCATTCAGAGGGTTGTGACGAGCTTCACTTTAGTAATCGCCATTTTTGTGACAAATACCGCCTTAGGGCTCATGCACCCGGCCGTGACCGTATTGCAGCCCGTATACTGCAGGTCCACAATACATGGGCACCGGCCGTGTGCACCCCACATCATGCACCGCGGACCCATTCACTTGAATGGGCCCGCAACCCCGGAGATGCAGAACGGAGGCACGGATCGGAACCCCACGGAAGCACTCTGTGGTGTTTCTGTCCGTGCCTCCACACCGTAAAAAAGTAGTTCATGCGCTACGTTTTTTGCAGTGCAGACCGTGGATGCGATCCGCATGTGGCGTTCCCACGGTCAGTGCCCGTGCATTGTGGACTGCAAATTGCGCTCCACAGCACGGGCACTGGCGGCACACGTGTTCGTGTGCATGAGCCCTTACATTCATGAGTATGCATTGTGTAACACGCTGCAGTCTGATAACTTCGTCACGACTCGCTCTCTCGCTGTAACGGGTCTTTCTCACTCTCCGTATTCTGCCTAGTTTCTTCATCTTTTTCCTTCGCTACACACCAGCGCACGCTCTGCGGTCTTCATGTTCAGGACTGGTTTATCCTGTTGTGCTCGTCGACAGTTGTTTCAACGAACAACACATCAAATTCGGCTTGTTCCGGATAGAAATCAAGTAATTCAAGTAATAGCCGACGACAACCTGAAAAACCGAATCCAACATGGCGGATCCAAATTTCAACTTTTTAGGTGAACCTACAGAAAAATACAAATGAGCCAATAGGATTGTGACTTGTGTTTTAACCAAGAGCGACGTATATATCCTCATAGTCTGCATCTGGACACAATTAGGATACTCCAGCGCGGGAAACCCAAATCAGAGGAATGCCTTTGTCTAGATACATGACGTCCCCTCTGTGGCCATCTAGCTTTTACACCAAATAGTGCACCGAGGTAAATCCAAAACTTAATTATTAGAGATGAGCGAGCATGCTCAAGTGCCATTTTTGCGTATTTGCGTACGCATTTTAAAATTCGTACGCTATTCATACGCATATTTTAATCTATACGCAAATGCGTACGAATAGCGTACAAATTCAATTTGTACGCTATTCGTACGCATTTGCGTATAGATTAAAATATGCGTATGGTTAGCGTATGAATTTTAAAATGCGTACGCAAATACGCAAAAATGGCACTCATCTCTATTAATTATGTTAAAACTCTTCCCACCCTGTGCCATACCTGTATGACGGAGGACAGGTATTTAAAGAGGACCTCTCACCCTCCTGACATGTCTGTTTTAATATCTTCATGTATTCCCCATGTAATAACAATTCTGGAGCCTCTATTCTTATGTCTCTATGTTGTGCCATTCCTTTATTATTTCTACTAGAAGTTATGAATGAATTGCTAGCAGTCTGCAGTAAGGGTACAGAGGGGAGGTAACCAGTTGGAGGTGTGTCCCTGCACAGTCTGAACATGACAGCACTGATTGGATAGAGTGAGTCTGTGCAGGGACACACCCCCAACTGGTTACCTCCCCTCTGTACCCTTACTGAAGGCAAATAGCAATTCACTCATAACTTCTAGTAGGAATAATAAAGGAATGGCACAACATAGAGACATAAGAATAGATTTTCCAGAATTGTTATTACATGGGGAATGCATGAAGCTATTAAAACAGGCGTGTCAGGGGAGGTGAAAGGTCCTCTTTAACCCCTTCCCGACCAGCGCCGTACATGTACGGCGCTGGTGCGGTGCGGGGTTAAAGAGGTGCGGGTGCGGCGGGCGTCATGGCCGGCAAGTTCAGAGTTCAGTTACTTGCCTCTGTAATAACATACTCTGTCCACCAGGGGGTGCTATACTGTGAATCCATCCAATATATACTGTACATGAAAGTGAACATTTCCTCCAAACAATGTCCTTATCATCATCCTTTCACATGGAGATTATAATCGCCGCTGACCGTGCTCGCCCCCATTATAACGCCCCCCACCTGCCGGGTTTTTCTCAGTGATGGCACCCATATCACCGCTGCCTGTAACCGTATGGCAGCACCTTCCTGCTCTCACAGATGGGACTATCGGAAAGCCTAATTACTCCAGCCCGCCCGGCGGAGAGACGAAACATAGGTCTACAAAGGTCACGGCTTCACAGGAAGGATATTGTCACCGCATTACTTGATCCATAGGGATGGTAGCGGCGGCGAGGCAGGAAGCCGATAATCTAATTTATCATCGTAATGGAGGCACTTCATAAATAAGTAATCATGGCGGCCGTTCATCTTCCTGTAAAACAATTGAAAGGGGGGAAGTAAATATTCCTCAAATTTAAAATTCACATAGAACAGACCGCAGGCTGCGCCGTACGTGAATCCTGACAACAAAATCCCACTAATCCGGCATCTGATAGTCCAGAATTTTAGGGTACTTTCATGTGTACTGATTATTTTGTAATACATGGTCATGCCTTTTTGAAGTCTGAGTAAGGACGCATGCGCACGACCATTGCCTGTTTTGCAGCCCGCAAAACACGGATACCGGCCTTGAGCGTTTCGGATTTTGCGGTATGGAACATTCGGCCCATAACAGAACAGTCCTGTCCTTGTCTGTAATGCGGACAAGAATAGGACATGTTCTGTATTTTTTGCGGACAGAGTGTCGTCCGCATCTTTTGTGGCCCCATTGAAGGGAATGGGTCCACATCCGACCTGCACAAAATGCGGATCGGATGCAGACAAAAATGCGTTTGTGTGCATGAGGCCTAATAAAGGGGATCCCCCTCTATATGACTAACCCTCTAGGACAGGACATTTAGGGGTTATACAGTTTAGAGAACCCATTTTAATACACCCCATATGGGAGTTATTGGGGGGGGTCCCTGTTTAGGACTCTCATCACTTGGAGTGTCGTCTCTCACCCTGGAGGACCTGTCCTGTCCTGTATTACACAGACGTGAATGGTCCCTGTGTAATGCTTCATTTCTCCTGTGGTGGCGCTGTAGGGAAATTGAACGCTTACTGCCAGGTGTCCCCACAGATCACAGCTGATCGCTGGAGGTCCCAAGAGGGGGACATTTTATGATCAGCTTATTGTATAGGGGCCCTTCTAACAAACAGGGATTGTACAAAGCTGAGGACCCCTTTAACCCCCTAACTGATTCGCCAGAGTGGAGCTCCGGCAGTGGGAAAAGTAGTTACCTGGACGGGGTAGGGCTGCTTTAGATGTTTCTACCTCCTGAATGGTAGCAGCTAGAAACATGCAACTGGTCTTGTTTGAAAGCAGACATTCCAAGCTTTTAGACAATACTAGAATGACAGCAATATGTTCAGGACAGAGAAAGATATTACTGATAGAAATCGGGATGCTGTGAATGCAGCTGAAAATGAAAGTAAAAACAGGTTTCACTCGCGATTATTCCCGACTTTATTTCTAACAGTGAATTCTCCTCTATTGCTTGGACTTTATCTGTCACTTTATCTTTTGGTCTTGTATGAAAGCCTGGACTGTCAGCTTTCATACAAGACCAGTTGCATGTTTCTAGCTGCTACCATTGAGGAGATATCACCATCTAAAGAAGCCCCCCCCTCCATTTTGCTACTTTTCACACTGCCAGAGCTGGATTCGGGCAAAACAGTTAGGTGGTTAAAGGGGTATCCCGGTTGAGTGAAGTTATCCTCTATCCACAGGACAGGGGATAACCATTAGAAGGGTGGGGGTCCTAGCGCTGGGACCACCAACGATCATGAGAACAGGGACCCTGTGGAGCCCCCCCGATATGAACGGAGCAGCCAGTCGAGCATGCGCCCTGTCACTCTATTTATTTCTGTCTCCAGGACTCCCATAGAAATGAATAGAACAGCAGTGCGCATGCTCGACTCGCTGCTCTGTTCATAACGGGGGGGGGGGGGTCCATGGGGTACAAAGTCCCCATTTTCTGATGGGTGGGGGTCCCATTGGTAGGTCTCCTATCGATCTAATAGTCGTTCACTTTCCCAGGGTCCTGAACGTCAAGTCAGTCAGTGATACAAAGGTTACAGGCTGGCCCTTTAGGACTGTGGAAAAGCTGGGTGGTGAAACAACCTGGTAACCCAAAGATAGATGATACCCCATCTGAGCTGCACCCTACTTTCCCAGAAACAGATATAACGTATACAAAGTATCCAATCCTTACGTCCCAAATGTATCTATCATTGCTGTAGGACAGGGGTCAGCCACCTCCGGCGCTCCAGCTGTTATGAAACTACAATTCCCAGCATGCTCCATTCATTTCAATGGGAGTTCTGAGAAGAGCAGAGCAAGTATACATGCTGGGAGTTGTAGTTTCACAACAGCTGGAGAGCCGGAGGCTGCCTACCCCTGCACTAGGAAGATATGGTACGGAAGGCCATGCGTTCCCCAGGCCATTACTATGTCCGATTTTACGCTCGCTTGTTAACCTATCATTTAAAGCCTCCATAAAATAAAGGCCGCGCTCGTGGTCATTTAAGTCACATGACCTGCGCCGCCATCACACCACCCTCCATTTATCAGGGAAGCGCTGGCGTCTGTCCAGACAACGTGTGGGTTTAACAAGAGTCACTTGGGACGGGTTAGAAAATATTTGACAACTTTATCAGACGGACATATAGGAGAGGAGACAGTCAGCAAGACGAGATCTCTGTCTGGGAGCTTCGGGGAGAGTAAAGGGCTTCGGGGAGAGATTTCGGGTCTAGAGGAAAGCCTAAGGTGCAACCCACTTATCAGTCCTGATCATTCATCAGTTATTAGTCCCTTTTCATCTTAAAGGGGTATTCCGCCAACTTCAAGTTAAACTCTATCTACTAACAGATCGTGGGGTCTGACCGCTGGGACCCCCATAGATCCGGAGAACGTGGGTCCAATGCCCCCGGGTTAAGCAGGCTACATGCCACTCCATTCATTCTCTATGACAGGGATCAGCAACCTCCGGCACTCCAGCTACTGTGAAACTACAACTCCCAGCATGCACACGTACTCGGCTGTTCTTGAACCTCCAATGGAAGTGAAAGGAGGATTCTGGGAGTTGTAGTTTCAGAACAGCTGGAGTGCCGGAGGTTGCTGATCCCTGGTCTATGAGATTGTTGGAGGTAGGTGAGCGCTGGGCACACGGTCAACCTGCCAATCCATCAGGATGGGGGCACAGGACCTCCGTTCCGGGAATCAGTGGTCAGACCCCCACCAATCAGTTATCCTCCTTTTTTTGCGGATCGGATGTGGACCTATTCACTTCAATGGGACCACAAAAGATATAAATATAGAACACGTCCCATTCTATAGGACTGTTTTATTATGCGCTAGACATTCCATTCTGCGAAATGCGGAACGCGCACGGCCAGTATCCGTGTTTTGCGGACCGCAGGCCATGAGCTACAGGTACAGCTTACTGGAATACCCCTTTAAGACCATTACATGAGCCTAGAGTCAGGAAGGAACATTCGATCATTCCCTGTGTAATGCACATGCTCGTTTGTAGCTGATCTCATCTTTTCCTGATTATCTGATGTTCCAGTCCTGACCCCTACATCCCATGAATTCAGTAATCAGTCCTGACTTTAAAAACATGGCGGCCAGCACCACCCCGTCTATGGCTATGAAGTGAATGGGGATGGGCTGCAGTACCACACACAACCTGTGTACACCTGCAGCGCTGTTTTGGGGAAGAAATACCATTCCATTCCATGGCTAGAAGCTGAAGTCGGGCTGGTTGCTATGGGTTAAAGCACACGGCAACAGCTGAGTTCATGGCAGTAGGTCAGGGGGTAATACGATCGTCTCAGATGTCAGACAGATTTCCTGCCCTGGACACTTAGGCGTCTTCCTCCTCCTTAAAAGCCGCACTCGTTGGGGTGAACACGAAGGAAATACTATTGAATTCTCCGTAGTCAATAAACCCATTCCCTGAAAGCTTCCTGTCCTCCGGCCCCGTGAGGCCGTAATGTTTACAGCATCGGGTGGTAGGAAATTCCCGGAACGTCTCTCCTTTCTTCGTTGGAATTTCTGCATTGAGCAATTTACCATGTGAGACCCTCGGGACAGAGACGCCACGCCTTGTTAGAGGTCTGTCAGTCCTGTGTTAGGGCTCATGCACACAAACATTTTTTTTCGTGCCCGTTACGTTTTATTTTGTGGCCCAGATACAGAACCATTCACTTCAATGAGGCAGCAAAAAAACGGAAATGACTCAGTGTGCATTCCGTGTCCGTATATCCATTCTGCAAATAAATAGAACACGTCCTATTATTGTTCGCATTACGGACAAGGATAGGACTGTTCTATTAGGGGCCGGACGTTCAACTCTGTAAAATGCATATGACCGGTATCCGCATTTTGCAGATACCCAAAACAGATCCGCAAAACACACATACTAACAGCGGGGCAGCGAAGACATCTCCAACCTGGACAGAAAAATCCCTTAAAGGGACTGTCCACTTTAGAAAACCCATTGGGGGTAATTTATCTGGCCCCTAAGCTAGCATTCTGGGGTAAAAAAAGTCTAAGGTTTGCAACTTTTTCATGACGTTTGCACAAAAAATGGCATTTTTACATCTTTTGGAAAAAAAAGGGGCCCTGGTAGATCTATTGTCGTTTACGACAGTTTTTTAATTTAATGCGCACGGACTGCAGGGGGATATCCAGACCACCATAGAAATCATTGGTCTTGATAAATGACCCCCATTGTCATATAGCCAATAAGGGGATTCTGGGTTAACATTTGGGGGGGGGGGGGGGTCCGTCCATACTTACCAACATTTAAAGGGTTTCTGTCACCAGTTTTTTCGGTATGAATCAGGCTGACATTAGGGATGTGCTAATGTCACCTGATTCCAAACATATATCTGTTTTATTTACTGGTGCCCCCATTTTTATATAAAATGAACTTTTATTTTATGCTAATAAGGCCTCTAGGTGCAAGGGGCGTTACCCCTGCTCCTAGAGGCTCTGTTGATTGACAGGACCAGGCAGAGAAGAAACACTCCATTCACCATAGCTTGCAAGGACCTTCAATGATGTCATGACCATGTGATCAGTCACATGGTTTAGGAGGAGACAGGCTGTTTGTGTGATCCTAACCATGTGACTGATCACATGGTCATGACATCATTGAAGGTCCTTGCATGCTATGGTGAATGGAGTGTTTCTTCTCTGCCTGGTCCTGTCAATCAACAGAGTCTCTAGGAGCAGAGGTAACGCCCATTGCACCTAGAGGCCTTATTAGCATAAAATAAAAGTTCATTTTATATAAAAATGGGGGCACCAGTAAATAAAACAGATATATATTTGGAATCAGGTGACATTAGCACATCTCTAATGTCAGCCTGATTCATACCGAAAAAAACTGGTGACAGAAACCCTTTAAAAAGTAAAAATTGAAGCATGTAAACGCTGCCCCATGAACCACCCAGGAATGCCCCCCCCTCCTAAAAAAACAAAAACACTTTAGGGAGAGGCTTTTACGGCCTGGGATTGTCCAGGAAAGATCTGGAGTGTTGGCAAGTATGGGATTCATAGTGGAAAGAGGTTACAAAGGGCGTCTCTCTCTCTCTCTCTCTCTGGAGGACCCGTCCTGTCCTCCATTACACAGACAACCTGCTGATGTAAATGAACACGTGGCAGTGCATCATTTCTCCTGTGGTGGCGCTGCAGGGAAACAGCACACCCTGATCACAGCCGATTGGTGGAGGGTCCCATCAGCTCCTTGTCAAGGAACCCATAGGGAAAGTGGAGAACCCCTTTAATATGTTGTGTTAAGCCTCATGCCCACGAACGTGTGCGGCCCGTGCTGTGGACTGCCAATAGCGGTCCAAAAAGCACGGGCACCAGCCGTGTGCACGCCGTTTGCGGATGCAGAACCATTCACTTCAATGGGTCCACGATCTGCACTAGATGGCCCTATATTTACGGACTGAAATCCCACGGAAGCTCTCCGTAATCCGTGCCGCCGCTCCGTGTCCATTCAACTCGATAGGTCCTCATCCGTGAAACGGAGTGCACACGGCCAGTGCCCATATATTGCAGAACGGCCATTTGCGGTCCGCCATACGGGCAAGGATGGCCTGCGGTCGTGTGCATGAGCCCTTACGTAGAAGACCTGCAGTGAACGGCATGGGCTACTTGTGCCGATTTTCACCGGCTCACCTCCCTGGCTGTAAAAGGGGTGTAGAGTGGGGGAGGGGAGCTATTTATAATGTCTATACGGTGTAATATTGTATCTAGGCGTCGTGACACCCATAAAGGGGTATTCCCAGCACTAGGATAAGCTGCCGGACGATGAGTCAGAAACGATCGCTCATGAACGCGTGACCCGTACCAAAGGTCATTCCCTCCGTCTGAGGTCATAGCAGCACAACAGACAGTGAGTCAGGCGGCAGAAGACCCCCCGAGGGGCATACAGCGCTCAAATACTAAAATACCTTTATTTCCACCGCCATATATACCTGGCAGCCACTTACCAACATTCACCACTTGAATGGCTGCAGTACCACACACGGCCTGTGCACAGGAGTGGCGCTGTTTTGCACGTAAGGCAGCGATCACCTTGATTTCACAGGGAAGATGTTCGCTGCCGGATCCATGTATAAATTAGGAACCATTTACCCATGTGTCAATATGTCAAATTACTCATCGGTCATTTTGCTCCTCTTCCTGGGCGGAGCTTAGTGGTCACATGACTTCCATTGTGCGCCCAAGTATCATAGGAGATAGAATTTGATACATAGTTGCTAGTATCCTGGTGGTCACAGCCACTCTGTAGATGCCACACTGTGACTGCAGGGGGCGCACACCCATGCAGGTAGTCCGCCCGATGGGCATTCTCCAAGTGGTCGCTGGACGATAAGCATAGAATCGCGCTACGCATCAGATTACCAGAAACGTTATTTATTTTGATCGGAAACCTACATATTATACACAAGTCACTGTTAAAGCAGCACTCTCAGGAACAGAAGGCCAAAGTCAACTTTAGAGGGGGGGGGGTTCCCTGTAAGGTACCAAGGCATCCGGGCACACTAACGGGCATCGCAGCCCTTATATCTCAGGCATGGCCAGATCACGGATCAAACCTCCATGACCTATCGCAAGATTTAGTCTGTCAGCGACTGTCCCTTTAACTGGGTGCCGACCACTGGCAGAAAAAGGGTTAATGTAAAACCTGAACCCAAACAGCTGATGTGAGAGGAATCACTAAGGATTATGGGAAGACGGTTGGGTAATAGAGTGCGCGATCGATAGCCACAGCTATAAGCCGGTTGATGCTGGGAGTTGTGATCCATCAGCTGAGAGGGTCAATTCCTTTAATCCGTGGCACCGGATCCGAATGATCAGGTAAAGGCCTCTTTCACGCGAGCGTATTTTGTGGTCTAGAACCCGCTGCTAATGTAAGGCTACTCGCATGGGCGTATATATATTTTCCGCCAGTATTTGAAATCTGCAATGTGTCCTAGTCTATGGCAGGGAATCAAAAATGGCGGAAGGAAGGAATCCGCATGTAAGGGCCCTTTCACACAACCGTGGAGCATGGTCCGGGACAGTCCGTGAAAACCCGGACCGTGCGCCTTCTGAGGGCAGGTGTCATTGGTTGCTATGACGCCGTGCGCTTCCTGAGGCCGCCGCTGTACAGTGATACATTGTACACACTTATATAGAATGTATCATTGTACAGCGGCGGCCTTAGGAACCGCACGGCGTCATAGCAACCAATGACACCTGCCCTCAGAAGGAGCACGGTCCGGGTTTTCACGGACCGTGCTCCACGGTCATGTGAAAGTGTTCTAAATCTGGATAAAATCCTGAACTGATATCTATGAGAATATGGATGGTATATCACCCGGATCCGAAATATGGGCAGATTTCTATACCCTCGCGTGAAAGAGGGAAAAACGGGAAAAAATCCTATTGATACGTTTGACGTTCTGTGTTGCGTACGTTTTTTTTTTTTTGCCGACCTGTTGTAATAATGCCTGTCCTTGTCTGCAAAACGGACGTGAATAGGACATGTTCTATCTTTTTTGCAGGTCTGCGGAATGGATGTGCGAATGCGGACTGCACAAGGTGTACTGTCCAAATTTTTTGTGACAACATTGAAATGAATGAGTCCTCATCGGATCTGCAAAAAATGCGGATCGGACCAAAAATATGGACGTGTGAATGGAGCCTAAGGGGTATAGAAGTAGTCATAACAGGGCCCTGGTGTCCGGGGGGAGTGGGCGCGCGACACCCGGGGTCTCCCGCAGAGGGCGCGCGACACCCGGGGTCTCCCGCAGAGGGCGCGCGACACCCGGGGTCTCCTGCAGAGGGCGCGCGACACCCGGGGTCTCCCGCAGAGGGCGCGCGACACCCGGGGTCTCCCGCAGAGGGCGCGCGACACCCAGGGGCTCCTGCAGAGGCCCATGATGTGATAAGAGGTGCCAGCTGTTTATGGGACCCAGCAGCTAAAGGTGGTCCCTGTCTGCTCTTAAAGGGGCAGTTACTGCAGATGGGGGGGGATGTGTACCCATACAGTGCAAACCATGACAATCACAACCTTTCCTTTCGCTGGGGGGGAGGGGGGGTCCTAGGGTTACTTGTTACCCCCACAAGTACAATTGCAAAAAGTTAGTTATTAATAAATCACTACAAACGCTATTTCTAGTTATAGGGGGTAGAAAGATTGAGTTCCAACCAGGCCCCAATGCCCTTCTTTCATATACGAGGACACTAATATTCGGAAATAGCACCCCCTGGTCACAGGATCATGTACAACCCTCTTAAAGGAGGAGACATCTCCATTAAGGGGGTTGTACATGATTTAAAAAACAAAACATGGCTGCTTTCTTCCAGAAACAGCGCCACCCCTGTCCGCAGGCTGTATCTGGTATTACACCTCTGTTCCATTGAATGAATGTGGCCGTGCTGCAATAACACATCCAACCTGTGGACAGGGGTGGCGCTGTTTTTGGCAGAAAGTAGCCATGTTGTTTCTAATATTAGACAAACCCACACTGGGCATGTATAAAGGGGTGCTCCGGGAGAGGCCGTCCAGCCATGCTGGGAGTTGTAGTTTTGCAACAACTGGAAGGTCACAGCTTGTAGACCTCTACTCTAGGAGAACTCCTTTAATAACAGGCCCCTTTGAAATGAGAGACCACTGCGGTCACTATATATATATATATATACCCGTGTATAGCTTTACATTAATACCCTGTGTTACCGCCAAACAGGAGGACAGAGGGCTGCAGGCATCACGGACCCCCAAATCCTCCAGCACCGAGCTTGGATCAGCAAACAGCAGAGAGGTACGTGATAAATAACAAGTATATGGGGATCCGCTAATGCGTCATGGCAATAAATGGTTAAATAGAGTATGGCAAAGGCTTGTTAGGCACAGTGATTGGAGGGCAGCACCGACCATTAGGTTCAGTTGTACTCCCCCTCCCCCCACGTTGTTAAATTATTTTTTTCTTTACTATTATATCTGTCTTTGGAAAAGCTGTGCGATGAGCGATATTGCCATTATATTACCCACATGGATCGTGATACAGCTTACCCAGACTGCTGAATGACCCCCACTACCTGCAGCGCCCGCACTATACAGACCTGCCCACTCCGCACTGTCACACTACTTTCCCAGAGTCGGATATAATTAAAGGGAATGTCCATGTTGTATTTTGTATCACTGTGTTAGTTTCCTAATATATCCTTCTAACGGTTAGGGCTCATGCACACAAACGTATTTTTGGTCCGCATCTGATCCGCATTTTTTTTGCGGGTCAGATACGGACCCATCTATTTCAATTCCATGGCTCTGCCAAAAAATAGACAAGGATAGGACGTTCCGTTCCGCAAAATGCAGAATGCAAACCACCGGTATCCATGTTTTGCAAAATCCTCAATTTGCAGTCCGCAAAAAACGGCAACGGGTGTGTGCATGAGGCCTAAGAGCAGGGATCAGCAACCTCCGGCACTCCAGGTGTTCCGAAACTACAACTCCCAGAATGGAGCATTCACTTCTACAGGAGTTAAAGGGGTTGTCTCATCATAGACAATGGGGGCATAGGATAGGATATCGCTAGGATATGCCCCCATTGTCTTATAGGTGCAGGTACCGCCGCTGGGACCCGCACCTGCATCAAGAATGGAGCCCCACAAGGTGGTGGCTGGAAGACTCCGGTCCAGTCTCCACCAAGCCGGCTCCCCATAGAGGTGAATGGGAGCGTACCGCGCATGTGCGGCCCGCACTCCCATTCATTTCTATGGAGCCAGCGCTCTGCTATTTTCGCCAGCCCCATAGAAAATGAATGGAGGGCGGCTGAGCATGCACAGTGCACCCTCCTTTACTTTCCGGGCTCCATTCTTGATACAGGTGCGGCTCCTAGCGATATGCCCCCATGGTCCATGATGACACAAACCCTTTAAATGAACAGCTGAACATGTTTGAATGCTGGGAATTGTAGTTTTACAGCAGCTGGAGAAGCTGAAGAAGGTGGCTGTTCCCTGCCTTAGAGCTAGAAATCCCCTGCAAAGACAAAGTATAGAATGTTGTTTGCCTGCAGCCACCACTAGGGGGAGCACAAGAGCTTACTGCATACTGCCTTATTATAGAATTCAATGTATTAATGTATGCAGTAAGCTCCCTCTAGTGGTAGAATTGTATATTTAGCTCTAGGGCTCAGCAGGAGTTTTGGAGCTCTGTCTCTGCTTCAACCTCTCTCTCTAAGGGCTCATGCACACGACTGTGCTCGGTCCGGGAAACACGGCCCGTGTGTCAGCCGCATCTTCTGAACTGATGGCAGCTCCTCTGACCCGAACTGATTGCATCATAGTGAGCACTGAGTTCCTATCTGATCGCGGGGCCATTGTACTGTACTCAAATCATCATGTCGGGTCAGAAGGGATGTGGCCGACACACAAGCCACGTTTCTCGGACACGTGTGCATGAGCCCCGTAGACCTTGGAAGCTAATTGCACAGAGATGAACCTCATCACTGAAATTGTGGAGGTGCCAACGCTGGGGGGGGGGGGTGTCACAAACTTTTTTGGGTGAAATACCATTTTTTTAAAAAATCACTATTAATACGTCCGTTTTATCACTTATGGTGGCGTTCCGGTATGTCGACGCGGCGGACCCGCACTTTGGATTTATAATGATATTCCTTTAGGTAAAGTTTCATGGAAGAAGGGACCGGGAGGGCGTCGATGCCGTCGTAGTTTGTGGCGCTGCAGATGACGGTTCTGCAGATGTGCTGGAGGGAAAAGGGGAATGTCCGGTGCAAAGGGCTGGAGAGAAGGGGCTCGAAAAACATACAGGAGCTGGGGTCCTTGTAATGCTCCAACAACCCCGTGATGTCGGGGGCGTGAAACACGCACGGGTCATGGGCGTCAAAGCTAAAGTTGTGATTCCACTGCTCGATCCGGGCGTGGAGGGAGCGGCTGTAGCGTCTGAAACTTACAGAAAACAAGTAGTCTTCCTGTGCGGAGTCCCGCAGTAAAAATGTCCCTTCCGGCTTCCCGTCTAATAGGGCCTCCGCCGCGTACCGGTCCATCACTCCCCAGTAACACGGGTTGTTATTGATCTGGAACAGGTCCGGAACCAGGCAATGGACATAATCTATCTGGGTGTGATATTTCGGAGGGGTGGCCGCCAGAAACACCTCGTCGTCCGGCTCCCATCTCGGTTTATTCCGCTTACGAGAACTAGTACAGAGCGTCAGGACTTCGTCCTCCGAGTCAACGTCGCTGTCCTCCTTGGCGCCCCTCAAGGCTTTGGTGGTGACCGATTCTACCGCCCCCATGTTTACTTCACAGGACAGGGTGTGTCCCTCTGATAACGTCTCCTCCTCACCCATGGCTAAAGGGTCCACCTTGGGGGCGTCTTTAACCACGTACTGGGTGTGCGGCTGGCTCACGGGGGCGGTGTGCCTTTTAATAAAATGCCACCTATAAGCCAGGTCTGATTTGGGGGGGAAGGGGCACTTGTCCAGCATCAGTTCGCTGATGTGAATTTTCCTTTTGGAAGACAACACCGATTGGTGGCGGCTGCTGCTGCAGGTCTTTATGGGGAAGCACTGACCCACCGCATCCTGCAGCTTCTGCTTCAAAGACCGACCCAAGAGCTTATGTCCGCAGGAGCGGTCCAGGTCCAGTTCTATGGAGGAGCTGCTGTGCTTTCTCTCCTGGCTCCTTGCAGATCCCTCCGCCTTGTCCGCAGCACGTGCGGCGCCCCCGTCGGCCAAGTGGCCGCTTTTATTAGACCAGGAAAGCTTCTTCCCGCTCCAAACGTATCCGTCTTTCCGGTCCGCGCTGCGACTTCGACTACTTTTTGGCCTGACGTCGAGATCGCCGAGCTTCTCCTCGATGTTTTCGGCCATGATTAACCCTCTGGATGCTGGGGAGGTTCACTCCTTTCCTGGATTTCGACAGGATCTGCATATTAAATAGAGTAAAATATTTAGATAAACTTTATATTGTTGGTATCTATATTTTTTTCTCCTAATATGACGATTTTCAATATCTCTGCTTGCTGTCAGCAGCCAGTTTAGGCAATGCTCTGTGAGCTAAACGCATCCGGAGGCTATAACATTGTATCCACGTCTCAGAAGAGGAGAGCAGGGTGAGTAGTTCTTTACAGGTTTACAGGCTCTCAAGGTAAACCAAAAAAATGTCATTCACCAACAGCAAGCAGAGGTCTTGGAAAAAAAAAACTGCAAGGAACTGAAACACAAAGTATATTAGAAAGTTGTAGAGCTTTTCATTTTACAATTAACTACTTAAACTTAGAAACCCCTTTCATGACACGGCACCAGTGGATCGCCCAATATTTGTGACCAATGAATGAGACCCAGAAGACGGGCTGGATATAGCAGAGCCGGTATTGTGAGCTGCTTAGTAAGGTCTACATAAGCCTAGGTTCTCATAAAACCTTCTACAGGGGTCTGGGCTGGGGGCTTTCCAGAAGCAAATACATAGGGTAAGGACGGACACACAGACCCGTGCTAGATCTGACACTGCACCTATGCAATCCAGTAAGGGTGCGTTCACACTGAGTTTTTTGGAGGAGGTCTCAAGGCAGATTTTCCTGCAGGTTTTTCAACCAAAGCCAGAAGTGGATCCAGCAGGAAGTAGAAGTCCTTCCATTAAAGAAGAACTCCCGCAAAAAATGTTATTCTCTGACCAGTTAGAAAGCTGCATGATATAATCTGTAGTGAATGTAATCTCCTTATCAGAGACTGTATTTGTGAGTTATCCCCTCTCTTCTTATAGTAGCTGGGTCATGTGACCAACTCCCTGACCTCCAACTGACCCAGGACAGGAAGCCAGTTACTGCTCTATTCATTCCTATGAGACTCAGAGTGAGGCTCCCATAGGAATGCATAGAAAAATAGACTTCCTGTCCACACATAAGATGCTGTGTTATCTGGTGAGTCTGATTGCTGGTCACATGACACAGATGAGAAACATCAGCGAGATATAACTCACAAATACAGACACTGGTAAGAAAATGACATTCACTACAGATCTAGAGGTGAGCGAACGTGCTCGTAACGAGCACTGTACTGCTCGGATCCCCTGCGCTCGCATGGGCGCAGGCATCCGGATCCATCGGGTGAGGAGGACGGATCCGGATGGCTGCGCCCATGCGAGCGCAGGGGATCCGAGCAGTACAGTGCTCGTTACGAGCACGTTGGCTCAACTCTATAGAGATCACATCATGTACCTTTCTAGCAGGACATGGAATGAAATTTTTGCGGGAGTTCTTCTTTAAATTTCCGATTCCTTTTGAATCCACTTCTGGCTTTGGTTGAAAAATCTCAGGGAAATCTGCCTCAAAACCTTCTAAAAAAATACCACGTCAACCCTCCAGCTGCTGTTGGATCCTCAAATTTGCAAACTACTACCACCACTCCGAGCAGGACACCCAAAACCCCCCTGGGGGTTAATTATTAACCGTTTTTGACATTAAAAAAAGGCTCAAGACCCTTTTTTTGCCTCTTTTTAAACACCCGTGTGACAATATTTTGTTGCATGGACATTTTTACATTGGCCCATGTCAACTTTACTAACATTTAGGGCTCATGCACACGAATCTGTGAGGTCAGTGCCCGTGCTCTGGACCACAATTTGCGGTCCACAATGCACGGGCACTGACAGTGGGGCCGCCGCATTTGGATCGCGGACCCACTCACTTGAATGGGGTCCGCGATCTGCATCCCACGGTCCGCACCGCAAAAAAGAAGTGCATGCGCTACTTTTTTGCGGTGCACAGGCACGGCCAGAAACACGGTGGGGTTCCGATCCGTGCCTCTGTCCCGCATCTCCAGGATTGATGCGGGGTGCACACGGCCGATGCCCCGTGTATTGCGGACCCACAGTATTCTGGCCGCAATACGGCCGGGCAACGGCTGTGTGCATGAGCCCTTAGGGCGGTCCAGAAAACGCGGATACTGGCCGTATGCTTTCAGCATGGAACGTCCAGAATAGGACATGACCTGTGTTTTTTGTGGGAGCCACAGAACGGATAAATGGATGTGGACAGCACGCGTTGCGACCCCCAACGCGGATCGGATCCGGACAAAAAATATATTTGTGTGCATGAGCCCTTATGCCTAAAAACAGACTTGGGGCTCATGCACACAACCGAGCGATTTTCTGCGGTCCGCAAATTACGTATCCGCAAAACATGGATGCCCGCCGCGTGCGTCCTACAGTTTGCGGAACGGACGGCCCATGATAGAAATGCCTATTTGTGTCCGCAAAACAGACAAGAATAGGACATGTCCTCCTTTTTTTTTTTTCGGACAGCACACAGAGTTCTATCCACATCTTTTGCGGCCCTGTTGAAGTGAATGGGTCCACATCTGAACTGCAAAAACAATGCGTCTCAGATGCAGACCCGATCAACGGTCGTGTGCATGAGCCCTTAAAAGTGGAGTGAAAAGTACTCCAGTCAGGGGCTGCCATAGTTTTCACTCCAGGCGCATGGATTGCCGGAGCTGCACCCAATTTACGATGAGGCCTGAAAATTAGGCACATCTCCCGGCAGCGCAGGGGCTATCAAAGACCAACGTAAAAAGCCGGTCTTTAATAAATGACCCCCACACGTCCACTTCTACCCGACGTCTATCAGCCATAACCAATAACCTACCACCCCAGTGATAGGAACAAACACTGCTTGCCGTGTCGCCTCCATGATGGTCTGTTACATTAGCAATCTAAGAGGAAGCTGCTGTTCTGCAAGGAGCCGCTCGATGATTCCGCTGGGCACATGCCCAGCTCCCAAACCTCCAGCATCCTAGTGGAAATGACTCACCGGCAATCCCATGGAGAAGGAACAATTTGTGAATTGAGGTTTGCAGCGTTCCCACAATCTTGTAACAAATGGTCTCTTATTTTCTGCATTAGGAACCAGACACGAGGACGGCATGTGTACGCCTGGGCCGTGTTTTGGCCAATCTGATCATTGCAGCTGATGTCGCTGTTTTTCTTGGCCCATTGCAAATCTGTGACATCCCTCCAAAGCTAGGACAGGGTAGGTGGTCACAATGGTCAGGGGATCCCGAACACTGAAGTGTCAGACGCCCCCGCCCCCCAAGATAACATGTACATAATTACAAGGTCTCATGTCAATATATAAGATGTAATTAAGGCTCCTTTCAGATGAGCGAGTTCCACACTTCGGACTTGCAGAGTGTGCGGCAGCTCCCGTCCTGACCTCCCATTGCGAGTCCAGAGTGTGGAATTCACTCGTCTGAAAGGTGCCTAAGGCCTTTTTTCACATGTCTTTGAATCACATATGTGTGTGGTCTGTGTTCTACATGGACAGCACACGTATCCATTGGCTTTGATGTGTGCATTCATGTTTAGTCCGTGGTGTTCACGGTCCATTGGTAGGAGTTGCTCTGGAAACTATTTCCAGTGTCCGTGGATTACGGATGACACACGGAGAGCAAAAAACAAGTGTTTTTGAGGGCGTTTGTGTATTTTCTGTGATTTGTTTTGCTGGTATTTTTGCATTTTTTTTTTTTTTTTTTTTTACCCGTGAGGTGCGTATTTTAGGGCAGTGGCGTTTTTCTCAATTTGCAGTCAGGCTTGTGCAATTGGATTTCTTGCAAGCATTCTGCAAGGGACAACCCAAAGCAGTGATTCTCAACCAGCGGCCCTCCAGCTGTTGCCAAACTACAACTCCCAGCATGCCCGGACAGCCTAAAGCATGGTATGATGGGAGTTGTAGTTTTATAACAGCTGGAGGGCCGCAGGTTGGGCATTCCCTGCCCTAATGCATGGCCACACTGCATAATTGCTGGATCCCTAGGGGATGGGGCTAGCAAAGGTCAATGTTCAGGGTACCAAGGGGCCAGACACAATTTTGATAAAAAATGGGCACAAAGAGCTTCAAATTTTCATATATAGTAAGTATAGCAGTAATGCAATTCAGAGGGGAGGAGGAATGGGAGACCAGTGACTCCCTTAGATATCTAGTAGCCGTGATCTTCCTTACAAGTCCAGACAAGTACGAGCAAGACAAAAGAAGAGGGAAAAAAAGGCGTCTGGAAAGAAGGGGCAATGTACACAGGCAATAAATAGTTCTAGGTTCCCGTAAAGCCTGTCCTAACATTAACCGTTTCCCGCACGTCTGCAGCGACGAAGCCCCGAGACGTCTGACAAAACACATTTCCCCTGAATGGAGAGCGGCTTGTGAATGACTCCTGAGCTCATTCATAAAACGCTCTTCGGCAGAAGCAGCCATTATCTCCGCTCCAGTCACCGACGCCGTTCACAGCCACATTATATTCATCTTTCTGCTGACTTCATTCAAGAGCCGATGTGCAGGGAATGTCAATGGAGCCGCCCGATGAACGTGGGCCTCTGTCGATTTATAGGTACAGTACAGCTGCTTTTAAAGGGATTGTCCTCTATCATAAGGCTTTTCCTTAAAGGGGGTATCCACCTTTTTAGTGCTTTTTTTTTTTTTTTTTCCAGATCCCCCCCAAAGCATGGCTCGACCCTCGGTGATGAGCCTACATTTACCTGACCCGTTCCGGCTCTATGGCTTTCCATTATGAACTGCTGGACCTGTAGCTAGCTGTGTCAACATCCTGTTTGATGTGACCCAGTGACTGACTACGGTGGTCACATGACTGACGCCAAACGAGATGTTGACGCCACAGGACCAGCAACACACAAGGGGAAGAGATTGAGCTGGAACGCAGGGGGGCATGGATCAGATAAGTAAGCTCAATACCTGGGGTCCAGCCACGCTGGGGGGGTTCGGAAAAAATGCACTAGAAAGGTGGACACCCCCTTAAACATCAGTCCGTAAAATACTTAGCGATATGTACTGATTGACAAGGGTCCCGACAATTACAAGAATGGAGAGGCAGTTGCACATGTCCTTGCAGGACTGTTGGGAATAAGTCGGCGGTGACACCGGACATGTCCAAGCACCGCTCCAAAAAGGGGAACACAGGATCCCCCTTTTTCATGGTAGTTGGGGGTCCCAGCGGTTGGACCCCCCCCCAATAATCAGATGCATTTATGTTCCCACATACATAGGGTGCACTCAGCCAAACAGCCACCATCAAGACCTGAGGTTGATCCTCAGCTTCCCCGTGGAGATAAGCGGCACATGATTATCTGGCAGCTGATTATCCCTACCATTAAAGGTGTTCTCATCATAGACAATGGGGGAATATTGCCAGAATAAGCCCCCATTGTCTAATCGGTGCGGGTCCCACCTCTGGGACCCACACCTACAAGAACAGAGTGGGGAAATGAATGGAGGGCGCACTGCGCATGCGCAGCCGCCCTCCATTCATTCCAATGGCGTCGCCACAAATAGCCGAGCAACCGGCCGTGTGCGTCCCCCACTTTTTTTGGTTCCTGTTATAGAAATGGTTATTCGGACAAGAATGGGACACGTTCTATGATTTTCGGAACGGCCACATGGATGTGGAAAGCAGACAGATGACAGTCCGCATTAATTCCAGAAAGGGATGGGTCCATGTGCAATCCACAAAAATTAAGGATCTGATGCGGGTTAAAAATCCTGCTGTGTGCATGAGGCCTAAACACTGTGCAAGAGCCGATTCGTGAGTCACAGACATGAACAGAGGAGTCTTTTTAGAGAACACGATTTAATGCAGGAAATCGTGACCCGCGGCAAAGCATCTGACATACAACAGACTTCTATTGTGTTGCAATGAGACAATTGAAGGATACTCGTCGTGAGCATGCAGCGGCCTCTGCACATACTGAACGGCTGCCGCTGCTAACCTTGGCCAGAAGTATTCTCCCGATATGAGATCTGGCAGGTAACTGAACATCCGTTCGCTTAGAGATGAGGTATAAGTTTGGTCCGTTGCCTAGCAACAGATGCCCTATGCAGCAGGTGACTATGCCGGATCTCCATGATTCTGTGGAGACCACGGTAGTCACCTACTAGCCTACATAAATTCCAGCAGTGTGTGATGGGGCTAGGGCAGGGATCAGCAACCTTCGGCACTCCAGCTGTTGTGAAACTACAATTCCCAGCATGCTCCATTCATTTCTATGAGAGTTCTTAGAAGAGAAGAGCAAGTATACATGCTGGGAGTTGTAGTTTCTCAACAGCTGGAGTGCCGGATGGCTGCCTACCCCTGGGCTAGGGGTTTCCTTTTGAAGGCTGACGTCCTTAGCTGTCCCCATCACACCACTGTGGGTGCCCGATCGGCAATTATTCTTCATTAAAAAACTTAAAGGGGGTTGTCTGAGTTATATAAAAAAAACTCTGCCAACCCCTGTAAACCGCCGAAAATGACAAATGAATAGGTACTCAACTGTTTCCTCCTCTGCTTCTTCCTGCACTGCGATCAGTCCTCACCGCGGCTCTTCTGGCTGCAGCGGTGACATTCAGTGCATAAGTGACCACTGCAGCCAATCACTGGCCTCAGCAGAGGCATCTTAAGCATGGCTAAGGTCAGCAATTGGCTGCAGCAGTGACCTGTGTGTACGGAACGTCATCGCTGCAGCCAAGTAGATGACATCAGCAGCGGGAAGACGGGAGCGTAGCACTCGAAAGAACAGTAGTGAGTGTCTAACCATAGATTTGTTATTTTAGGCCAGGGATGCTCAACCCGCGGCCCTGCAGCTGTTGCAAAACTACAATTCCCAGCATGCTCGGACAGCCTACATCAGGGCATGGTGGGAGTTGTAGTTTTCAACAGCTGGGGGGCCACAGGTTGGGCATCACTGTTTTGATGTAATTGGTCACTTCCTTAAAGGGGGTTTTCCGGGGTTTTGATACTGATCATCAGGATGGGTCATCCGCATTTTCTGCGGACACATTGATTTTAATGCGTCTGTTCACACATCAGTATTTTTTTACTGACCATAGGTCAGTGAAAAAAGAAATCGCAGAGACATGAACTGTTTTGGTCCGTGATGCTGACCAAACACGCCCATTGAAGTCTATGGGTCAGTGAAAAATCACGGACACAATACGGATGGTTTTCGCTGACTACGGATGGGAGATGCTGAAATTAATTTTGACAAATGGAGGGCAAAAAACAGACACACGGACCAAACATGGATTCTTCACGGATGGATTTTTTCGTGGATGTCAAAAGGACAAGGGAATGTGAATGAGGCCTAAGGATGAACACTCTAATAACATCTACAGATGGGATCATTACTGTGACTGAGGCCCCCTGCACACGGCCGTACGACGGATCGGCGCTGTAAATGGACGGCACTGCGGTCTCCACACTTGCAACGTATATATTTTTGCCTTTGGCTCCACTTTGATCGCACTAAATTATTCATTGTTGACTTCCGCTGCCACTGCTGGTAAATGACATGAAATCTCGCGTCTGTAGTTCCTCAAGTGAACATTTAGTGGTCGATGCTTCCGTTCAGAGCTCAAAATAATCTTGTTTTAGTTACGGCTTTGTGCAGTCAGAACCTGGACGTATAAAAGGCGCATTCTGAGCCATGAACCAAAAGCAGCAAAAATAAGACCTATAAAGCCAAAAGCCGCCCTCGTCAAAAAGCAAAAAGAACAATAAAGTTGGCTGATGTGTGCAGGATATTGTGGATGACATCATATTATGTCAC